>VFFE01007257.1:270882-413624 GCA_008921705.1 Burhinus oedicnemus
GCCAAGTTTCTTGGAACTTTGCCTCCCGTGACGCAGACGATGGTGCAGGGCCCCGTCCTCTCGGAGCAGCCAATGGGCGCCCGGGGGAGCCGGGGCGGCCGCCAATCGGCAGCGGCTGGACAGTTCCCCGGTCCTGACCGACCTTCACCGCCCGGGGCGGGGGGTGGGGATAAAAGGGCCCGGCGGCGGCGCGCCGTGCTCCCGCCCCCCGCCCCTCCACTGCGGCACCGGCACCGGCACCGCGGGGCCAGCGGAGAGGTGAGCGGGAAGGAGCCGGGCGGCCGCGCCGCGCGGCGGGAGGGTGATCCCGTGCACCGGGAGGGGGGAGATCCCGTGCACCGGGAGCGGTGGGTTGCTGTGCAGCGGGAGGGGGCGGGGGCAGGCGTTCCCCTGCACGGCGATACGGACGTCCTGTGCACTGAGCGGAGGCCGTTCCCCTCTACCGGGTTCCCGTGCGCCGGGTTCCCTCGCACCAGCGACGCGTGCGTCCCGTGCACCGGGGGCAGGGAGCTGCCGTGCACCGGGGCGTGGGCGCCCCCTGCACTGGGGGTGTTGGCCGGTAGAGCGGGGCCGCCGCGGCTCGCTGGCCTCCGCCTCCCCCGGCACCGGCGGCGGGAGGGGCGGGCGCAACCCGGGGAGCCCCGGCCGCACGGTACTGACCGCCCTTCCGCTCCCGCAGGTCCGGACCCGATGCGGGCTCAGCGCGCCGGGGTGGGAGGCAGCCCCCGGCGGAGCCCGGCCGCCCGCCATGCCCTGGAGCGTCCGGTTGGTCGGCGGCCGCGGCGCCCAGTCCCAGAAGCAGTGCAAGAAATCCTCCTTCGCCTTCTACCAGGCGGTGAGGGACCTGCTGCCCGTCTGGTTCCTGGAGGACATGCGGACCATGGAGGTCTTCCACTGGGAAGACGGGGGCAAGGTGAGCGTGTACTCGCCCTCGGAGGCCCTGCTCTACGCGCTGGTGCACGACCACCAGCCCTACGCCCGGCACCTGCTGACTAAGTTCCCCCAGAGCGCCCTGGCTGTGCCCAGCCAAAGCTTCAGCTGCTGCCAGTCCTCAGCCCCGCATCTGGCCATGGCCGTCCGCTACAACCGGGTCCGTGTCCTCTTCCGAATCCTCAAGGCCATCCAAGCCTTCCCACCGAGCGACAGAGCCAGCTACCTGGACCGTCGGGGCTGCAGCCGTGTGGAGGGTGGCAAGACAGCCTTGCACGTGGCCTGTGAACTGGTGCGACCCGAGTGCTTGCTCCTCCTGCTCGGGCACGGCGCGTCACCCTGCTTGAAGGACAGTGCCGGGAATACCCCCCTCGACACCTTGCTGCAGCAGATTTCCCACACACCGGCAGCTAACATGCGTGCCAAGCTCCTCTGCCTCGACTGCCTCTTCTTCTTTGTGCCTCAGGACCTCCAGTTCACAATGAAACAGCAACTGTTGGACAACCGGCAGCGGTGGCAGGACCTCCTGGGGGAGAGTAGGTTCCAGTGCCTGGTGGGCTTAGCTCCCCCATCGCTGTTTGTTGGAGCCATGCGTGTCTTGATCAGGACCATTTCACCTGAGCATTTCCCAGAGGCTCTGGACAATCTGCCTCTGCCTCATTTTCTGAAGCCTTTGGACTTGAAACTGGAGAGCTAGAGGGGTGGTATGAGAGCCTCCCGCTCACCTGACAGAAATAGACTGTTGTGCTAAAAATGTTATCAGTATACAAAGCTGCTAATGCAGCAGCCAAGTGTCTGTTTTAATTAGAACTGTATTTTTAAAAAGAATTGTATCTGGCACTTTACAATATATTTTATTTAAAGATCCTTGTGGTGAGGTGAGGTCTGCACTGCATTTTATAAAAACATTCTATGGCATGTACAAATCGGGGTATGTGGGAGAATATATTTGTAAATACATCTGAATAAACCAGCGGCAGATGCAATCAAAATACCAATTGAGCGACTGAAAACCCTGAAGTGGCACGTGCCTTGGAAAAGCGTGCATGGGGTAGGGGAGTCTCTTTTTGTTAGGACTTCCCTCTTGCATAAGCCTGGCGGTCCTGGAACAGGATGATTCCTTTTTTACAGCTCTCCTAATACATCTTGGCAGGGATGCAGATTTTTTTTTTTTTTAAAGGCACAGATGAAAACTTCTTCATCTTGTATACAAGACCAAAGACAAGCAAGATACTATTAAAACTTCCCTAAACAAGGCTGGCAGGGATGTGTAGCTGAACAAAATATATTTTAAAATATGCATAAATAACAGTTGGTTTCCTTGCAAAGTTCCCTCTGTTCCCCTGGGAGAGCGAAGGTGCTTGCTGTCAGGCGGAGGAAAGCAGGAGTACACACATTGCTCTAGCCAAAAATGTTCCTGCCCTGGCAGGAATGGACCCTGCAGCCCCACTGTGTGATTGCTGCAGGGTGAGGTGTGAGGAAGGTAGCACGGAGCAGGAGGCCCAGCCTCCTTGTGCCTACCCTCTGCCATGCCCAGAAGGATTTACATAGGCACGGCAGCAGTCCAGGACCCTAGAGCAGCTTCTTTGGGTGGATTCTGGCCCCTCCACTGCCAGTCCCCCGCAGGATGTAATGGCTTAGGTTCAGCTGAGAGAGCTGTGGCAGTCATGGTGTCCACTCTGGCTACTGGAGGAGCAGCTTAGATATCCACCCTTCCCACAGCTACCCCTCCTGAGATGCTCCAAGGTACACAAAACATGTTTGCAGCCGCTCCAGATCAAAAAGCCCTTTAGGTGTAACGTCCTGCCTCCAAGACTCGTGTTTAGATGCATCAAAGTCCTGAGCAAAGGCTACAGCTTCAGTTCTTTGCTCTGCAACCTTTACTCTACAGCATTCCAAGCAGTCACGCTGCTTACTTCCCTGTAAAACTGGCACTGCCCCTGCCTGCTCTGCAGGGAGCGAGCTGCGCCGGCTCCACCAGCACTGCAATGATAGAAACCTCCCAGGCCACAGCGCTGTAGCTTTGCCTCTGTTCTTGGAAGTTGTCAGTGAAACTGTAGGGTTTTGTCTCAGTGCTTAAATTTGTAGCCAGGGAGTTGTTTGCCCTTGAACTATTTCAGCACTGTTGTTCCCTTTGGGGGTCATCAAGGAACTGATGTGCTCAGAGAGAAGAGGCACAAAATTCTTTATTCGTGTAGGAAAAAACCCAACACAGAATGAGGCACTATAAGCTGTTCATGCCTCAGCAGAACAGAGCGGTATTTCATCTAAAATAATCTCCATACTGCGTGCACAATAAAAGATAAGCTATACTTCTGAAATTTGAGATGCAACAGAAAGAAGATTGCTATTCTTAGACTGATGGCACTGAAAATGTTTCCTAGAAGAGCAAATGTTCCTTTTTCCCAAGAAACCAAGCTGATATGTGCTCAAACTAATTACCATGGGAAATTTAGGTCCCTTGCTAGAAAGCACAGAACAACTCTAACTGTTCTTTTCAGCTACCCTGTTGATAATAAAAATACAGAAATCCAAAGAACTAATCCCTTGCTTAGCTACTTAATAAAAAAAAAAAAATTAAAAAAATCTATGTTGCTAAATTCTTCATTTGAGTACATGTTCCCCATTGCTTCTGTAATAATGGTGTGGAAGCATCTTCCAAAACAGACGAGAAGTAAAGCAGTCAGATCTAACTTGCACATGGAGAAGTGTCTTGAGGTGGGGGAAGAGACAGAGCGGGGGATGGGAGGAAAGGTTTATCAGCCTTGCTGACAAAGACATAATGAGATTCAGCAGTGGGGAGCTGGTCAGTTGAACTGAGCACTGGAAGACACTCCAGCTCCCAAGCTGTGAGGGTAATTACACATTGGAACAGCATGACAGGCTGGGCAGGACATCCTACACCTTAAAATGAGCCCATTAACAAAACAAGAATTCAAGGCCAAAGGTGTCCCTGTGACTCCCCACAGGCCTCCCACCAGCTCTCGGGTAATTCACTTTAACAAACAGAAAGGGTCCCTTCGATATGTTGTGATAGGTCCAAAGTCACATAACTGCTGTGCCCCTCCTGTTATTCTAGGACAGAAGTCAAGCCTATTGCCAAGCCCATGTTGGGATCACTCTGCTGAAGGTCATCGAGGGAGCTCGCTACGTGTGGCTCACTGATGTGGCTGGGATGCTTAATCTGGAGAGGCTGAGAGGAACTGTGGGCAAACTACACTGGTGACTACACAGATCACTCACCCAACTGGGTCCAGGCTTGTTTTTCAAACAGAGTCACAGCTTGGAAAAAGGCTGAGGCTTCTCAGCTTTGGAAACAGAAGCCCTTTGTTTATAGGCCAAGCAACAGTGACATCAGCTTTCCTCAGGCTGACTTGCCAGCAAGTCTCTGTCCTCTGCCACCTTTGGAGCACAGTGGAGTGCAGGCTCCGCAGCCCGTTCAGTTCTCCACCTCTTGGCAAAGGCTGTCAGCAAAAAACGCCAATTAGTGCCAGTTGCAGCACCATTGACAAGCTTAATAAAGCAAACACGGACAGTCATCGTGTCTCTGCAGAAGAGGACTGCCAGTGCTAGAGTCAGGGAGCTGGCCACAAAGGTGTGGGAAAGAAGATTCACCAAGTCCTAATACCTTGAGAGCACAGGGGTAAGGATATATACTTAAAAGCTTCTGTCTTACTTGTACAGGTTAATCTAGTCACACAAGGCAAATTACTCATCTGTACGAAATGCTTTCAAAAGCATATAAAGGCAGTATATAGAGCCAGTATTCCTGAAAAGCTTTGTTATAGCCAGTTCCTCTAAAAGGCTACTTTCTATCATGAAACAGCGATGAAGTCTAATAAATATTTCCCATGTGTTGCTCAAGCACTTTAAAAACAAAATATTCATACACTACTCACCTTTTAGTACAAAGTGGTTTTGTTTGCTGTGATAGGTAAAAAAGGCCTGAAACACTTTCATTCGGAAAGCAAGGGGAGAGAGTAAATACTGGGTTACTTTTATTTTTGACACTTTGCAATTGACTCCTCTCTGCAGCTCCCTTAAATATTTCAGTAGTTACAAATTTTAGCCTGGCTAGAGTCAACTGAAGGAGCTGAAGTGTATTCTAATTTCAAGTAACTCGTTTAAAAGATGGATTTGGCGTCTCTTACCCAAAATATTGAGTAGTTAAAGAATTTAAATTGATGTGAACACAAAACTAGGCAGTTTAAATAGTCCAAAAAATCCCTTACTATAACATTTGTCTCAGTCTTGCTCTCTGACGTACTATCCTGCCATAAAAGCTGCATCCTTTTTCTTCCCATGGTCACAGCCTGGTATGAGCGCTGCCGTAGGTGGGCACCTGAAATTTAGCAGAAGATGCAGGTATTAAGTACACCTAAAAATCCCTCCCTTTGTGAAGGTGTATAGATATGGAATATCAAGCCTAACATCAGCTTAACACTCAGCACTGCACAAAGAATACCTGCTGCAAATAGGAAAAGGTTTCGTGCAGTTTCGGAGGGAGAGGAAGAGGGCTGTTAATGAACAGGCTGCTCTGCGTGGACAAGTCTTGCAAACTAAACCAAACTGAGCCAGGCATTAAGTAAAGGAGAAAATGAAGCAGGAAATGGCCAAGAGCAAGACCTGCAGGGAGAGGAGGCCTTAACTATTGGTACAGCTGCAATTACAGAACGTTTTGAAAATAAAGTTGAAAATAGCAAGGATGAAGATCCAGCACAGAGGCATGCGAAGACGGAGACTAGAAATGGGCCAGGGTGCCAGGTTTGTTTCCTAATCCCTATTTGTCCTATGTTTGGTGTTCAAGTCATACCGGTTTTTGACTTGCAATATAACAAATCTATTGACATCAGCAGATCATTGTGCATTGCATCACCCCATCTTCAGATCAGTGTTCCCAACTAGACAAACAGAGCACCCATGCTGCGTGCTTAATATTTAAACAGCACTGTAAATCCTTGCAAACCAACTTTTGTAACACCTATGTTAATAACAGTACTTCCATCACTGGCTGGTGTCAGAAGCTCTCTGAGGTTAGATCACCATTAATTCCCTACAGTGGTCTCTCCTCCACCTACAATGTGTGAGAAAGAAACTCTGCCTATTATTTGCTCAGACCACATCAAACTGTCCTCTATTGTCATGCACAAGAATCGCATCTACAGTGCTGCAAGGCTGCTGCTTGCACTGATTTACTCCTGCTCTTTCCACCAAGCAGGTACACAGGCACGTGTAGCACAAGAATGGAAGGAGCAGAGCTCTCTTGCGAAATGTAACTCATCAGTCATAGCAGAAAACAGAAATGCAGTTTGCAAAAACATCAGAGATCCCTCACTGCTGCTAAAAGAAATGGATCCAAGGTCAACTGGGATAAAAAGGTTTCCCCCACTTGCCCTGATGACCTCTGAAAGGACCAGTATCTCTTTGCCCAGGGGTTTAGCTGATAAATGGAAAGACCACATAAACCAACAAAGCAAATCTTCAGAAGGCTCAAATGATGAGAAACACATCATGTTAAGGAATTATTGCTAAAGTCAGATGAGTCTAGTCATCTAGTCTAAATTGTGTGTGACACAGGCCAGAAATTCCCACGATGGACATATCACATCTGATTGATTTGCAGCATCTGCTTTAAGTCCAACCTTACCTTGGAGATTTTTAAACAGTGGAGCATCCAAGGCTCTCTGAGGAACTTGTGGGTGAGCCAAGCAAAGGTTCTATCCAGATCACCTCAATTTCTCATCTGTCCCTAAACCACAAAACATCCCCTTGCCATCAACCCTGCCTCCTTCTGTAGGAAAAATTAATCACTTCCTAATGCAAATGTGAGAATTGACCAGAATGGATCTGAGTCAGCAAGGAGGGGAGGCAGAGACCCACTTCATAGAATCAGGCAAGGCAGAAGAGGGCTTTGATCTGTCCCACGCTTGCGCTTCAGATCTGCGAGCAAGGTTACAGCAAGGGTCTGAGTCAGGGCCCCGGGTGAGCCCCAGTCACACCAGCCATTGCAATGTTACATTCCCAGTACTGGAAGTCTAATGGGAAATACAGTGCAAAGCAACCCTTCTCCTTCAGGAAAGCATAGTAGGCCCGAAAAGTTCAATTCCCAAAGTCAGGCTTGATGCAATCCATTCTAAGCCATGGTGAGACACCTGCATGCCTGGGGTATGAGGGGAGACCATGGGCCAGTCTCCCCTTCCCTGCACTCCCCACCTAAGGCAAACAGAAGGGCAGGAAGCTCCATGGATCTCAACAGGGAGGCGAGCAAAGTATTGGGGCCAGCCAAGCCCTTCCCTTAGGCTCCTCTGTGGAAAGCAATGGAAGGAGGCCAAGGGAAGAGAGAGGCTTCCAGGCAGAAAGCACTTGGCTACGTTCCTCAGCCAGGACAGGGAGCAGTTTCCAGCTCCGAGGAGGACAGCATCCTCCCTGCCGCTCAGCTCCCAGATTCCTGCCCCATTTGCCACGGCTCCTCTCCCACAGCCTCATGGCTTTGAGGGCGAATTGCCTGTCCTCCCACCTCCCGCTCACACCCCAGTGATCAGGCAGTGTCCACAGACCCGGACTCTGTTTGGAAGACTGGGCAGCCCCGTCTTCTCTCTCAGCCAGCAAAGCTCCCCAGCCCAAAATTGTCCCTCTGCTCCTTTGTTCCAGCCCCAGTGGTAATTACTGTTTTGATGTAAGGGTGGTTTTTTGGCATCATGCTCTTAATATTCAGGCTTTATTTTATAATCATTAGGGTTCTTCTTTTTAATGGTGCAAGTAAATTATAATAAACACATTATACTACATCGCATTCATATTTTTAATGCGGTGTCATTTCCCTGACAATGTTTGCGGCAGCATTTTAGAGCAAAGCCTAAAAGGATAAGTAATTTCTAACTCACAGTAAGAGAGAGAATGAAGTCCCTTGAGGAGCTGAGTTTTTGAACGTCCTTTCCTCCAAAACCATCTGCTAGTGCACTCCCGCTCTCTCCCACTCCTGCAGTAAGGAAAGCTATTGATGGTTAGTGACTCAAAAGTGACAAGACAGAAGCATGCAGACTCTCAAACTGATTTCAGTCCTTTGTTAATGACATGCACAGACAGGGCTATGGCCAAAGGCATGCTGGACAAAATTCTTGAGCTAGTAATGGAGGTGACCTGAGAGACTTCTTGTCCACCACTTCTGTGAGGAGAGGGGTACACTGCTTCTTTCACTTATATTTGCAGGCTTGCCCAGCAGGAGGGATGCCAGGACCTTAGGGACCACAGGGCTTAGGAAAACTACTGACAGCGCCGTAGGGCCACAGCCATCTGACAAAGAGTCATCACAGAGCTCCCAGCGTGAGGGGAAACACTCACATGCCAGCAGGAAGAGAGTTGCACTCCCTCAGGTTTGCCTCCTCCTTCAGATGGCCAAGGATTGACTCAGCTTTGCTGCCACCTCATCTTCCCTGCCACTAGCGGCACCAGGGCGTGGGTTAGACCGAGAACACCCCGGCAGAAAAACACCTTCTGAGACAGCCTTGAGGTAAGAGCTGCCGGGCGGGCAGACCAGGTGAGTCACTCACCGAGTCACTCCTCGGGTGGAATATTTAGAAGGATAAAACCAGATCATTTCCTTTAAAGTGAAATGCCAACTGCACAGCTAAGGTAGTGCATGTATTGCCCAGGTTGCCTTCATTATGGAGAACATTGGCTGTGGTGTTGCAACTCTGTACAACGTGCTGGCCAGAGATGGCCAGTCAACATCTAGCAACATCATCTCAACCTTCCTGACAGGTCAGCAAGCTATCACCCCATCAGCCACGGCCATGGCACCAAGCTCTAGGTGAAAGACTCCAGGTGTATCTCCTCATAACCCTTTGCTCCAGCCAGTCTGATCTCTCGGGAGACTATGGCTTCTCCTGAGGGTCGTCACCCCAGATTGGGTGTGTAGTGGGAGACACTCCCCCCTCCATTCCTTCTCTCAGGAATAAAGCCCTCTCCCCCAGCACAGCCTGTCCTGAGACTCTTGTCTGCCACTGGCCCCTTCCCATACTGCTCACACCCCTGCTCTTAGGGTGCAGGGGAAGCACACTACCAGCATGGGATGGACAAAGAGCATGGCCAGCATACAAGCTGTCCTTCACTGTTGAAGAGACTTGGTAAGTCCTGGCTCCCCAGAGTCAGACCCCTGGGGAAGCACAGAGTAGGAGGCACCTGGGGGTTGGGGAGGACAGCACGGCCAGGCAGACAGTGGGGCGAAGCACCACAACACTTGTATCACGAATGCTGTGAGGACTTGAGGTCTTGATTCTTTGGTACCGCATGGTATCAGCTATGCTTACGTATGTGCTTAAATATGCCTAGCAACGATATGCCTGTGGTACTGATGCATTGCCCACATGATGAACAGCCAACTCACATCGCATCTCTTCCCCTTTCCAGTTTAGGGAGACATAAAGCAGTTAAATCCCAGCTTCTGAGCTGAAGCTTTTTCTCAAGTGATATCAGCAAATATTCTTATCACCAGAGGTCTCTGGCTCAAGATTGTCCTGCGGTGGCCACAGCAGTGGCCTTTAAGTCCTCGAGTCTCACAGGCACTCACTCAACACAAGCCAGCTAGCAGCAGATCTTGTCCTGCAATAGTCCACGCTGTACCTGCAAACAGCATTTTTGCTTGTGCAAGCCAGGGAGTTATCAGGCAGATGTTTCTCTCTACTGCACAGCTAAGCCTGCCAGGGTCAAAAAGAGAACCACAATCCTCTGCGCTCCGCTCAAACTGCAGGACTCTGCTGTGTTCCCACCCTCTTTCCACTTTTGCTGAATGATGGGAGGAGAAAAAAGGGGGAGAAAATTGCCTTGCTGCCCCTGATAGTGAGGGAGTAACTTCCCAAGCTAGAACCAGGCAGAAGAGGGGAGGACTAACACAGAGCTTGGCTCTGCTCACCTCCAACTCAAAAGGAAAAACTCTGCTAAGCAAATGCTGTGCCTTTCAGAGGGTGCTAAGCAGCACTGAGCATTCACTTTGGGAGGTGACAAGTCCCAGCTGGTGGTCTGGATCTGCATCTATTCACCTTTTCAGCATTTGCAGTTCATGCATGGAAAAGTGGCACTGTACTGTACCAAACCACGGATACAGAGCTGGGAGAGTATTCGGAAGTCTTTTGTTCCAGAATCAAAAGAAGCCTTTCCTGCCTCCTGCTTGGGATTTGATGCTTTAGAAACTGGTTGCTCAGATACCAAACAAATCTTGTGTAGACTCCCTGTTAAAACAAAAGCATAGAAATTTATGCAACCAAATCCCTGCTTTGGACTGGGACCTTACCAGGGCCTGTTCATTAATTAGACTACACTGGAGCTTTACTCGGATCCAATCCTGACACTGATGCAGCTGACTCTTCAGGAGACACCCTTCCTGATGGGACACATAGCGAACACGCTGTTTTAATGCGATGTTGACCACAAATGGCCTTGATGACCTAGGCATTAAAATATAGTGTGGCAGAAAGATATGTGTCCTACCTCTCTCTATTAGCTGGTGTCTGTGAAGAAAAAAAACAATTTAGCTATCTGAGCCAATGGCTTTTAGCTCAGCTGGCAAAAGGGCTGCATGCACTTTGATAGCAAGTCTTGAGCTCAGTGCCTATGGAGAATCTGTGTTTTTTGTGGTATCAAAATGTGAAACTCTACCACAATGATCACGGCATTTTTGCCCACATTCCCAGTTCCCCAGCCTCTGCAATAGGAAAACATAATTCTTTATTGGTTTGTTGCTCCCTTTTCTATCACTGGAGGATGTACCTGCCCTAACCATCGTGCTACTCTCAAGCCCACACCACCATTATAAAGTGCAGCCTGACACCCTGCTGAACTTCTGGTCAGCAAGGGTCACCCCACCCTGCTCACCGCTCAGGTTTACTCCTTTCTGAGCAGCACTTGGAAACTGCCCCCACGCACAGTAAGTCTGTCAGCAGCAAACCTTCAACTCCTGTTTCTTGTTTGCCTGACCTCCTTTCTTTACGGGCCTATAGGTAAAGACAAGTCCCTTCTGAAAGTGCTGCTACCACAAGAAAACACGGAGAAATAAATGAGATGGCTGGCTTTGGTGAAAAATTACAAGGTAAAAAAAAAAAAGGGGGGTCACACCACACAGCTCAGACCTGTTGAAGACAAATGCTGATACTAAATGTGAGCGTCCACTTGTGAAGGGATCACCTCTGGGGAGAAAGATTATCGAATCCAGCCCCTACAGCTTGACAAAAATGGATTTACTACATAAGTCTAACCATTTCCCTTTTATAAATCCGCCATAAGAATCACAGAATGGTTTGGGTTGGCAGGGACCTTAAGGATCAGCTAGTTCCAACCCCCCTGCCGTGGGCAGGGACACCCTCCACTAGACCAGGTTGTTGTGATGTCAAATCACCAGCGGTCAAATGAATCCCTCTCATCTTACGCTCTTGTCACAGTGATCCTGAAAATAAAAACAACCAAACAAAACCCCACTTACGTTACAGCTATTACAGGTGATGTGACGTGTATTACTAGCCAGCTGGTTGCTTTCGTGCCTCCTCTACAATAACGAGCACTGTTTTCACACAGGCCATCAATAAGCCCCGAATGTTCTTACATATAAACCAAAATAGCTGGAGGACTGATTTGCAGAAATTCTGTGTCCACAGCACCAAGTGACATCAATGGAAGATGCACACGTTCTGCACCTTCAAAAGCCCTGACTTTCTGCTAGTGCCATTCAGATCTACCCAAACAGAACACAGAAGGACACAAGTGCTTAGAGAAGTAAAAACAAGGTGATACCACCTACATAAAAGAATCAAGCAAAGCAACAAACCATTAAATGGCTCCGATAGATGTTCTCATCCCTTGATATCATAACCGGGATTGTTCCCTTTGTCCAGTCTTAAAAGCTTCATAGAATAGGACCACCACCATTTCCTGACAACAGCACAACCAAATAAGCCCTACTGTGAGGAAATGTTTCCTGCCATTAAGCATGATTCTTCTTTCCTCATTCTTCTTCCATAGGTTACAATTATTCTCTTCAGCTTTCCCTGAAACCATCATGTTACCTCTACTCACCCTAGCAAACATGGATGAAGGCAGGTGTTCTTTAAAGGCCCTTTGACTTTTATTCCTGCCCCCCACAAGTCATTATCACTGCTCAGTTCATTATTAATACTGGTTTTCTCAGAACTTCTCTTCTGAAATTCAGATGCCTCCAGCTGTTTGTAGTAACCTAGATGTGAGCACATCAATACCGGAGAGAAAAGAACTATGTTAGCACTATGCGATGCAAAAGAGCTTCACCCTGAACCAGGACCAAAACTGCAAATATTATACAAAGCCTACTACACAGGTCTCCCTGCAACCTGACTATCTTTTCAAAAGATATGCTCCTGTTTCCCAACCAGTGGCATAGAATGGCTTCCAAAGACATTCCTTACTTATCTGGACTACAGCAGAGACACTGGGAAAAGGGGTGCGGGGGGAAGGGGGGTGGGGTGGCAGGAAAGATGGTTCCTTCCCCAAGTCTCATCCATGTTAAAACTTTATGAGTCACTGCCAAGGAAGAAAGACACTCAGTACCTGGCTATCGCTTCATACGAAGTAGATGCATTTATTTTGCAAAATCACTTGCCTGGGATGGCATCCAAAAGCATCCCTTACTTAGCTGAACAGGAGCAGAGTTGCCTCTAGAGATGTCATATGGCGAAGCCTCAGATACTACTAATAATGTTCCTGAAGCCATATCCAGATCCATTGTAGTGAAAACTTTGCCATGGATTTATATAGAACTAAATATGAAACACAAGCATTCCAATATTCCCTACTTGCCTGGCTGTGTTTTCACAAAATAATTTTTCAAAATAATAAAAAAAAGATTTATTTTTTTTCCTAGACACCACAGTATGGTTATAACTGTTACTAGTATTTCTTCAGCTTAACATGACAACTGAATTCAGATACTGCAAATCTGCTATTGGAAAAACAGCTAAATAGAAGCCAAGAGATCAATGATACCAATGTTAATAAACAAAAATAAACTCATTTTCAATACTTGTCAGATTATTTATTCTTTTTGGGAAAGCAAGAGTATGTACACACTCCTACTGCAGCAGTGTTTCTGTAGCAGTGATTCTCAAACAACAGTCCATCAGGTACTGAACAAGTGGACCATATCTGGTTTACAGAAGTGTACAACTTCTGCAGTGCTTTTTATTAAAAGCTTGATGGAAAAAGCGCAAGAAAATCTCCAAGGTCAACCCACTCAAGAATCTGGGGAATCACTATTTTAAATTTACTCACTCTGTAGAAGTTGGTACTTGTAAAACTAGCATAGGTCAATAATGAAAGATGAGACTCTTGAATGCAGAAAGCAAATAGGATAATGATACGCAAATCATCTGGGTACACAGAGACAGGTCTAATTGTTTGGTCCATTAAACAGTGGATTTCAAAAATACCCAGCTCAAGCTGAAAGTCACTGTGACCCATTAATCGAAAAATTGTAGATGGTAGATACAAGAGCTGTGCTACTCCCTACAACACTAACTTTTTAAATTAAAAACTGCATGAAATTTGGTGAAATTCAGCATGAAGAGAGTATGAAGAAAGTTTCATTTGTAACAACTGATTGAGGATGTTTTTAATGTCTGTGTTATGCTGACATGTTCCGCCTTGGCTGACTTCAGGAACCGTGGCAGGGAACCCTAAACCTAAAGCAAGACTCCTTAGAGACAGCCCTAAGAAACCACACGTTTGCCAAGATCTGCAAAAGATTCCTATTATCCACCACAGAGACTGGCAAAACTCACAAGGCAGGAAATCATATGTAGGCTATGAATGTGTCCATGCTGCCCAGAACAAATGTGCTATGGGAGGCACTGAAGTCTAGCTCTTAGCAGTACAGGCCTGCAGAGACAATATTCTTCTTTAGGTCCCTGAACCTGACAGTAAGATATATGCCCACCTGCTCCTAAAACCAGCTTTGAGAAATCACTGGGTATACAATTGTGAAACTTAGGGACTGAACGAAGCGTGGCTTTTTAAGTGAAAGCTGAGCTCACCTTGCTCAGTATGCTTTGAAAATTCATCTGGCAAGATACGGCATCTCTTGCCCATTAAAAAAACAAAACAAAACAAAACCCAACCATCTTCCATCTTGAAAGTTTTCTATTAAAATCAGGTTTAAGAAGTTACCAGATTGCAAGCAGCCAGCAACGGTGAAAAACACACTGCAAAGGACTATGGACAAGGTTAAAGGTAACACAAAAACCTGCTGGCTTTAGCTTTGGCTTTAATAAAATACCAAAGCTTAAGTAGAAGGAGCTGCTTCGCTACCTCCTTGGACCTCAATTCCTGTCCAAGAGCAATTAGAAGTGGCAAGATAGGGAGGAAGGAAAGAAGGTGACATACAAAACACTCAGAATTGCCTCCCCTCAGTCCTGTGTTTCCTTCCCAGGAATGCTCTATATGGGCACCATGTGATCACGTAGTTGTGCATGGAAGGACCGGAGAAAGATCTCTCCACTAAGCAAAGAACAGTATGAAAAGAAGTCAGCAGGCCTTAAAACCAACAGGATTCAGCTCCCCATGCATCTGCTCTTAGTACAGACACGTATTTTGGATTTTTTTTTGTTGTTGTTTCAAACACACACTCCATGCTGATAGTATTTTAAGTAACCAGTTAATTAGACCTGAAGCCCGATAGATCTCCTACACAAGTACCCATGGCATCAATGTTAATATTTAACAAGGTCAGCATTATTATTACAGTAATTATAAAGTGAATTAACAGTGCTAAACCTGTTATTTCAAAGTGTTACACTGATCATTTACCATATTCTCCCTCACTTCGAAGGACTGACTTCCACCCCAGCACCACGGAATGAAGCACAGATCCACTGCTTCACACGTTTGTTATTCCCAATTTGGAGTGCTGGGTGCGGCTCGCAGAGGGAACAGACTATAGCCCATCTGTTGAGGCACAGAACGGTTTTAGCAAGGCAAGCGTGGGAGCTGACCAAGTAAAATTCTCAGTCACCCTAGCAATTACCCTACTTACTTTGCACTTCCCATGATCAGGTGGCTGGTCTGTCCCCTGTAACAACCAGGCATTGTGGGGTTTCTTGCCGGCAGTTGCATTTTTCCCCCAGCAGCTCAAGCAATCTCATTCTTTTTTTGTACATCCCCCGCTGCGTAGCCAGGCACATGTGCCAGGCAGTCTGCTGGGGGCTACCCTGTCTTTCATTTTTTCTGGAAGAGGTCTAATTAGCTTGATCTTTCACCTGACCCAGGGGAGCTTTGCTAAATTCATCCAGCCCATGGTTAGGCAAAATGCAGCAGTGTAACAACTTCAACAAGGAGCCACCTTTTGAGTATTCTTATTTCATGCTTTAACAGACATAGTATCTATACCACTTCTCCATTCTATATACAAGATACTTATGCACACTCATAACAACAGAGAGCTCCTCCTGGCAAAGGCTCACTATACTGGTTAGGCTACAGGTCCACTGTATACAAATAAATATACAAAGTCAACTTATGCAAATTCAGGATGGTAAGTACAGGACATTAATACAATTCTGTAAACTTCCCTAGGTATATTTTCTCTGGATATGAGATTCAAAACACAAGTGTTGTAAATTGAAGTCACCTTCCTTTATCTGCCATAAATGAATCTTAGCTGAGGTTACGAGAAAGATACATTAAAGAAGAAAAAATAAGTCACTGGTTTTTTCTATACTGGACAGATAGAGTGAATAATATTTTAAATATTAATTCATAAATACAACTCCACTCAGTGCTATTCAGTTGTGTATCAGAATCACAGGCTATGAAAATCAGTGTATTTTAGTCATTTCCTAGGGCCAATATAGAAAGGGCATTTTTCAGTTTGGAGGACTTAGTATTTTTGGTATTTTATTATTGTTTTGCTTTTAGAGAACAGAAATCAAAGCTTTTATATACGTGTGTGTGTGTAGTTCACATTCTATAAGAACATAAAGATTCTCAAACTGATCTTTATTTTTTCTACAGCATTTTTTTTCCCCCTGTACTAGCATCAAGCAGGATTTTAACTTTATGACTATTATAAGAACTTTGATAGACCTATTCAAAGAGATTTTGAGTCAGATAAACTCGAAGACCAAAGGAAGCATAACGGTAATTTCACCTAGCTTCCAGTATGATACCAGCCACAGCATTATCTACATTTCCTGCACTGAACCCAAAACCTCACTTCCTATCCTGATTTCAAGTGATGAGAAATCCGTAACTACTTATGTGATAAACCTAGATATCACCATTCAGCAGTCTTGGGAGATGACTTCATTTATCCAGATATTTTAATCCTTATCAGTGGAGCTCTGGTTGTAATAATTCAGAAAAGATAATGACTGCAACTCAACTTTCATTTTCCAGTAATTAAAATCTAGTCCTCTATATTACAAGTTCTCTTCTGTTCCACTGATGTGACAGTCGTTATTTTTAACTACAGTAACTCATTATCAAACAGTCAGGGTGATCCACTTTGTTTGGCAAGGGATACATCAGCTTTCTTTGCTGGCTACTTGCCACCATAATACTACTTCCAACATGCAGCTTTCACTTTCAGCAAGCCTGTAAGAGGAAGAAAGCCTGCATCTCACATTTTACAGCTAGAAATCCTCAGTCCAGATCTTACCTATCTACCCCTGATGGTAGGGACGGGATGTGGACCAGGCTGGTTAATGTAAAAACTAAAGAATGGAGATTTTTCACCAAGGTAATGAGGAGATCTCCGTATCTTCATACATGATTTACGCTTTTCTAATTGCTAATTAACAAGGCAAAGCCATAGGCATACAGGCACTTGAATTTTGAGCCTTTACACTCAGAACAACATTAACTGAAAAGTTGTCTCAAGGTTGTTCCTTGAAATCCATCCAGAAGTCTAGCAGAAACAACAAGCAACAGCTCACTCATTAAAGGCAGTTGTATGAGAGAAGCAAAAAGAAGCCAGAATGCCACGCTAGTCTGAAATAACCCACAAGTGCCTTTGAGATACTTGACAGGACTCATCTATTGAGAAGTAATGTAGAGGAGTTACAGGGTTCAAACCTTCTGACGTCCGCGGGGCGGGGCGCGAAGAAGGGAGGTTCTTGTCCATCACATCAAAAACACTCTTTGTAGAGGTACAAAGAGTTTGGAATAAATGTGACTCTTTGTACCTGTATAAATAAAGCTATGTTTAGACAATCACACAAGTCCATAATTAAGTGTTCCTCATTATCATTTTCTTAGCAGTAACAGTGTTTCCTACCAACAGCTCTACTATCTTACGCAATTAATGTGTTTTCTTTGACATTTGCTAGTGAAATATTGTCTTTGTACCATTTAACATGATCCTATTCCTTTTTATTGCTGCAAGACAAAGAAAAACAAGAGTTACTTAGATATCCAAGATGGCTTTTTCCCACCAACTTCCTTAAACTGTGACATAAGGATTACTCCTGCGGGCTGGTGCTGTAAGGAGACTCCTACTTCCCTGTAGGAGCCAGCAGAAGCAGCTGAACCGGTTTGTCAAGATAAAAGCTACGATAATTAGCAAGGACATTGCCATCTGAATCTGAACAGGATTCCCGGGGCTGCAAGTGGGTTTTACTGTCAGAAGGATCATTAATCATTGCTCCTCTTTCTTGTGTGAAGTTACCCGGGTGCAATTCTACCAGAAACAGTTCTCCCCTCTGGGAAGTGAAGCCAAGGTGCTCTCTTGAAGCCCCAGCTGCAGTTACAGTTAAAGGCCAGAAAGGCAGGAAGTCTTCCGATGAGCTCCGATATTTTAAAATGCAAGGAAGGGTGCAGTTACAGCACGTGGTACAATCACCTATTTTCTGCTTGAAGGTTTTCTAGCTGTGACCACACATGCATATTCATCACCGAAAGCTAAAATATTTAACACGTAAGTGCAATTTTTGTTTAGCATGCAAGGAAAGAAACTTGTTTACTTCTATTAGAGCAAGACCATCTTAATATGGAGGCACTAAGCTTCATATTCAAATATGAGAAATGTTTAATTGTCTTTGCTTGGAAGATGACCATTTTGCTGGTTTGACATACCTGTCATAATTAAAAAAAAAATATGCGAAATAAGCTTTACAATATCCAGGTCCTTACATTATCATTACCATATTGTGTGGGGTAATAGTAGGGGAGGGGATTCATAAGCATGTCTGTCTTCTGCATCAAGACAATTTCCAGACACAGAGAACTCTCTTGAGAATCATACAACAGATGAGTCTTACCACAGTAATTTATTTCTTAAAAATCTAGTTTATTGCACTTGTCTCAAAGCACAAAGCCAAAAACCTAAATACAGAAA
This sequence comes from Burhinus oedicnemus, assembly GCA_008921705.1. NCBI lineage: Eukaryota > Metazoa > Chordata > Aves > Charadriiformes > Burhinidae > Burhinus > Burhinus oedicnemus. Next base: position 289,163 of record VFFE01007257.1, read on the forward strand.
TAAAAGTAAAAAACCCATCCTAATTTCATTAAAACTACCCTAAAAAGTAGTCTGAGAAGAGCTCTTGACACCAATTCAATATTAATGACCATAGCAAGGTACAGTATTATACAGTAAACAAACAACTAGCAAGCTCAAGCCATTACTAAGATGACTTTGAAAAATGTAATACAAAAGTGTCACTGTTAAATAATGCCATTGTATTTGAGCATCTGGTGCTTGGCAGGGCACAGAGAAGTACTCGTGTCTCTTCTCCAAAGGGATAAGACTCAGGAGCTGCCACAAGATACTTTTAAGCTGAATTTCAGCTTCTTTGGGGTCCTCAAGATACCAAGCTATGCTTGCATAAAACAGACTGGGTTACTTCACAAGCTGATTCCATTACAATCCACTGCCAGACAGGCTAAAAAAACTCTCTGGGGTAATCTCCATATACGGATGAGATAGCAATGAAGCAAACATATCATCTGTAAAAGGGAAACAAATCTGTCCTCCCCGTAAGACTGAAAGATCAGACTGAGAACTAACAGCCAATATCACAAGTGCTACTAAAAAAAAATTACACAACTTGGTTCTCTCGCCACCGATTCACATTCTCACCTTGCACCATGTTTGTTCCAAGTTTAGTGCAGTACACACATGAATTATTCTGAAAGAGAACAGAGGTTAAAAAGAAAACACATCCTTTTCTGTATGTATTAAGTTCTCAAAACAGAAACAGCCCCACTTTTCAACTCCTGGTCTTTTCTGAAGCTGGCTCTTTTACAGTATTGGTTAGCAGCTGCTTAAAACATTCTGATGATTTATAAGCTTATAACGAACACAAAATAACTCCTCCGCCTACATACTGTACTGAAGTTCTCTCATCTATAGTTCTATTGCTTAAAAAAGATGAGGTATCTTTCAAATAAGATTTAGAGTTTAAAGAAAAATAAACTGCAATGATTAACTTAGGTTATTTCCCAGTTCATCACATACCTCTGCTGCAACATCTGTTAAGTATAAGACACTTCAAAATTTAGCTAACATAGCTAAAAATGAGAATATTGTTAAGTATTTTCTCACAATATCACAATTTTTAATGGGATATATAGGTAATTCTAACAATTACCATTTTTCCTTTTAATACATCTAAGTTTGGTACTCAAAACAATTTGAGTCCAAATGTTAAAGCACTAGCTGGAGGCACAAATACAGCACAACAGGAATTATGAAAGCTGCCTTATACATTCCTGCTTTGTACTACAAACCTAACATGCAACTTCTTCCTATTCCAAAGTGGGACTTATCCCCAAAATTCGTCAGCTTCCTGATGGCTGTGTGAAATGGGCAAAAGTCCCCCCAATATTAGGTGTAATCCAAACTTCTCCCTTGTGAATGAAGCCAAACTATGAACCAAGTTTCTAGAAATGGAAGGTTAGTATAGCCTTGCAGATATTTATATGGCAATGGATCAAACTAAGTTCATTTCAGTACTGATGCTGTGTAATCACGATGTTCTGAGATCTTACTAAGAAACAGAATCATAGAATCATTTGGGTTGGAAAAGACCTTTAAGATCATCTAGTCCAACCACTGACCCTACTCTACCAGGTCCGCCACTAAACCATGTCTCTAAGCAGCACATCTACACGACTTTTAAACACATCTAGGGATGGTGACTCAACCACCTCCCTGGGCAGCCTGTTCCAATGTTTGATAATGCTTCCAGTGAAAAATTTTTTCCTAATGTCCAGCCTAAGCCTCCCCTGATGCAACTTGAACCCATTTCCTCTTGTCCTATCGCTAGTTACTTGAGAGAAGAGATCAGCGCCCATCTCACTACTACCTCCTTTCAGGTAGTTGTAGACAGCAATAAGGTCTCCCCTCAGCCTTCTCTTCTCCAGACTAAACAATCCTAATTCCTTCAGCTGCTCCTCATAAGACATGTTCTCCAGAACCCTCACCAGCTTTGTTGCCCTTCTTTGGACGCACTCCAGAGAATACTTTGGCAATACCTTGCCATATTTTCTTGCATGCTGCAAGGGAAAATAATTCTAAATATATGTACAATAGTTGGAGAGCATTCCCAACAGTTTGGAGTTCCGAGTACAAGAAGAAATTGAGAAATGCTTAATGTTTCTGCTGTAGAGAAATATTTAATGTAACAGAATTCCTTCTCAAAATAAGTACACATGTATTAGTGTCCATGCTGTTGTGAAATAGTCACTTTCACTGCTAGTAAGATTAACTTAAGAGTTATATTTCCAAAGGAGCTTCTACAGTAGTACGGTATAACAATTGCAGTATGCCACACCTAAAGAGTCTCCCAGGAGATAATGGAACAAACATCAGAACTCACAGCTTGGGGGCTATTTAACAGGTCAGTTTTTCAATACAAAAGTGCTAATATCACAGGTCCAATATAAGTGGCTTTTACATCCAACATTCTGTACATACATTACAGAAATTCTGTATGTCCTTCTCGTTTTTTCAGTGCTTCACAAGCTTGAGAGACTTCATATCACTTCCCATTCATCTTCAAAATCATCAGGGTGAAGCAGAACAGAAGTGTCATTATTTTTCGGCAAACTATGGGAATGGCTAAAGGTCTTAGTGAGGCGCTGGAGAAGGGATCCTGAAGCACTGATCGCCCACAGTTCATCTAGAGGGGTCACTGCAAAGCATGAGTTATCCATCTTTTAATTAAGGTAGCAGGTTCCAATTATAAACATTAAATAAATAATATTTGGATCTATTTTCATTATTATACCCAGAGAAGGTTTTTACTAACGTGATAAAAGCACCCCTGGGGAAACTCTCAGTCAAAGCAGCATTTAGATTATGCAGCTCTCCCTGCATATGGTCAGCTTGATCACCATCAGGCAGAAGTCAAAGCAGACATCACAATGTTTTGGACTGTCATACAGAACCAACTTGCCTGTTAAACGTGAGACATTTCCAGGAATCTTCTTCCAGTAGTCTCCTGCTGGATTCTTGTCAGTAATGCCATATCGACGAGCTACGTCTCCATTTGGACAGCGTGCCCAAACGGTCCTTGTACTTATAGCCAGCTGACAAGCCTGCAAACCTAAAGATAATTGGACATGAAGAGGGAATAGTCACAGGCTTTTTTTACATACTAACTACACTTGCAGAAAGGTTTATTAAAAGACGACAGCAAGACTGTAACAGTTTTTATATATTCTTATATTAATCTAGATAAGAACTCTCCATTATAAAAGGCACAAAGAAATACCTAGTTTTCAAGGAGGCTTTCTAAGAAAGGGCTGGCAAGAAGACAATTTACGACTACATATTTCCTTACACTGACTTTAGGGGAGTTGAACGGAGTAGATGCTGTGCAAATCTGAGCTTCTGGCCCTGTGTAAGCAGAATATCAGAAAGCAGGCAACTTGCAGCATGTGAAGCACTGGTGAACAAAAAGAATTTTAATTGCAGTCTTTGTACTCACTGCATCCATTGACCATTAGGATATCACACTATGGATACATTTTGTTATGTGGCCACAGCCACAAGCAACAAAGCAATTAGAGGATCTTCAAAACATACTTTTGGAGCCTTTGCTGCATTTCGCTACCACATGGGGAATAATCCGACAGTTACACCTTCAGTTTGTCTAAAACCAGTTAACGTTATAGACATTGTGGACTTTTTGTTTCTTTCTCTTCACAAGAAAGCAAGTACTCTACAAGTAAGTGCCAAGCATTTATGCAGTGAAAAAAATCTTTAAAAAGCAGACAGCATCAATAAAGTTATTTAGAAAGAAACAACTAAAATTTAGTTTTATTTACCAGCAAGGCAAAAATGTAATTATCTAATTACCTACAATGTGTCCAGCACACAGGATTAATAGAAAGATGTACAAAATACCATTAGGATTTTGTTAGCCACATCTAGGTAGGAACCCCGTGTTGTATCACACTTAAATGCAAAACTTCCCACAGCACAGTAGTCTCCTATTGCTTAGGAATACTGCCTTAGTTCTAACTGAAAGGGAACTGTACCATTTATTAATTCAGTGGCAGCAGCCTGAAATAACACACAATGGAAATTCATTAAAAAAATCAGATTTCTCTTCAGTTAACTACTTAGTGTTTTTAAGCAAACCCAAGGTCCTCTTTAAAAGATAACCCTTATCAAATAATTTACTATGCTTCCTATAAATAAGCACACTTGATTACTGAGAAAAATATTTAAGCATTGCTACCCAATTTAAAAAGCGAAAGGGGACAAAACCCCCCAAAAAACACCCCCACCCAACACTGAGAAAATGGCAGAAAGAACAAGGAACTTATGCGTTAATTTTTACCTGGTACATGTTCCCAGTCAGTGCCTACAGGCATTTCATCTGTAATTCCAACTCGTACGTGGACATTCCATTTGTTATCAATTGCCCACAACATCTGATCATTTGGACTTGAATGAATGCTGACCAAGTTGATTCCTACTGGCTATAAAAATTAAGCACAGTATTTAAACTTTATACTATTGTATCTTCATACTATTGTATCGCTTGTTGTTTACAGAAGTATGCAAAGGAAGTAAAATATTTACCAGATACTAAAGATAAAGACAGGAAGAAATTTAACTGACATTTTATTTGTCATTGTGAAAAATTACCAATTTTCCAAAAAGTAAATCTCTTCCTAAATAGAAAAGGAACATGAATTAATGTCACCCAAAGTTACTAATAAATATATTAATATTTAATGTTCAGCATCCAAGTCTAATAATATTAGTGTTTACTTAAACACTGTTATTCCAATCAGGTACAGTTTCAACTGCAAGTTGAAGAGGGAATGCCTCCACTGAAATGCACAAAGTGCAGTATTTTCCTCTTGCCTTCCTGAAAGTTTTCCTAACATAACTAAATCCGCACTTTATTTCTAAACATATACAAGCAGTACATTTTTACAGTCTGAATGTCTCTTTTTTGCAAGGAAATGGTGATCTGCATTCTTCCCTGTACTCCATTCTACAAGAATACAACCGTGGAACTCATTGCAGACCACTGCAGTGCTGGAGCAGACACACCTGCAGGAGAATATTCACCACACTATCTGGTGGCAAACCCAAGTGAAACACACTTTCCATTCTGCTTCCAGGCGAGTCCTTACTCTATCTGCTTCCATGGGGATTTGCCTTAACTGCTGTTCAAAATCAGTGTTACTGACCACAACCTTGTACAGACGTCAAAGATGGGGATTTTGTAGCAAAACATATCAGCCAATAGGTTTAGTGAATGCAAATATCCTGCAAAACATGCACTTTAAATAAAACACAGATAACAACAAGAAAAAAGTTGTTCTCCGCATCAGCCTTATAAAGCAACTGAAGACGACAGCAAGATGCCCTGAAATGTGTCATCGCCTCACAAAGCACTGCGTTTCTTGCTTTAACCTCATAGGCGTAAGCTGAAATTCCAGTGTGATAAATACAAGAGCAAGCAGCTCTTTGCATGTATAAACCTCAGAATACAGAAGCATAATCAGCATGTGTACATAAGCACACAACCCAATCCCAGATGGGCCTTCTGTGTACATAACAGTTACCTGCTTTGGTTTTGCTACTAAAATCCTGGTGCTAACGTGTCTGACACAGCTATAACTAAGTTCAACTTGGATCACCAAATCAATCCTGTCTATTCACGTTGCAAAGCCTTTGACAGACTATCTTCTCATGTTTGTGCTCTCTTTAGGTACTCGCCCTCCGTTGGAAGTTTGAGGCTAGTAGAGGCTTGATGAAGTGTTTACCTCTGGTCACAGTAAATTCACAATGGCTGCAGTTTGAACACTTACAGTAAGACAGTAATTGTCTTGAAGAGTGTTGACTACATAGAATATATAACTGCCTAACTACTTCCAAATTGGAATTCTGCCATATTACAACTAAACTACTGTATTGCAAGAAAAAAAACCCCAAAAACAAACAAAAAACCCCCAAACCACAACAAAACCAAAACACCCCAAAACCCCATACAACTCTCCCCTCTAGTCCTGCTGCCTCTTCACTGGAAGTTATCCTCACTCCTGGCCCTGTTCCTCCCCTCCATTTTTATTTGCTTCTTTCTATGGCAACTTCAGCTCTGGCTCCTTCCTACTTCATCCTGCTCACCTCCCCACAGCACTGTCATGGGGTGTGCCTCACTACTGTGCTGCTTCCAGCTTCATCACACCCCTCTCCATATTTCTGCTGTCATAGTCCCATGTTTTCAAGCAAGGGAGCTGTGCAATTAATAGCTTGTGCAGACTGAATTACTGCAAATAACAGGAGACCTTGCCCCCCCCCCCTTTTTTTTTTTAAATCCACTTATTTCCTTCTCCCCTCAATGTTCTTCTATCACCTATTCCTCAGATTTAGGACTTTCTGCCATTCTTCCCCCATCTCCTTCACATCACGAATTGGCAGTGTGTCTGTCTATGCTCCACCTCTGCAATACACTTCACATTCCAACTACAGTCCTTCACAAACTGTGCCAAACAGCTTGGTGTGACCCTTTGTTACTGAACTGTTGGGATGTGTGCACCTTGCTCTCCACTCTTCCATGTCAGGATCCCATTCCTCTCTTCCTCTGTCATTTGTCTAGAAAAGAATTCCCTGCAAAAGAACTGGAGAACTTTTCCAACCAGAAAGACTTACTTAGTGCTTATACCCAGTACCTAAACCTGTGCATTACTACAGATTTATAGGTAATGGAAGCTAAGAAAAGCAGACAAAACACCCCAAAGGGGTAGCATGAAAGGAGCTGCATGATGCTTAGCTAGATTGAACCTGCAGTGGTATCAGAAGCAAAGATAATCAAAGCAATTACCTCTACCTTATTCTGCAGCACCAACATATCTAAGAAACAAATGGAAATTGTCAAGTTCAAAGTAACACCTCTACAAGCTTGCCCAAAAATTCTTCTCATTCTATGTTTTTCTAAGTGAGCTCCTGTTTCCTCCTCAAGTTTCCCTACCTCTCTGGATATTTCACTTTTGGCTTCTCTTCCTTTTTCAGGCTACTTCGTTCTTTCTGATAAACTCACATCAATAAAACAACCCTCCTACTGACTCTCATTATAAAGGATCCAGGTAATACACTCCAGGCTCTGAACAGAAAACACCCCACTCCACTGCAGCTTTCTGCTGTGAAACAGACAGTAAAGGACACAACTGACAGGACAACTAGAGATACGATAATACACAGCAGCGTTTGGCACAAAAAAGTGACAAGACATCAGGCAACAAGTACAAGCAATTCTTAGAGCCTGTTGCAGAGGTTTTGCCTCTGGATTTTGCCTTTTTTTTTTTTTTCCCCAGAAAGCATGAGAACACCAACAAAAAGGTGTTCTCATGGCTACCACAGTAGGGTGGATAAAATTAATTTAAAATTGTCTTGACATAACGTACCAGGTTTTGGAACAATCATACTGACATAATCTCAGATATCCCTCTTTTTCACTAAGCTTTAATTACCATAACCATGCTTTAAGAATTTTATAATCTATATAACAAGAAACAGATCTCTACAGCAGCAGTTAAAGATCAAATAGAGTTCTCTCATGGCAGTAGATATCTGTGCAAATTTATAAATCTGCTGATAACATTTCAGAGACTGATAACCATGAAAATTAATGAATTATTTCAGTGTAGCGTTTTCTTAGCTGGTTTAACTTCCAATAGCATTCATAAGATTTATATACCTTCACTGCAAAGTATGTAGCATTTGTAATTTACTGAAGAGTTTGGAATTTTAAAGAGTCTCTTGGCCTTCCTCCTCAGATGCTGACACACCAAACTCTGTTTATAGGTTTATCCACAATACTCATCACTGTGAGAGATCGACTTGTTATGGAGCATTAATGGATTCAGTGTTACCTGATAAAAAATGGTGGAACATTGTTTTCCTTTTACTTGTGGTGCCAAAAATTCCTAAACTTAAAAAAAAAAAAAAAAAAAATTCAGGAGACTGACTGTTTTAGCTAAGAACAGAACACAGATCCTCCTGCCCTCTGCTACAAAAAGCCCAGTCACTCTGTCTTTTGAGGATTTCCCACTAAAACCATGGACTGCAACACACACCAACTATGTACTCTTCAACACTGAAAACTACATGCTAAGAGCTGTGCATACCTTTATTGTCTGCTATAAATAAAAACAATGAAAAATAGTTTGCTAGCACCCACGTGTCTGACGAGAAAACAGTGCTGATAAAATGAAGTAAACTTGAAGGAAGCACTTAACTAACAAATTGTTAAATGGTATCAAGAATCATAGAATGGTTTGGGTTGGAAGGGACCTTAAAGATCATCTAGTTCCAACTCCCTTGCCATGGTCAGGGACACCTTCCACCAAACCTGGTTGCTCAAAGCCCCATCCAGCCTGGTCTTGAACACTTCCAGGGATGAGGCATCCACAACTTCTCTAGGCAACCTGTTCCAGTGCCTCACCACCCTCACAGTGAAAAATTTCTTCCTAATATCTAATCTAAATCTACCCTCTTCCAGTTTGAAGCCATTACCCCTCATCCTGTCACTACATGCCCTTGTAAAAAGTCCCTCTCCGGATTTCTTGTAGGCCCCTTTCAGATACTGGAAGGCTGCTATAAGTTTTCCCCTGAGCCTTCTCTTCTCCAGACTGAACAACCCCAACTCTCTCAGCCTGTCTTCAGAAGAGAGGGATCATCTCAACCTCTGATCATCTTTGTGTCCCTCCTCTGGACATGCTCCAACAGGTCCATGTCCTTCTTATGTTGGGGACTCCAGAGCTGGACACAGTATTCCAGGTGGGGTCTCACAAGAGTGGAGCAGAGGGGCAGAATCACCTCCCTTAACCTGCTGGCTATGCCTCTTTTGATGCAGCCCAGGATATGCTTGGCTTTCCGGGCTGCAAGTGCACATTGCTGGCTCATGTTGAGCTTCTCATCAACCAACACCCCTAAGTCCTTGTTCTCAGAGCTGCTCTTGATCCATTCTCCACCCAGCCTGTATTTGTGCTTGGGATTGCCTTGACCCACATGCAGAACCTTGCACTTGGCCTTGTTGAACTTCATGAGGTTGGCATGGGCCCACCTCTCAAGCCTGTCCAGGTCCCTCTGGATGGCATCCCTTCCCTCCAGTGTGTCAACTGCGCCACACAGCTTGGTGTCGTCAGCAAACTTGCTGAGGGTGCACTCAATCCCCACACCCATGTCGCCAACAAATATGTTAAATAGTACTGGTCCTAGTACCGACCCTTGAGGAACACCACTCATCACTGCTCGCTACTTGGACATCAAGCTGTTGACCGCAACTCTGAACACGACTGTCCAGCCAGTTCCTTATCCACTGAGTGGTCCATCGGTCAAATCCACGTCTCTCCAATTTAGAGACCAGGATGTCATGCAGAACAGTGTCAAATGCTTTGCACAAGTCCAGGTAGATGACGTCTGTTGCTCTCCCCTTATCCACCAAGGCTGTAACCCCATCATAGAAGGCCACCAAATTTGTCAGGCACAATTTGCCCTTAGTAAAGCCATGTTGCCTGCCACCAATCACCTCCTTATTTTCCATGTGCCTTAGCAGAGTTTCCAGGAGGATCTGCTCCATGATCTTGCCAGGCACAGAGGTGAGACTGACCAGCCTGTAGTTCCCTGGGTCTTTTTTTACCTTTTTTAAAAATGGGGGTTATGTTCCCCCTTTTCCAGTCAGTGGGAACTTCACCAGGCTGCCACGACTTCTCAAATATGATGGATAGTGGCTTGGCAACTTCATCTGCCAGTTCCCTTAGGACCCACGGATGAATCTCCTCAGGTCCCATCAACTTGTGCACCTTTAGTTTCCTCAGAAGGTCTTGGACTCGGTCTTCTCCTTTGCCTTCTGTAACTTGGGTGGTGTGCTTAGAGGCTTTACCAATGAAGACTGAGACAAAAAAGTCATTAAGTACCTCAGCCTTCTCCATGTCCTGGGTGACCGGGTCTCACATTTCCTTCCTGAGCAGGCCCACATCTTCCCTGGTCTTCCTTTTGTCACTGATATACCTATAGAAGGCTTTCTTGTTGCCCCTGACGCTCCTGGACAGATTTAACTCTATCTGGGCTTTAGCTTTCCTAACCTGATCCCTGGTTGGACGGACAATTTCTCTGTATTCCTCCCAGGCTACCCGTCCCTGCTTCCACCCTCTGTAGGCTTCCTTTTTCTGTTTGAGATTGTCCAGGAGCTCCTTGTTCATTCATGCAGGCCTCCTGGCATTTTTGCCTGACTTCCTCTTTGTCAGGATGCATCGCTCCTGAGTTTGGCAGAGGTGATCCTTGAATATTAACCAGTTTTCTTGGGCCCCTCTTCCTTCCAGGGCTTTATCCCACTGTACTCCATCAAGCAGATCCCTCAAGAGGCCAAAGTCTGCTCTCCTGAAGTCCAGGGTAGCAAGCTTACTGCATGCCCTCCTCACTGCCCTAAGAATCTTAAACTCCACCATCTCATGATCACTGCAGCCAAGGCTGCCCTTCAGCTTCACATTCCCCACCAGCCCCTCCTTGTTGGTGAGAACAAGGTCCAGCATGGCACCTCTCCTCGTTGGCTCCTTTGTCACTTGGAGAAGGAAGTTATCGCTGATGCAGTCTAGGAACCTCCTGGATTGCTTATGCCCTGATGTGTTGTCCTTCCAACAGATACCAGGGTGGTTGAAGTCCCCCATGAGGACCAGGGCTTGTGAATGTGAGGCTGCTCCTATCTGGCTATAGAGGGCCTCATCTGCTTGGTCTCCCTGGTCAGGTGGCCTGTAGCAGACTCCCACTGTAACATCACCTGTCCCTGCCCTCCCTTTGATCTTGACCCATAAGCTCTCGGTTGGCTCCTCATCCATCCTCAGGCAGAGCTCCATGCACTCCAGCTGGTCCTTGACATAGAGGGCCACACCCCCTCCTCATCTCCCCTGCCTGTCCTTTCTGAACAATAGTATCTGACAAAATCCAAAGTAAAAACTAATGCAGTTCCTTCCCCCTCTCCCTCTCCCTGCTACTCAAAAGTTGTGTCTTATTGTAACTACTTCAGTCACGGCTGAACCTAAAACACAGTGATTCAACTTCCTTGTCAAGGAGGAAAGGACAAAACACACACACGCACACAAAAAAAGCATCAGAACATTTTCCACGTCACTTTTCAGGAGCACAGAGTCCATGTATCAGCAGACCTCCACTATCTCTGTTCTGCTGCAAATATCCAGGACCAGGAAGACTAAACATAACATTCTCAGTCTGTCCAAGCCAAATCCTTTTTATAACAGATTGGTGGCTACAAGCAGCACAAATGTTCTCCTCACCTTCAAAATACAAATCAGAAACACCTTCAGCTGGTCCAGGCTAGGCTGTAAACTCAGATCAAACATACTTCTCACACTGTCGAGCATTATCTGTAGATCAGACTAATCTCACTATTTTCATCGCTAACAGACATCCAGACCCTATTAACTAGTATAACAAAGACTGCAACTTAGAAAGAACCCTCCAATATAGGCCTGACTATTTGCATATGATTTTCAGAGCTCCATCTGAATGAAGGTTGTAAAGCACTTTCAGCATTAGAGATACCAAGAAAGCACAAGCAACATAGGAGTGGTATTGACCAGAATGTTTTGCATTCAGACTTTGAGGAGAAGCTTGCTAAATTAAGTGCCCCTTTTTTCTCTGCAGAGAAGTTTCAAGGCAACATACAAGAGCAGAAAAGATGAATCTATGTTTCGTCTTCCTGGAAGCCACGTGTTCTTCAGTAATACTGCCATTGAATTGTCAGAAAAAGATTACTATTTAGTGACTGAAAAACTGGAGCACTATTTTCTCCAGAAGCCTTAGAACAACACGACCCTTTCCCCCACTTTCTGCCTTTAGTGAATAAACAGATGGACATCCAGTCTACGGCAAGCACAATCAGGAAGAAAAGGCAAGGCCAAGGAGTCAATTCCTTGACCTCTTAGTTGTCAACTCTAAATTTTTTATTCCAAGGGTTTTTCTTGCAGAAATATGGGAAAGACTACAACATATGGCATCAAATCCTAGGAAAGGTCATATCAAACCCATGTGACTATTCAATACGATAAAGCTCAACAAAACCATAAAATACTTTCAAAATATTTAGTACATCTGTTCCTTACAAGCAATTAAAGAAAAAAAAAAAAGAGACCATACAAACTACAGGCCTACTCAGGTTTGCCCAACTATCTTCTGGTCACACTGTCTTATACCTAAGATTATAAACCATAGTGTAGGAGATAAGATGTTTGTAATTACCACTACAGGTATTTTTAATAACATACTGAAAAACTGAGCTATTAGGACAAGAACAACTAAGTTTTTACAGAAATGTATGTCAAGTAAACACTAAGTGCAACAACTTCGCATAACACAGAACATAATTTAGCATGAGGTAATAAAAACGTTGTATAAGCAAAGCTCTGAGTAACCAAGGCCAAGTAACCGACCATTTTTTGTTTTTTAAAAACACACCTTTAATGAGCATCAGTAAAACACCCTCTCATGCAGGCTATGCCAGTAAAGTTGCACCTCTCTAGTTTTTGAGACTTAATGCTTTACTTTCCTTGGTAAGGTATTTTTTGTAAGGTAAAAACACCCACACATTTTTATCTTCAGCCTCAGCTCTGCTTCACTCTGCCAATTTTAAACAGTTATTAAAACTATTGCTTTTTCTGCCATTTTGCTTTTTAATGTTTGTCCATATTTTTAGCACGTTTGTGATGAAAATGCCAAACACCTTTGATAGTAACAGAAATTCCCATTTCATTACTGCACTGCTTTATGAACAAATGCATATAACCTTTATGTGTTACAATTCATTTCCATAACCAGAGGGAGAAAAAAAACCCCCCATCAAAACACCTGTAAAAGAAAACCCCACTAACTCAGGTGGGGGTTAAAAAAAAACCTAAAGGGAAAAAAAAAAAAGCACAAAATGTTGACCAATACAATCCGTCAGGATGCAAAATAAATCCTGTAAGTCACAGGAACACTGGAAACACACTTGGGATACAACAATTACTACTCATCTGGTAGCACTCATGCAGTGCTAAAGCTCTGGATTAAGTACTGTCCAAGGTAATGTGTGGCCCCCAAATACACAGCTATGCAATGTGTTCAAATACTGTATAAAAACAATAGTACCCCAGGGTACAGAAATGAGGTCAATGCTTCCCAGACAGATGATCTATTTGCTAGACTACATAGTCGAACCTCTTTTGCCTTGCTTACTTCTTAGCTTCATTAGACTTGGGCTCAGTGGACAGGGTCTTCCTACAGACCAGACTATTTGGCAGTTCTGTAGGAAGGGCCATTGAATCAGGAGATACACCACAACCCATCCCTCCAGCTCCCTGGGAAGACAACTGATCGGCAGGCGGGTTTGCAAAGAGAGGTCGTCAGCACCTTGTCTGCTTACATCATCATCATCATAACACAGGGAGACAGTAATACACTGTAGGGAGGGGCCTCCAAGCTCCTAATTCAAGGTCAAAGGGTCTGATGTGCCCACCAGTTACCCCAGGGTATCTCCTTACTCAGTGTGGACTTGTTGGCTCACTGAAGTTCTGTCCTCTTTGCTGACCATACACTCTGAGCTTAGCACCCACCTTTGCTGCCCCAATTTACTTCACAAAGCTACGCTCCTAATTACAAACTCGTCAACTGGATCTCCAGCCCCCCTAGCATTAAAAAAATTAAGGAAGCTGAAGTTCAGTCACACAAAAAACAACAATAAAAACTGCTTTAACCAGAATTCAGAAAATGCAGATGTAGTTTTAATGAAAATGAAGCAAAACAAAACAAAAATCCCCAAAACTCTTAGTTTATACTAGCACAAGTAATTTTTTACGACTGTGCCTCAAAATCACTTTTCAAGGACTCCTATTTATTAAATACTTCAGGCTATCACTATCTGCAACCACATGAACAGTTCTGCTGAAACCAAGGCACGTGTTTGCCAAATCAAGATGCGTATCCTTTACCCATGAATTTTTACACCATTACATTAAGTAAAATAATTCTGAAAAACTCTCAAAACTCAACAATGATAATTGTAGTTACTTTATTTACCCAACTGAATTTTAAATATATTTCTCAATCTCTCTGAAAAACAATTAAATATATAATTCTGTGTTAGCTAACCAAAATATGGGCACAATGGAAGAGTGCAGATGTGACGATGTTTCTAGTACTGAACAAATGAAAGTATGAAAATGGACAGTTCCTTTCCCACAATTGTTGGTTTCAGTGTAAGCTAGTCTTGTCAAAAAGCAAATATACCACCTTGAGATCGTATTTCAAAAGGACGTGGAAGGATCGTCTACTCAGTTTTCTGGGTGTATCTCATTTTGTGCATTTTTTGTGATCTGAAGCTTCTGGTGCTGATAATAATTGCTATCTAATGTGACAGGCCACATGCATGCTTTTCTGAACATGGCGATAGCAATGCCTTAAAACAAATATCAGAAGGCTAAAACTCCAAAGCAGAAAAATACAGTGAAATACAGTGACAGCATTTTTCTTAACTAGCAACAAAAGGAAGATAATAAGCACTGAACTGAGCAATGGAATCAGTGTGAGGAAACTTTAGTAAAAATGCTGGAATTGCATTTTTTCAGTATCTAAAGCACCTTTTATATAACTTAAGATTTCTTAAGAACGGCATGCCTGTGAAGAATAGTACACATTTGAACTTAAACATTATGGCATTCTAAATCAGCTAAACAAAATAACACTGCTGCAGGAGCTTTGATCTCCTATACTTATTTGCAACCCCCCTTGATAGAGCTACTCTGACTACTGCCGAACAGTTTTTCTCTACATCATCTTGAAAAGTGCAGTCCTCCAGGAAAATCCTCCCCCTATTAATGTCTTCAGGAGGCCTCACATGAGTAAAGGTATTTGGAGCAACCGACTAGCTAGTCTGGTCTATAGATAACCAGAAGGTTTAATGAGTGTATTACCTCTCCAACCTAAGCAGAATTGGTCTAATAAAAGATACTTCCTCTGCATCTCATCTTAGCACTCCAATAGTATAACTCATAGCAACTCAGAAAGACAATCTGTGCAACAGCTAGGTAACGCAAGCTAGTCCGTGCTAGTGAAAACAACCAGACTTGAAAAGAAGTCATGTGGATTAGATGCATCAGAAAGAACAGAGAGTTTTCCACGGCAAGTACTTTCCAAAGTAGCATGGATGATTCTGAAGTAAAAGTTATGAAGCGTTTTCAACAGAAAAATCCCTCCCCCTCCAAATATCCAATCCTTGAAGATCATTTCAAACAAACCTTTCCTACATTTCAGCTTTGATTTTGGCATCTACCAAAAAAGATCTAATGGCAAAATCTGATCTTGAAGGAGTGCTCACCACTTCCTCCTGTACCACTTAACACAAAACTGGCCTTAATAATAATAGAAACCTCACTGAAGAACACAAAGGCAAAGCAGATGACAGAGGAAGAAAGTCTCCAGATGTGCATTAAGTATTCTGTAAGGTAAGCAGAATTTTATTTAAAGAGAGGAAAGAAACCAAGATCGTGACAACCATTTCTAACAAGTCACCACTCATCCTGTAAGGCACTGCCAACCTCCTTGCACTGGAAGTAGATTAAGAGAAAGGAAGGTATTGAAAAGAAATGAAATCTAGCATGTATTGATTTGGCAGAATTACAGAGAAATTTCCTAAGTTTCAAATAATATTTTCAACTACCATTTGCTTTGTAGTTTTAACAATTTTTGAATGACAGTGAAAGTGTGAACGGCCTTAATTTGGCGGGTTTTTTGTGCATGTGTGTGAGGAAAAAAAAATAGCTCTTCCTAGATCAGTAAGAATTTTGACTCTCTTATCTATGATATCAAGCTTAAAATATAAGGAGACAATTACTAGGTTGTTTATGGGAAAAGCAGTAAATCAAAAGTTTCTCTAACTTGAAGTGAACATACTGCAAGAAATCATTTTATCGCCAACTAAGTTGAAGTTAAGCAGTACTCTTCTGCTGAGACCATAGGAACTACAAAGGATATACGGTAGCCAAATAGCAAACATCTCCTTAAATAAACCCCTTTTACTCCACAGTTTGGAAAAGCTACGTGGAAATGTACATAAACCTCTTAATTTAATAAAAATGCTTTTTCAATCCTATTCTCTATGAAACTTGGTTGCAAAAGAGCAAAGAGTAGCAACTCATCAAATGGCAGTTAATAAAATGTTTTATCTATTTTTAGAGTTAAGTTTGATTGTTTACAAGGAATACACGATTGGTCACTCATTACAAATACTTCTCCTGATCTTTGTTTCCCTTAATTCTCTTAAATAAAGTTCTGCTTATCTGATAGATCCCTTAATGTAAACCTGAGAAGGTGGTTCTTAAGGCCAGTTTTTATGTTAAGTAGTACTTGCAGGAAGTGAGCGTTTCTCAAGATCAGATTTTGTCTCTGCATCTTTTTCAGAAGGTGCCAAAAATCTAAGCTGAAATGTTGAGAGAATTCTTTTCAAACAAGCATTCAACTTCTGGGGACCTTTTAAAGCAATTTGATGATTTTTAACTTTTGATCAACTTCTACTCCATAATCAGCCAAATTAGTCTTACTGACTATATTAATTTTATATTTGATTTTTAATTATTGTTTCTTTAGCCTAGAAATCTGCAAAGCATTAAATCTTCATAAATATACATGCACAGATATGTAGAAACATACTCGATAGTATCTACATAAATAATATTTATATTTCTTGTGGTTTTTGGTTTTTTTGTTGGTGGTGGTCTTCTTTTTTTTTTTTAACTAAATTGAACGGACATTGAGGCATGCTACAGCAGATAATAGCTTTGTCCTGTATATTAACAGTGGAATGAAAAAACTCTTTCTATTTCCTGGACTAAAATCATTTCATCAAAGAATTCTGATCAGCTTTGTCAATGTCCTTAAAGCAGCTTCCAAAAAGCTACTTAACTACATAATTATTTCTAAGACTGCAGAACAGAATGGATGAAGCACAGAAAACATCTGCATAGAAACTACTACTGCGCAAGATACTGTAATGATGTTCTCAACCACTTCTGAAGTGTTGTGTAAAATAAAGAAGAGGGAGAGCAGAGAACATAAAATGTTATTTTTCACCTCAAGAGATACTGCAGTAGGGACTTACAAAGGGAAGAGTAACAAACGAGAATGGTTTTAGTCTAGATTAAAAACCAACCATACAGCATCACAGAGCAAAGACTGAAATTATATTCACTGATTTTAGCATGAGTAAAATCTCATCAAAACTATTGCTTCTGAGTACCTTTGTGAAGTTGTGCAAAGATGGATGCTGTGCCACTGCAGCACTCCTTTAATGAAAAGTGACACCATAAAAGCAGAGTCTGTGGCTGCTCATGACCTGCTCATGAGTCATGAGATCTGGGATATGGCAAGTCATATTGGCTCTGACATTTACTAGGAAATGAAATATCCATAGTTGGTTTTAAATTACGTTATTTGAGAATGCTCCTATACTTAAAGCAAGTGAAAGGCAATTTTGATTTCCTTCTTCAAACAGAAAATGACTGAATCGTTCACAAATACTTCTTAAAATATTTCTGTTGTTCTGAAGATAAAGTGATGCAGCATGAACTGTGTCACAGTCAATTAAGGCAGAGATACCAGTAAGGTACTGCTAATAAGCAGATACTGTTCACTGAATAGTCCGCTTCTCAGACATCATCTGTTACATTTGTTATCCAAACACTAAGCTAGCATTTGGAAATAATTTTAAAGTTCACATACTTTCTTGTTTTGCATTAAGCCTTTGTAAAAGCATGAATGGCTGCTCCTTCGGTACTTTATAATGACTTGTTTTAACGTGCTGGAATTGTCTCAAAACAAGCATGTAACCCACGAGTTTTCATCTCCTCTGCAAGCAATGTTTGAATTTTTGCCCTTTCATATTGACTCATTAAACTTGCAATGTCAGGTGTTGGCAAGATAACAGGAAAGAGAATGACACTGCTCTGGGTATCAGAAGGTTATCATTTTGGAAGACAACATCATCCAGCGTCCTCGATAAGCTAATAGCAAATAATTTGATTTTCAACCTTGTCCACTTAAAGACTTTCTACATAAGGAAGTCACTCCTAAATAATGAGCCACGACAGATCCCAATTTCTTGTAAACACCTTTGTATTGAGTAGTTTAATCTAATTCAATGGAGTAGAGAGCGCACTTAGTACAAACAAAATAGTATTGATGTAGAGAAACAGCTTTTCAGGCTACGTTCCTGGATAGACAAATCTTTGGTAAGAAGACACTACACAAGTGTAATTCTCTGTCTCTTGGCAAACTCATTTTAAGTGGAACACATCCTGGAATGTGTTTCCCTGCTTTTTAATAATACTACCCTTATGGAAGACTTCATCACTGATATCCTCAGTCTCTTCCTGCTGCCCTACCCCTTGTTAGCAGGAAATCATCTCTTAGGTTACATCAGAAAGACCCACTTGCCGCACACAAAGAATGAGCGGTGTGATCTAGGCCTTGTTGCAAGTGATATTGGTACTTATTTATCGGTCTGTTCTGCTATTCTTCAACACAAGGTGCCGTTTCTCCAGATCTGACTGACCACATCCCCAGCACAGAAGAACAAGTCTAACAAGTGCTGTGCTAACTGATAGAATGCAAATCTGTAGTTTCATTTCCCTGCCCTTCTTTGCTGTTACACCCTGAGATTCACAGAAGGCGCTAGTAATTGGCTGATGAGAGACAGGCAGAACTAAAAGTGAATGATGTAAAAAACAAATAAACCACTGCAACTCCACTGCCTCAGATTTACTTTTATTTCTTAATATAGCCTTTCGAAAGTACCACACATTTCAAAATCTTCAAGAGAAATTCTGTAACATTATCAAATGTAAATCAAGTATGCAAACACATCCAGTGCTACTATGCTAGATCAGCAGATAGTTCAAGTGATTTCGTGCCAAGTAGCAAAGAATGAAATCAGTAGTCAGAGGTCAGCTCCATTACAGCAGTCCCAACCCATGACACAGAAATTACTCCCATTGCACAGTTTAACTTGCAAAGTATTAGAGCAGCAACGAAAGCAAGCACTGAGGTTTAAGAAGAGATTAAAAAAGAAACCAGACACTGGAGAAATGTATTTTGTCTATTCTCTATATTCAGAAAAGATGCTCCCAGGGTCCTTTAGGAGGCTTCTTTCCAATCTCATCCTCCCAGCTGGCAGGTAGAAAGTTTGCCCATTCCGGGAACAAGGGAGAAGAGCTGCAACTGTACTGCACGCTTACTAACCACTGGATGATAAGGAAAGACCCTAAATCCAGGCGTAGCACCCTGGCAAGCATCCCAGACTCACAAGGGTGAGAATAAAGGGAGAGGGAGGCAAGCACTTCAGCACAATGCCACTTGAGCAGAGCCTTCCCGCACCCTCTGCTTCGTGCTGTTTGCCAGTCCAGCCTCTTGGCTAGCACACAGCAGGGATTCAGTATATGGTTCAAGACTGCATTCTACTACATGCCTATAAAGCTGCTGTGTTACAAGAAAAGTAAACTTTTATTAAAGTTAGAAAGCAAAACAAAGCCTTCCACTTAGAAAAAAAAAAATTACAGTTATTTGATTTGTAATGATTAGATGAATTTGGGATGACTTACGGTGATAAGGCAGCGTATTCAGAGTACATTATACAGACTCTGGGGGGGGGTGCGTGTTTTTTTCTTTGTTTGTTTTTGAGGGAGAGAAATCCTGTAGAATTCAAACATGTGGAACAAAGTTTTAAGCTACACATGCAAAATCTGGCTTCATTGTTTTCCATGAGTGTTAAAATTATTCTTTTTCAAATGCATAGAGCTAAACCACTGGGTTACAAAGAATTGTAATCAACATTTTACCTGTATAGGTGGCTCAATCATTATCCACGCAGGAAGCATCAAACTTGGGTTAAGAGGCTGAGTTCCTACACGGAAATAAATGCCACCACTGGTATCACAGGCCCAAACGTGCTGATTTCCACAGGTCAAGCTGACCAGCTTTATGGCACCTAATAAGAAAGAGACTATTAGCAACCTGGCATTTTCCTTTCAAATTCAGCTAATGAGAACTTTTATTGAGACTTACTGTATTAAACTAGCTTTAAACACAGTCACATAAAAATGATTAAAAGTTAATACAACTTATGAGAGAAAAAAATCACTGGATACAAAGAATAAAAACAACAGGTAGCGTATGTGAGGTATTTCTCTCTTAAATCTAAAAATAAATGTTTTACTCATAGTATACTGCAATTTCTAAAGCATACTAAAAATATGCTATTAAAATAACCGAATTCAAGCAGGGAAACATTCCATGACAAATGTTATCAGTGCCTCGAGAAACTTTCACATGACCTAACGTGAACTTTTCTCTGTAGCTGGCCGTGCTTGTAGACTTTTAAAGGTGTTGAACTGCTAGTACATTCAGCAAAGAACATTCCTAATACTACCAGCACTTTAAAAATACAAGAGCATATGGATTATGCATTTCAGTGTTAACATGTAAGTGTCACATCTATAAATAAAGGAGCTGATTTTCAAATGTATTTGTATTCAACAGTGTACGTATTTATTACACCTATCTCAAAAGTGCAGCAGTATTTTAACCCTATGTAAGTCAGCACAATGAAAACAACGCTGCCAATTAAGTATGTTTTGGAATTTTGGGATGGGGGGGGTTTTCCATACCCAATCATACCCATCAATCTTGCTATTAAAAGTTTGCAAAGATAGTAGAGAAGCATACCTGATATTTTAGACTAAAGAGCTGCTAGTTAACTGTCAACTGGAACTCTTACTCTTTGAAATTCTATAAATAAACTCTATTTAAAATAGCCATGTGATGTAACATATGTAACATTTGATTATTACTTTTTTTCTCCCAGTGTTGGGACAACACAATGCCAAGTAATGGAAAACATGTTCTACAGAAAGAAGGACCCAATCAGTACAGATATACTACAGAAGGAATGCTCTGGTCAGACTCCAAACTAAAGACTCTAAAAATAGGCCTCGTTGGTTGATTGAACATGCCTGCGCTGCTTGGGATATCCCATTCTTGGTAACAGTTCTCTCTTCAGTGATGTGAAATCTGGCAACAAATCCTTGTGAAGTGCATCAGATAGAGCATTCCTTAAAGAGGGGGGTGCAATTTTATCCCACAGAGTGCAAGTTTAAAGCATTTATTTCTGCAGAAGGCAATATTCCCTATCGTTAAGGCTTGTTGGGGGAAAGAACAGGAAACAACACGACTACACAGCTTTATCTTTTAGTTATCTGTAATAGTAAACAGATTTTCTCATGAACCAAAATTATTTAACTTTCTGAATCATAGGAATTCAAATTAATTGATCTCACTCCAGCATTTCCTTTAGTCATACAGCTTCGTATTAAAAACAAATGACAAAACTATACACAAAAACTTCTACTGCTTGGGAAAAGAATGTCTAAAACAACTTTCTTTTGCAGGCAGGGGCTTGACATTCAGCTACAAAGTCAAAAATCTTACTTAAAATTTCATTATTCCCTCTAACATAAAGTACGATTTGAAGTAATGGCTTTGTCACATGATGCCTCAGCTGTTGAAATGTTCTGATCCAAACAAGCATCAGAGCACTCAAACATGGAATCACATATCACCTACTCGGCATAGCTGATATTATTTCCGTCTACAGTACAATTTGATATTCAAAAATGCAGCCCTTATGTAAATGTTTTGGGGTTTCTCCCTCCTCCCACTTACTGTTTTTATCTTAGGAGAAGGTCATGCTAACCACATTCATCTACTGTTTAGAGAAAGTAGCATGATTCAGAGGCATTGTTTATTGTTGAAACCTAAAGGTCATTCTACCGTGTTTAGAAACCTTGATACCGATAGCGGAATCCTAATCAAAATAATTTACTAGATACTACTCCCAGTACAGTGTAAAGGCAAGAGGAAGATACTACCAACATAATATGAATATTTCAACATTAATGCTGGCAACCTCAGCACTTCCACACAGAATTCTGAATTGCATTTTACAGTAACTTTCCCCCCCCCCCACCCAATTACAGTGCTAATGTTTCAGGAGTAAACTTAAACATACACTTGATGAAGAACAATAGTTCTCCACTTTCTTCAGCGTCATTAGAGCAAATGAAGGCTCTTGTATTATAAACATGGATATGCACCATCTTATCAGCAGTGATCTAGCATATGCATTTAATTGGAGGAAAAATGCCTAAAACATTTTCATACTTAAGTATTAACCCATAGTGACAGGTAAAGTGGAGTGTCTGAAGTATTTCCTGATGCCAGATTTCACAATACCGCCACAGAGTACCATGAAGCTAACAGGAACAGCTGAATGTAAAGGTTGAACTTCTGAACAGCTGAAGTTCACAAGACAGATATTACAGTCAGCTAGTACCAATTACACTGATTTCCTTTATGAATGCTTTGAGGCTTTCAGATAATAGCAAGAAGTTGTTTGTTATTTCAGTTAAACAGTTATTACCATTGCTTTCCAGCAGTTTAGATATCATGAGAGAAGTTTCAAACTCTACTAAGCAACATGAGGAGGAGAGTGTGGACAAACCTATCCTGTAGGTCAGTGAAGGTAAAAGGCATCAAGCAGTGCTTAAACTATGGT
This sequence comes from Burhinus oedicnemus, assembly GCA_008921705.1. Lineage (NCBI taxonomy): Eukaryota > Metazoa > Chordata > Aves > Charadriiformes > Burhinidae > Burhinus > Burhinus oedicnemus. The sequence continues at coordinate 311,808 of VFFE01007257.1, forward strand.
ACAATTAGTGATTTGGCACCAATTCATCAGGTCTGGAAAACCTGGTGTATAACTGGCAAACAAATTAATTTTAAAAGACACATTTTAAAAAATTTTCCAAGTAGTATTACAAATTGTATACTAAAATTGTACATGAGGCTTAAAGTCTGCCAGCTGTGTCTGCCTTTCCTTAACCCTGAATTTAAAATTGCTTGTCTGTTCTCAGACCAGTCACGAACGCTGCCATTAAAAACAGAAAAACAGCAAAACATTTGAATTATTTTTAAAATGGTCCAAGAATGATGCATAGTCTCAATTTCTTTTATCTTCTCTTCATACAGGAACGCAGGTTAGCATGAAGATAAGAATGTCCTAACAGTCAGACTATCAAAGAAATAAATCAAATTGTACTATTACTGATGAAGCTGACAAGCAGCCTGATTACCCCAGAGCCAAACTGGGAAGATATTTTAATGATCAAAACATAGTCAACAACCTTGGCCTTATGCCTAATCACATAAAAAAAGCAGTTAACCAACAGCATGTTCTTATCATTAGATCGGTATAAACCTGAACATGAGTGTTATCTGCTGCATCACTTATGGATGAGCGTAATTTTTCCTTGACAGGATCCTGTTAAGAATGCATTTAACCACAATATTCAGGGCTTTGTGTACGGAACTGCCCAGGACCACGCAATTATGGTTACACTGTAGTACAAGAACTAGACTAGTTAAAGCTACTGATACACCTGCACAACACTGTGTCAGGCCCAGTTGTCTGAGACTGACAAACTGTAAGAAGCACGTACACATGTAAAGTATCCTGCAAACAGTAAACACGCTGTCTTTAGCAAAAGGCTAAATGAAACATTGTTTGAAAGCCACAGTTGCTCCTGATGTTTTACAGTCCTCTGCTGTGAGGCCCATTATCATAAGGTACTATTTAATACAGTAAATGTAATATTCTATATCAGTAAACCAAAAGATACTTCTGAAGGAAAATATCGACTGTCCACTCAGAGCATTATGAGATAGTCTACTCAATAAAAATATCATACCTAGTTGAGAGAGATCCAGTTTTGTCCAGTGCATCCCTGTTGGACAGCTGGATGAAAGTGTTCTGATAAATATCTGTCCAAGACTATCCAAACCCCAAATGGCATCCTGGCAGGCAGAGTAGTGCACCATTTCAGCCTCTGGTGGCAGCTGCACCGTAGAAGGACGAAACTGAGGATTCTGATCACTGACACAAAACAGATCCTTGTTGCTTTGGCACAGCCACAGAAAGCTTCCTACGGAAGGGACATTTCTGTTATTAAAATCATTCCTAATCCACTCTGAGAAATCTTACGCACCTACTTCTGAAAAAGTGATCAGTACACTTAAAGAAAAAACTAAAGCTTCTTGGCTATGTTCATATCGTAAGATTTTGAAGTACAAATACGCATCCTAAGCCCTTATTCAGGCACCTAAATACTCCCTTTCTCAAATCAAGTAAGTAGTAAGTGATGTCGTTGGAAGAAACATCTCATTTGAAGAAACTAATAGAAGACAGACATAACAGTGCACTAACACTTCCCTTTATTCTTCTGCTCTTCTTTATCCTTGATAATTGCCTTTGAAAAACAGCATTCTTTTTCAGCTCTAAATCACACATTTTTGCCAATAAAGCCCATGTACTTAGATAATGCAATTGCTAATTATTGTAACTAGCAGTTGAATTCCCTAGCATGGTTGCAGTTTTACCAATAAAATGTGCAATTTTGCTGCAATAACTGCACTGACAGGAGAAGTACTTGGTTAGTATAGGCATTCCAGCAAATCATGCTCCAAGATTTCATATTACAAATTCTGGCAATTCATGCTGCAGTAATTTAGGAAGTTACTGCTCCTAAAGGACTACTTGTTTTCTCTCTTGGATGCCACTCCACATCAAAGGTGGCAGAGTGAATGACAGGCCTTTTTTTTTTTTTTTTTTTTTTTTTTTTTTTTTAATCTCCTGTAGTTTTACAGACATATTTCCACCTTATTTGAAATAGTTTAGATCCCTACATACAGAAGAGGCACTCAAAATCTGAAGTAATTCAGGATATTTAGTTACCTACACCATCAATTCCACTCTATTTAAAAATTAGATATTACATGCCTGCACTGTTGATTCACTAACCTTCTTTAGATGAAGCTGTGGAAGCCAACACAAAAATCCATTTTGTGGCAGAAGCAGTACCACGAGGCACAATATTATTCCAGTAAGTGCCTTGAAAGAAAGAACAAAGTAGTATTAGTATGAAACTTCATTTTCTATTAAAATCCGCTATTATTTAAAATGTTACCATTTTAAAGAAATTCTATTGCAATCAATTATAAAATATCATATAGACAAGATTTTCTATGTAAATCTTTCAAGAAACTGTTGGGGGGGGACAGGGAGAAAACCGCCTCCCGACACATACATACATGTATGTACACACACACAGAGAAAACTGGGAATGTAGAAAAGGAGGAGAAGAAGATTAATGGCGTTCATCAGGAGACCGATTTGGTCACGAGGTTAAACAGACAATGTTCTAAGTCTATTCTTAGTGTTTACCTGACCAAAGAAATGTACCAAATAAAAATTCTATTTTGAGAAATACAGCAAGAAAAATAAAGCAATTCCTCTATTATCACTGTAAAACCATAACATTACTGTTTTGCATAGTCACACCGATCATGAACCAGACTCCATTGTGCTAGATATAACAGGTACAATAGCTTAAGACTGCCTTCTCACCTCAGAGAAGAGATAAGTACAGGTACTAAAAGAAGTAACTTGTGCACAGTTCACTTGTGCACAAAGAATTTTCCATGAAAATATTTCCCTTTAAACGGTGAAGTATTTAAGACCAAATGCTAAGGAATCATTTCATTTAATTTTTAAACATGGAATTGTTTGTTAAAGCTTCCCTAACTCACCATGGATAATTTTTGTGGTGACAGAACTGTCATTAGTTACTTTCTCCTATTTACTTTTCTTAACTTAAAAATATTAGATGTAAAAGCACACCAACCTATTAAGTTTCCCTTTGCCACATGGAATTCATTTTTGCCTGAAGAGATCCAGACTCCGCTGCCATTAACTCCAAGAAGGCTGGGTTGACACTGAAGCTGCTGTGACCAAAATGCCATTCGAAGTTTATCAGCCACCTTCTCCACAGGTGCCTGAGCTGCTGTTGCCACTGTATGAGTTGCCTGAATTATTGTCTGGAACAGGCTGCACTGGTCAAACACTACATAATCAGTGATGCTTACCTGGAGGGGGGTGGGGGGGAAAGAAAAAGTGTTGTTGATAATTAGTTAAGCTTTTGGGTGAACTGCAGAATCTTTCATCAGAAGCTTTTTTTGTGTGTGTGTGCTTTATGTACAGGACATCTACCAAGAGTTTAGAAATCTTCAAAGTGTAGGAAGGGAAAAATAAAAACAGTACATTTTGAATAAGTAAGAGTCTTGATAATAAACCAGAACCAATATTAAACATCAGCTTACAACTTCCTCCTATCCAACCATTTTGAATTCTGCATTTTAAGAAAGCCATTTGTTTTGGAATGACTCTTCTCTCCCCCTAAAAACATGTTGAACTCTGCAAACTTAAGAGGTGAATTTTCAGCTTCCAAAAATTGCATACCAATTTAAATCACATCGCAAAAATCTCTATGTAATACTCCTTTTACAACAACCTCATGGGCATTTTAATTCATAAGGCAGGAGGAGGTCTAAATAAGCAATTGCCCAAGTTCTCTCATGGGCAACTAGGTTGGCAACACTCTGGGATACTCCTAGAATGGAAGGAAATGCTTAAGAGCACAAAAAGAAAAGCAGTTTGCCAATAACCTCAAAGCCAAGCTATTCATAACGCCCATATGCAAGAAGAGATTATATATGCACATAAACTGAAATTCTTTTAGGTAGACATGTAGACAACATATGTATAACTGTTTTTGTACTTCCTTCTTCCCCACATCTGTCTCTGGGGAGAATAAGAAAAGCTGGAGAAAACAAGGAGTTGGGAATTCTAAATCAATACCAGGGAGTACTTGCAGTAACTTTGTTTTTACCCACATGATCTGCGACTGAAGCAAGCAGCCCCACGTGGTTCAAAGAAACCTCAACTGAATGAAAAACTGCGTAATAAAAGCATTTTGTAAGGTTATTTATTTCATCTAGTTAAGGAAAAGGATGGGTACCGGAAGACAAGAGACAAGACTGCATTCAGCAGCCAGACTTGAACGCTCTGCCTAAACAGCATGTCCTATTGCCTCTGTTAAGATACCAAGCTATATGCAACATTGATACGACCTGGTAGAGCATTTCTTTTGTTCTTGAAAACTGCTGTGATGCTGCTCTGGATAACCACGGGATGTTTTTTTCCCCTCCTTTTTTATAGCAGACATGAAAAGGGATTTCAGCCATAGCCACACTGTGATTTTAATATATTGAATAAAGAGTGCTATAATATAACAAACAATTCATTGAATTTTATCTCAGAATCTCATGGGAAAACAATGCAAATAATAAACCCAAGGTAAAAGACTAAACTGAGAGCAAAATAAAAAAATGCCTACTTGCCACCAATGGTTATCATCTCCTTGTGGTTTCTTTGAAACTATACCAGTTCTGAACCACAGATTTCCATGGATATCCAAAGCCCATAATGTCTGCTGATCTCCAAGGGTTATGCACACTGGTTCCAAAGCTTGCATTTCACTGGAAATGCAAACAAGTAAAAAAATTAAAAACCTTACTTCAAATTTATGCTTGTGGTATTTTAAGGAAGCTGTTACAATGCTAACAGCAATTCAAAATGATCGAACTCAGTGTGGCCCAGCTCAAAAACACATTTGTTTTCAAATTTTCACAGTTATTCAGTAATTCAAATTTTATTAGTTTGCATAAGTAAAAAACATTCAACAACAAAAAATGAGTCCTTCAAAGATCACGCAAGATTTGAAACTTGGATACATAACAATAAAACTAAACAAAAACTATTTTGTTCAGTAAATAAGAAATAAAGAGCTGTGTTCTTTAAGTTTTTGATAAAGCAGCTTCATAAATTTATCTCCTCCAACTTCCTTGACCTATTCTGAGAATAATACTAGCAGTTCAGGGACCATAAATAGAAAACTCAACCTAACTATATGTCAAAGATAAAAGTTGAGTTTAGGACTATAAGTTTCCTGTATAAGTAAACAATTTTCAAGCTCAGAAAGTCAACAGGACCAGGTGATCATATCAGACATTTAAAAGGTAGCCAACAATGCTATTTCTTTCAGAGAACCTTTATCAACAATTTAAGAACAAATACGGACTGTTTTCTGCAATTTGAATACAAAGCCTAAGAACATTACGTGTACCTAAGGCGTAGCTCTAGCACATATTTTCATTAAATAAACTAATCAAAGTACATGCAAAATTCAGATTTGAACAAGACACTGAATATTTCCTTAGACTTTTCAAGAGCCAAATAGCAGGTTGGGAGGTAACACAAGTTAAAGCTTCACAATAGGATATTCAGTAGAAGATAAAATCATATGACAACAAGAACTGGAATTTCTTCCTATACCTGCTTCAGGCTGATGTCACAAGAGAGACTATACTTCAGATTCTCAAAGCCAGCAGTAAATGCTCAGTGCTTTTAACTTTATCACAAACTAACTACCGCAAGCGTAGGCTCAACCACAAAGCTAAATACCAAATTACCCAGAATATTTATAAAAATCTGTGACTAGGAAGTGGAAAAGTATTATGCAGCTGTGTGGATGACCAAGAAAAGGCTGAGAGTTAATCTCAGAAAAAATTCACTCAAATATCTGGACAGCTCATTAAAGTCATTACGGCAAAGATTAAAGAAACAGAATTTAATAAAAAAGTCATATTGACAGACATTATAAAGATCTTTTAAAAATTGTTCTCACTTTCTTAAACTTGCTTTAACTGTGTTACAACTTCTGTTTACAGCAATTTCTTTCATTACATAGCAGTCATTCATCAGACAGAAAAAAACACCAGTTACTCTGAATATGGCTGGGCAAAGACTAAAGGACATATATATATATACACACACACACATATCCATGTATACACACGAATTCAGGTAACATTTTTTTCAAACATCAAGGACTTCCAGCACTGGAAACAACTATTTGTGTCACTCTGGTTATGATGCTGTCCCACCTGACAATATCACTCTTCCACTGTTCTCCTTCAGGACAAAAGCTGCGTACTCCCTCCCGGTATAGCAGGGCCCGCTGCTCACTCAATGCCCACACAACATTATTTCTGGATGTAACCTGCGACAGTGGATAAGGGCAGTCAACCTTTACTGCTCGGGCACAAGGGCGGTCCACACTCAGGCCTAGAAATCAAAAAAGGAGGATTGCTTTACAAACTTTGGCTTTTTGAAATAAAACACAGTGTATCCCCTTCAACATCCTGCAGAGCGCACAAGTACTATCCTATTATTTCTATTCCTTTTCTCCCTCTAGTGTCAAGATCAGGAATATCCACTTATAAGATGTGTCAGACTTGAGAAAAGCATCAAAGAAAAGGCAGTAATGGAAGAACTTTTGCCAAAACATGCCAGGGAGAGAGTCAACCTGATCTGAATAGTGGCAGCAGAGCTATTACAAAGGAGCATGACACAGCCCGTAGTACTGAAAGAAGGAGAGAGGTTCAGGTAGATTTACAGGTAGTTTGTGCACATTTATACAGATAATCTAGAGGAACATTTCTTCACAATTACGCTGAAGCTTGATTTGCATAGCTGCATATGAAAACATTTTGAGACAAAGCTTTTGCTTAATCTTGTCATGCTATCAAAGCAAGTATGAACAGACTCATCTGTATGACATTCTAAAATAACAAGAAGAATGCTTATTTCCAAACCTCTGAGCACACACTTTTGTTATAGAAGTTAGACAGGATCTTGGAGAAACAACTATCAGTGGTTGCCTCACATTAACAAGACAGATATACTGAGAATTTATTTTTGGCATCAAAGGCAAATTTAGAAACCTAAGAACAGCAGACTGTAAGCTAATATAATCAAACCAATCTCTCACAGGCAATAAAAATATTGATTCAAACCTCCACAGAGCCCTGTGTGATTGGCATCAAAAGTTCACTCTTTATCACCACTATCCATGCTTGTTGGCAATATGCATGTGACCTTGGGCAGGCCACTTGATTTCTCTGTAACTACTAAACTTAATTAAAAGAAAATAAATTAAGAGTAGAGATTCTTTGAAACAATATTGTGTATTTAAACAGTTTTTGTAATCATGAAGAATTTCTATATTGTGCTACAAATATTAAATCTACAAGAGAAATTAGGAGAGTACCAGAATTAAATGGAAGATAAATAAGAATTTTGATAGCCACTCTGAAATATTGTTCTGCTTTAGTGCGTCTTACTGCTTCCCCCTTACCTGGTCCTCCTTTTACTTCTCCAGTAATTACTTCATCATGTTCTTTGTAATTTTTCCTTACCAACTCAGCTCTCTGTGCAAAGTCCGCATACCAAAGAGTTCTTGATACTCTTCTCCCTTAACTCTAAAACTTGGAGCTCCATCCTTCATCCTAGCTCCTTGTATTTCACCTGAATATTCTCTTCAGATTACCTTCCAAATGTATCCTCTTCTATTCACTGAAGCAGATAAAACTAAGGCCATCACTTCAAAGTTGCCACTGCACTGTCCTTTTTTCTGTTTCTTACCTCATCCACATCCAGTGAGAAGGCAGCTGTAAAGATTGCGGCTCCACAGCCCGTTGCATTCCTCCACTGGCTTTCCTTTTTCTATCACATAAAATACACACCATTTGCCTATACTTCCAAAGCACTTTATCTTCTGTCTCTGTCTCTCTTCCTTTCATTATCAAGTGGTAACTCCTACCTTCAACAGATCTGTGCTTTTCAAAACAAACAGCTTCTACTTTCCCCTACTCTGCCCTCCATATCTGAATTTCTTCTGAACAGCCACAGACTATTTCATCGCCTTTCAAAGTCCTTAAAACTTCATTAAAATCCTTAAGGCAAGAAAAGAAAAGAAAAGCCACTTAAGGCTCAGTCATTTCAGTGCATCATACCATTTTCAAGGCAAGAATATTATTTCAATATTTTCTGCAATCCTTTTTCATTTATCTGCATCCATCCCATATCGTTCCCATGTCATAAAAAATTCTCCATACTGTATGTACTCCACGTGGCACAAAAAATAAGTGGCTATGAACTGGCTTTTCCAGCCTCCTACACAGAATCTCACAATTGTTTCCAACCATTTCTCAACATAAAAAGGTTTCCTCATGTCCTGGCTGTGGATAAAAGTTTCAAACAAATTGTGATCATTCCATAGGCTTGAACTCTAATAATCTTAGCCCGCAAAAATTCAGAGAGCCTGCAGTTAATTCAGATACCTGTTTGCAGATACAGATCTCCATTTGTTCTGATAATCCAGGCAGTGTCATCACTTAAAGCTACAAACACAGCCTGGGGTAAAGCCTCATACCAGTGGCGTTTTCCTTTTATAGTTACTTTTCCACAAGCAAATGCTTTGTTAGTCTTCTGTTCAATCTTCCAGAGAAGAGCCCCTGTATGAGGAGTTAAGAGAGAACATAGTATCACTTGGCAATTACTGTAGCAGAGACAGCTGATTTTTCCTACCTACACCTCACTAATGCAAGGGGAAAGGCAAACCAGTAGCATTAAACAAAAATGCAAGATTTAAAAACGCTTATAATTTTTTTTTAAAAAGCAAGAGCAGAACAGTGCCCAACTTCTCTAGGAATTGCAGCAGTGTATTTACCATTAGAGTATGTGCAATTTTTAAGTGTTCAAATGCAAGTCACTTCTCCTTAGTTATACACTGAAAACTAACAAGTTCTACGTCAGGGCCAAATAAGCCCACCATTAAGAGACTGAGGTTCATGGCTTGCTTCTGTACTAGTTGGGTACATCCTCAGTACATAAAGGAAAAGGGGTTAATTGTAGCACTTTCACCTTTTACAAATACTAGTAGTAAATCATAACTTTTGTGGACCAGTCATGAGTGACAAACACCTGAACAGGCGTGCTGTCCCACACCGCAGTGGGCAGTGCTACTACCTGCTCATTACATAGCACATCAAGAGCAGACAAAATTCAGAAATGCAACTGCACAAATCCATCTTGAGAACTTTTTCCCTCAAATTAGAAAGGATAGCTCAGAAAAAGAAAATCAAATGGAATTCCAAACTTAACTGCTGATTGGCATCCATGCTGGCTCCTACCAGAGCAGTACATTGCCATATCAACTTCCTTTGAATAATTCCACAACGGAGCACTTGATTCCATTTTGATATTTGTGGTTAACATGCTCTTGTGTTAATACATCCACAGTTTCCTGTGGATGCTAGAAATTTTTATGGATTCAATGAAAAACTGGACGAGTTCCTGGAACTGAGGGATAATAAACGCAGAGAAACAACCTTTTTGCCCAGGAAATCCCTGAGCCACCAACAATTGCAGTCTGAAACTACCAAGGGCAAACATAATACATGCTAGCCCATTCCTTTCACATTTCTGCAGTCACCTGCTTTTTACCACTGTTAAGGACAAGATACTGAGCTGGATGAACCTATGATCTCACCTAGTAGAACTACTCCTAAATTTTATTGTCCATAACAAAGCTCAGCTACAGATCAAATGGAACATCCTTCTTCTTAAGACAGATAGCAAATCTTCCCCTACAGAGAGAAGGGAAGATTGACATGTGCTTTTGGAGATGACAGGAGAAGAAAAGTAGTGGCAAGGCAGGAGATTAAAGAAAACGCCTGAGAAACTTGTATTTTCACACCAGGTCTGGAACAATCTGGAAGGCCAAAAGTGATGCAAGTTTATAACCAAAGCTTGCTTAATTTTAATCCAACATAATCCTCATTCTAAACTATCCAGGACAAACTCATACGCAAATGCACCAAAAACTAAAAGGTTTTTTTCTTTAGTATATAAAAAAGTCAAATCAACAAACAAACCCATACACAAAACCAATTCTACATTTACAACAAAAAGAATTTTAAATTTGGGAATCATAAGCAGTTCTGTATCAAAACCCAAGGTTTTGTATAGACAAGTACCTCTTCATTCATCTCTGCCTAGCACTGAACTGCTACTTCTCAAGTTCACTTTAATCATGCAACCCCATGTTGAAAACTTCCCAAAATGCAATGTGAATCCATTAGAAAGACAGCCACTTAAACTAGAACCTGTTATGCAGAGGTAGTGAAGATGCAGTCATATTACCCAATATGACTTTTTTTGAAAAAGAAAAACCAAAACAACACACTACTTTTACATGAAACAAGGCCCAAATACCCAAGTTTCTAGAAGTACTGTATTATAAACAAACAAACACAAACTGCCTATGTGGAAATTATGTGCTGAACTGAATCTGTCACCTCAGAAAAATGAGAAGTTTCACTTAAATAATAGCCATTATTTAAAAAATAAGAAAGCAAAAAAAAGAAATACATGAGTCTATGGAAGTTTCATATTTAGGAGACTGCAGGGGAGCAGAAGCTAACCGACCTGAGGGGGAAACTGCCACCTGCTGGACACCATCTTCGAACTTCTGCCACCGCAGTCCGGCCGCGGGCAGAGCGCTGCAGTACAGGCTGCCTCTGTAGTCCAGGCACCAAATATACTTTTCCGAGACAACCAGGCTCAGGATGCCATAACCAGGGCCAGAGTATCCCATCCAGCTCTCTGCAAACTAAAAACTGTAGAGTCAGAACAGTGTCAGGTGTCTTCAAATGCACACAAGAAAATGGCTACATAAGCACAGCAGCTCCCATATTTTGATTAAAAAAGCTAAACTTAAGGTTCTTAAGTACCTTAATCAATGAACACATTTACCCTGTGTAAAATAAAACTACATCTGTCAGTGTTCTCTAAGATAGCATGTACTGTGAAATAAGACTACTAGAACAAAAGTTTTAGCAAAAAACCCCAACTTCCACGCTGTCATCAACCTCCAAAAGGTGGAAAATCTTCTCTTAATAATTAAATAACACATACTTAAAGTAAACGGCAGATGCAAAAGGGAAAACAAAAATGTAAGGTCTGTCTGTAGTCCAGGAAATTATTTATTATCTATGAAGTGATGAGCAAAGGGAACAAGATAAGCTGGAGTACAGACAGCTAAATATCCAACACTCTCTGTATGATACAGGAGCCATGTATCACAGAAGTTTGGTTTACAGACTGCTATCTTAAGTCTTGATACCTTGCATGCGGTGAACCCAAGCACTGCATACATGACCTATAATATAAGCATCTGTGGAGCTTTTCTAAACATTCCAGAGTGTAAGAGTATCATAACCTGAAACTAAAAGTCTTCTACACTTTGGGCTGCAGTTGTTACTAAATAGGACACCATAAACTTATATTTCAACCTTTGTCAACAAATATTTGGTTGATTTCAATACAAGGCTGTTACAGATTTAAAAAGAAACAAAACCTCCAATCTAGAAGAACTGTATTTCCTTCTTAAGACTTCTGCTAAAACTCCTAGTGATTTTAGCAATTTTGCACATTTTACAATTAATTTTATTACTTCTTTTCTATAGTCTATATAAGAATTACATTATGGAAACATTCACTCACAAAATAACGATGAAGGAAAGCAGGATAACAGAAAAAGGAAAAATGTCAACATTTTAAATAGTACTGACTGCTGTCTAGGGCACAAAGAAAGACTAATCCTTATTCTGAGCGTTTACACATAAAATGATCCTTAACCGGGAGCCAACTATGTGAGAGAATTAGCATTAATTCCCCAAGAAGTCAGCTGAAGTTGAAAACACCATTGTGCAGAATTTGGGCTACTGGAGATCCAAACAAGGAGCAGCTTTTGAGCATGACTTGGTTTTACTGTTCACTCTTTAACGGATGGGCTTATGACAGCATTTTTGTTGAGCTGTGAATAACACAGCCAGTGCAGCTCCTTCACATTTTAAGCACACATAAACCATTTTGAAGCCTGATACATCACATTGCAGAAGAGTTGCAACACATACTGCTGTTTGGCTTTATGCTTTACTTGTTCACTCGAATCAAGTAAGAAAAAAATTGCTTTCCTAAAGAAGTAAAGGAGAACAATTACATGAATGTTTCTTTCGAAATGCTGCAATTAAGTATTTTAACTAAATGGAAAACATACCTGATCAGATTTTAACAGAACCATTTCATCTAGGCTTATCTTGGCCACATCCTGGGAACCAGGCCCAGCACCAACTTCAGGCATGCTAGTCTCCGAGGATGAATACGGTAATCCATGTCCATAAATATCCTCTTCATCACTTGAGGCAGATTTCTCAGTCTTACTTTCATGAGTGTCTGTTACCCATTCAGCAGTGCTAGTACTAGATTTAGCTTTGATTGCACTTTCAAAGTTCCATCCAGAAATGGAAGTGTTATCTGAATAAACATCGCTGGAAGTGTCAGCGTGGAGCACAGAAGGATCTGACAGAGCACTGTGTATTAGAGAGAGTTGCTGCTGGTCTTCCCTACCAGTTTCATCACTTTCCTTTGGTGGCAGTGATGCCCGAACATCAAGTACACTGTCACATTCCAGTAAAATTTGGTCTGTAAGGTCTGGCTCTTCAAAAGATTTTTCAGTATCCTGCAGCTTCATTTTACCAAAATTTTCATCTATTTTACACAATGTAGGAAAATCCTGCTCCTCTTCTTGGCTCAGCTTTCCAAGACAGCATTCATTGCTTGCAAAAACCACACCACCATTATATTCACCATCAATACTGCTTGTCAAGTCTTCCGCGAGGATTGCAGGAGAGACAGATGTCAAAGTACCTGTAACAGCTGAAGTACCCATGCCACTGTCACTGTTCGGAAGTTTCTGTAAATCAACCATATCTCCATTTTCTTCATTAATTAGTACAGTTGCAGACTCGGGAGACTGTAGGACACTGAAAGTTTCTGAACCATTATCTTCCTGCAAGATCGTATGGGATTCCACACTGAACATGCTTTCCTGATCTGGAGATCCAGTACTCAAATGATCAATGCTGCCACTCATTAGGCTGGAAGTCATGGAAAAGGAGTCTGCGTTCAATGAATGTGGGCTATCACCAGAAAGCTGACGCTCATAAACTGGTGTACCTTCTAGAGAGCTGTGGTTTTTCCTGGTCCCGCTTTCTGTTCTCACAAAACAAACATCAAAAAAAAGGAGGGCGGGGGGGGGATAATATTAACAGCATTATTAAATTTCAATGCAAAGTAAGAAATTACAATATTTTCATCACTGGGGGAAGAAGAGAGTTAAATCTAAATTGTGACATGCTGTCTTTTTTCCAACTTCAACACTAAATGATACATACCAAGCCAAAAAAGTCTTAATAGTAAAACATTTTAAAGTTGTAACAATATAGTAAACAATTAAAATAATCAAGTACTCGGACTATTTTAATAAACTAAAAAGCATGGCTAAGGAAGATACTATTGAATATTCTAAATAGGATGAACAGATATTACACAATTCCAACATAAATCTAGAAGCAGAGTCCACTACACATTACCATTAACCCATACATTAGAACCTTAAGCATGTTTACATAAAGCAAAACAAATTTAAAAGAATAAAACAAATAGATCTAAAAAGACAATCAATTTATCACTTTCAAAACAGGCTTCCATCTTAAACATAAACGGCCCATCACAACTACGCAAATATCTCAAGAGCATGACAATACCATATAAAAAAAGCATGTCAAACACACACACTCTCTCGTGTGAAACATTAAAAGTAACACGTTCTAATAATGAGTAGTGGCAGGGGAAGTTCTGCGAGACTTACCCTGTTTCTTTTTTTTTTTCTTTTTCACTTTAATTGGCTTTACAATGAGTTCTTGATCAAAATCTTCAGAGCTGATTGTGCTGAACCGTTGTGACGAAAGCTGACCTTCTCTCTGAGCTTCTGAAAGTTGGTCTGCACATATCATAAAGCTAGAGCCACTGTCCACAGAATTTACTGAACTGCTCCTGCTTCTTGATTCACTTACTACGGAGCAGCCCCTTTTTCGTGTTTCATTACTCAGGTCTCCCACTCTATCAAAACTTTTCTCTGATAGCGTTGGAGTTTCCAGATCATCTTTCACTAAAGAATAAGAGTCATTTTTATCACCAATAACTGAAGGGGAAGTAACCATTTTTTTGTCTGTTTCCACTGAAGGGCTGGATGAGACAGGTGCAACTACGGATAATGGGGTCAGCAATTTAGAACTCGTATCTGTTAAAGGATTCGTCAATTTTGAATTCACATCTGAAACTGACCAAAAGAAAAATAAAGTTATAAATACTAGTGCATCAAGTGAGTAGGGGCATAGTTCTTTTTAAGTATTGAAAGAAAAGAAGCTTTATGCAATGGAAAAATATTGTAATTTTGCAATATTTCAAATACATATATGCAAACACACAATGCAAACTTCATGTAAGTAAATCTATATTAAATCATTTTAGTAAAATCAATCCCCCAAAGCCTGTATCAAATGTCTATTGGCAAAATTCTGAATTTCTGCTTATGTATGAAGAATGGTACAGGTCTTTAGCTTGGAAGACCCAACTGTATCACACATTGAAGTGCCACCCTGTATCTTCAACTTCTCCATTCAAACGTTCAGTATCTTGAAAAAAAATCAAGGAAAGTTTACCAGATAAACCACTGGGGTAATTAGAAGGAAATATACTTCAAGAATGATCCTTTCAAACTATACTTGGAAGTTAAGATTAAAATAATAAACATGTCCTAGAAGTTTGTGAGTAAAGAACTGCTTAAATGACTAAAGCTATCGCTAATATGCAATGATAAGAAAATCAGGTTCTCTAGCATTCAGTGAGACTTCATAGCATATTTACTAGCATTTTGCTAATACAAAGCTAAGAGAGTATTTTAAATGCCTCAGTAGTCCTTCTGTGAATGTAATATGCTGGATAATAGTGTTCACAATCTTTATGATTGAGAAAGCAGCCAGCACCATCATTAAGGAAGTATTATTAATCCCTTCTAGAGAGTTCTAGTAACATAGATGCTGAACTCAGATGGCAACAAATAAGAAAATAAACTCCCAAGTTCTTTTTGGAATTTTAGTGAGTATTCTTTGGGGTTTTTGCCAGTTCTTTCTTTTTCATTGCTGAGAAGGCTGAGATTTCCTCTGGAATGTGGGTGGCGACAGGTGGCACAGAATCAACATATTCAGGTACCTCCAACCCAGATAATTGAGATTCATCAGTAAAGAGATAACCATGATGAGGAATCCAGATTGCTTCAGCATCATGGTTTAGAGTAAGGTCTCAAATGCACAGATTAGAGGTGCCTGGCTAGGATAATGATGATTCACTCTCAAAAGAGGAGAACCATAATTAATTTCTTAATGCCTCCATTCTCACTGCAGCCAAACCAGAAGCTCAGATGAACAGATAAATCAGATGTCTAAATATAATCTGTAGAAACAGATAAGTAACTCTACAGAACCTGGTAGGTTTTTGCAATAACTGAAGGTTTTTGTGTGGGGTTTGGTTTGAATTTGTTTTTGTTCTTTTTTAAATAGAGTATGATAGGTACTATGTTCGCTGAGGTACATACTGAAGTTTGCTAGTCTATACAAACCTATTGATGACAGTCCTTCGGGTCTACTTGAAATTCTTATTATGTCTCTATCTCCCTTTAAGAGAAAAATCTCATTGTTGGTACAGGACACAGACACAATATCACCATATCCTTCCAAGCCACCAATCAAAGCCTATAAAGAGTCAACACAGAAAGAAATAATTGGCATCAGATTAACACACTGTTTGGACAAGATGATGCTCTTAACAAAAGCGTTCACTGGAATTTAATCAACATATATAGTTACAGAATAAAGGTATTATCTTATCAAAAAGAAAGAAAAAAGAAAAAGGAAACAGGAAAGCACCCTTTAATCATGATGTAGCTCATTTTTATACTAATTTTTATTCCATAGACCTGTTCATTTTCTCTGTCCAAACGGGCAGCAACAATATAACAACAACTTAATACACAATTTGGAAGCAGAAAAGAGACACAGTAGAACTGGTTATACCATTTAGACAGAAAGATACAAGCTTGCATTCTCTTTCACATGCACTTTTAAGGCGACAAAATAGGTAACAGCTCACTCTATACCAAACACCTAATACCTGTTTTTTCGCAGACACCAACAGTAGTAGAAGGGAAAGAATAAATAGTTCCGGGCACATTTTATAGGCCTAAAACTTTTTGCATTAATTACTAGATTTTAGATTTATATATGCTTTGCTAAGTATCAGAATCGATTATGATGTTAATACCCAGATTGAAAGCTTTAAATATATTTAATTTTTATATATAATGTAGCGAGCTAGTTTATGAGTATATCATTGCAATGACAAGTTGAAGAGGGAGAGAACAAAGTCTTCTTTGTTAGGTTTAAATATGGATTTAAATCATAGAAGTGTAATGGATAAACCAAAGAGGGTCTAGCGTGAACAAAACCAAGTAAGAAAAAATATGGACCCACAAGATTTATCTACCTGGTTCACAGTGTCTAGTACGTAGATGCTGTACTCATTCCAGGTCAGCACCCATCCTTCTCGGAAGAAGCACGAAACAAGCCCAAGGTGTTTCTCTGGGGAGCCGTAACTTCCTCTGTCAGGTGGTTCCAAACGAGGATACAGTTCAAAAGTTTTTATTCCTCCAGCAAATACATCCTTCAATATGAATGTGGCCTGAACAGTTCCGTGAATATCAGACTTCCAGAGACGAAGCCCAGGTCTGGCAGCAAATAGTGTCAGGTCACTCTGTTTACATAGGCCAGGTATAAAACACGCTCCATATTTGCCAGTGCTACAATGCAAATGAAGAATTTATTTTAAAAGCTATACATTCAATTTAGAAACAATTTTTAAAACTAAGGGCACAAATTTACAACTGCAAATTATCAAAAATAAGAGTCTTTGACTAGTCAGTCAAATGTCTGAAGTAAAAATTTGGTTACAGTAAGACAAGAACACTGCTTCCAAATAACAACAGTTTTCCCTCAGCTTTAGATGTCAAGAAGTAATCTATTAAGCAAGTTAAATGACTCCTCCTAATAAGCTCCATAGCCTTAACAGTACTCTTTGTCCATCTCAGAAAGATCCTACTATGCAGTCATCCTTCTCCCAGAATTAATAAAAAACAAGCAAAACACTACAAACTAATACAAAGAAACTGACCACCTCTACTTGCAAGAAATACAAAACAGACCTCAGCTGTTAAAATCTTGATCTCTCACACATAAAAACACCATTACTATCACCCAAGAAAATCTCTCGTACATATCCCTGAAAGATATATTATGAACCTTTCAAAGGTCAATTTCCTCTACTTCCAGATATAGTCAGTAATGCTGTTTAAGACTGGGTTCCCTCTTCACAGAATCACAGGGGTTGGAAGGGACCTCTGGAAATCATCTAGTCCAACCCCCCTGCCAGAGCAGGGTCACCCAGAGCAGGTTGCACAGGACGTCCAGGCAGGTTTGGAATATCTCCAGAGTCGGAGACTCCACCACTTCTCTGGGCAGCCTGTTCCAGTGCTCTGCCACCCTCAAAGTAAAGAAGTTCCTCCTCATGTTTAGATGGAACTTCCTGTGTTGAAGTTTGTGCCCGTTACCTCTTGTACTAATAATTCCTTCATATCCGAGAGAGATATGAAGGATGAAGATAATTCCTTCATATCCGAGATTACACAATAGAAGATGCCAGAAAGTCATACAAGAAGTTCCTAGCCTTCGAGTCAACTTTAAGTGCTTGCTGTACATTTTCTGTTTGAAGTGTATAAGAAAAATTGGGATGCTGACTTGCTTTTTGCATCAGATATTACATCACCCATTAGATGGGCCTGATTACAATGCTTGCTCACACCAAGTCACAGTAAACCAAGACGGTCTGCAGAGGAATTTTGGCAGGGATTTCAGTTTAAACAATGAGAAAACATCTTAAATATTTTTGCATAATAGTGCCCCAAAAATATGATTGTGACATATTTGCAACCAGGTACTTTCTAAGTAGGTAGAACTGTCATTTCATGTTTGAGCACACACATCTAACTTTTTATGAGCACACTGCTGTGTTGTATTAATTTCACTGCTTAGATCACTCTTTCTGTAATCCACTCTGAAAAGCTAGAATTAATAGATGTGCCTGCATCAAGATTTTATGAGGGTTACTTTTTTCTGGGCTGTGTTCCAACTTGCTTGACAGATTTCTCTTCTGTGTAAAAAAGTAGAGTTCGTTGTAAAGTAGAAACAAGCAGCACTTTCTGGTTGTAATCCAACTGGACAATCGAAGATGGCTCTTCCAATACAAGGCTGGAGTTGCAAGTACCCTTTTAAAGATAAATGCAATTAACAAGAGTCAACCTTCCTAAACATATAAGGTAATAACTAACACTTCAAAGAAATTAATAAGCCCAAGAAAGAGAAAACAAACCAACAAACAAACCCTTTTGAACTACTGTTGCATGAAGTTCACTTAATGAATGTGGAGTTCCTTTAAGCAGACAAGAGAGGAGTTATATTGTGTACACCACAGTGGCAAACTATGAAAGTCAATTTATCTTGGAATATTAGCTAATGCATTTCACTTGAAATCAACAGAAACTCCAGGACACATTTTCTTCCTTCTTCTCCACCGCCAGGTCATATGATACCAAGACACTCGTTACATTTGGAGATGTTAAACCTTTTTGTCAAATCCAATGAGGAACAGTCATAGGTAAATCAGGATGGCTGTTGTTTAAACTTTTCTCCCATACAGAAATTCAAGTTAGTACTTATTTTGTTGATGTCCCAGGTCTGTATTAATTAACAAGGCATTAGAAAAATTCCATTTACTGGTTACATGCTAATCACCCAGTAGAACCCAAATATTACTTTCATTCTACACTCTAGACTGAGATGCTGAACAATTCTGAAAAAAGTACTTCATCAATATAGTGCATCAGCAATGTCACATCATTCAAAAGTACCCTTTCCAAACAAAAGGGAAAGTACTGGCTGAAAGCTGAAGGAAGATATGATAGTTATTTCAGGCAGAAACATGATAAAATGAGAAGGATCACCATTTTTTTATTTTATATATATAATTTCTTGAAAAAGGTAAGGCAGTTGTGAAGGATACCCAATGGTTGTCTTGCTGGGTGTGTGCACACTTGGCCAAGTGTACGCAAACCAATGAAGCAGGTCAACTAAATACATTATACTAAGCAATTAACTAACTGCTAAATATTTAAACACACAAGCACTCTTTCAGAAAATTGTGAATGGGAATTAAGATCTCTATAATAAATGCTCACCTGGTCTAGGTCTAGGGCAGAGTAGACAATCTTCCCTTTGTCATCTCCAGAGAATAATTTCATTCCATTGGGACTCCAAGCTAAAGCTGTAATGCTGCTTTTATGGATACCAGCAACATCAAATCTCCGAAGCTGTGAAACAATACCAAAGCATTACAAGGAGGGGAAGAAAAAAAATGGAGACACAAAGCCTATTCAGTGACTCTGACTGATAAATTGAAGATCAAGTACAAAAGTGCAGGTCATTCTAATGTTTATTTAGAATAAAAAATCTACACGAACAATCAAAAAACCCGCCACAAAATAGCTCAGCCAGTTATTACAAATATAGAACTTCTCACAAGCATTTGTGATTAAATACATCTTTCGTAATGAAAAGCATGCTTCAAGATCACTGCTTTTATAAGCTTAACATATGAAGCCTAAAACATATCCACAGATATTTCATCAGGCAAAATTATCTGGTTCTTACTGTTATAAAGAATCATGATAACACTACTAGGATTCAACACACTAAACTTCACAGAAGTTTAGCCGAATGCAAAGATTTACCTGTTTGTTTCTTCCAGGTAATGAAGACACAAGCTGAAAAACTGCAACCCGACCTGAAGCTGTACCAACAGCAACTAGATCATCGAAACAACTCAACAGTTTTACGAAAGTAATAGATTCACACTTCCCCTGTTGAAACAAACCATACATAAAACTTAAAGTTAATGAGAGACAAACAGCAGCTCAATTCTGAGCAACTCAGCTTCATTAGAAGAGACAAGAGCAAAAGTTAGTATTTACCTCAAAATTATATTTTTTCATCTGATTTAAATGTCTGCAGTAGAGATAAAGCATTCCAATGCTGCTCCCCACAGCAATGTAGTCTCCATTGGTATCAAGTGCTGTGAGGTATACCACAATAGAGCGAAAGCCTTTTTGGACCTTTGTAGGAATGGCATTGAGAAGATAATATAAGGGACAAAACTCCTTAAATGTAACCGGTGAAGCCACAGATGCCATAGCAAGCATTGGCATCAGCAATTTTAAGGCTGAAAGAAACACATCTAGTTGATCACATAAGGAAATCTGAAAGACAAAAGCACAAGACATGCCATTAACTTCTTCGAAAGAGTAAATGGTTAACAGAACCATTTAGCAAGTAGGTGAACAAATTCTCAGGTTTTGTTTTGTATGAAGAAAAAACAAGTTAAACTCTTCTAGTGAATGTAAGTTCTTTTCAGAAGAACCTTTTTCTTAAGAATAAGCTTATTTCTTAGGTTCAGCCCACATCTAAGGATATAAGGTAACCACAAAATATGGGATAACCACTTTTTCTTGCGTCTGTGAGCTCATCAAAGTTGAGTCCAAATGCAGTATTTCTTCTCATTTGGCTACTGAAAGAACCATAAGGGCTCTGACACTGAACAATTCATGCGGTATATTTCTTCACCAGTCAGCAAACCCTACCCTCAATCCTCCCAGTGCTGAAAGCACGGGATATTCACTGTGTTAGTGCAGTAAGATCCAAGTGTCAAACTAGTACTTATGCTCAACTCCTTAATGCCCCACACCTCAAGAAAAACGCGGTTGAGAAACAATTCAGAGCTACATCTGCTATATAATCAAATAATAACAAAAAAATAAGAATAGTGCGGGAAGGAAGGGGCAATGCAAAAATGAAAGAAATCCCAGTTTGACAGACAGAGGCAAATACCCACGTAGCAACTGAATTTAGAAAGATAAGAGGCAAACAGAAAAAAGTACCATATGCCCATGTTTCCCTTTATCGTTAAGCAAATAATTTCATGTTGATGAGTGACACTGTACCTATACTTAGGGGAAAATTCTGGTATCTTTCTAAGAATAATGGGAAAAAAGTTTGTTTGCCTTGTTGAAGAAAAAAAAAGTAGCCAGAGATCATCATAGTAATAATGTACTGGGATCTTCAGAAAAAGCTGATATGACCATGATGTACGTAAAAATAGTTAAAAATTTAATTAAACCCAGTAATTTTTCTCATCATGGGGTGACAGTCTTGACAAGAACATTTTGCAGCAGTAGCTATTCTCCTCCTGGATAACTTCATGTTGTGGTTTGGACTTCAGAACAGGAAAAAGAGAAGAAACCTTCACTTTTGAATTTTGTTTTGCCACAAGCAAGTCTAATTAACAGAACGGTTTAGAATCTGCCAAAAATACCTGCAGTTTTCCAAGGCAAGGATTTTAGATTTCTATAAAGAAGAGTTTTCTTTAAGCCTGTAACATTGAAGATTTTCTTACGCTTCAGCAAAGTTATAACTTCCTTAGAGAAATGAAAAACAGAAATACAGCAATTGAAGCTAGAAACACTTCTAAAGGCTCAAAATTATTGTGTAAAGTATCGCTACTGCAATTTGTGTGATATGTCCTATTGTGACTAGTTTTTATTTCTCTAAGGATGGAAAATGGTATTTGTTTTGCAGCTTCACCCATTGCTTATGGTGTTTATCAACTAAATTAGAAAAAAATATAGCTGCTGTATAATAATATCTCCATTACCACAAAAAGATCCGATGTCTGAATTTTCAAACTATTTCAGTTATTGTGCAAGAGCATTCAGCACACTGGCTTTGGGCCCTGCAACACTTGCTGTCAACATACAATTCCACTAAACCCACATGGATTACTTGCATGACATTACTCATTCAAGTCCATGGTAGACAAGACCACAGGAATAAAGACTGGTTACTGGACCCATATTTTATCTGGGTTACAAAAACTGCCAGTAAATAAGCTAGCAGCAGTTATTAGATGTTCTCAGTTGTGATAAATTTTAATGCTTGCTATAGCTTAGAAATTAATTCCACTCTCCTCCAGTGTTTACTACCTGTCATGACACCTATTTCATAAAATATCACAAGAATTAGCTGATTAATGTGTCCAAACTATTTTTGAATGAAAAATTTCTTTCCGAGTTGTTTACTAAGTTAACAGATAACTTCAGTGCATTACCAGTCATTTACAAGATTTTCACACACCATCTATTTCCTATCCTATATTTTAGGTTTCCTGCTCTTTCCTTCAGCATTTACTATCTTGTGTCTACAGTCAACTAAATGAAAAGAGAACCCACTGCTAGTGTCTCTTGTTTGCTGTTCTAAACATGCTGCTTTGCCAGTTTAGTAATTTTACTAGCTGCTGGCCTTTTGTTTTTTTCTTTCTTTTTTCTAATAAAATAAAATCTATTCTTTGTTCTGAATCTCACATGTACAAATCTTCTTCTGTCTAATCTCAACTTCTACCACTCCCCAGCTACTGCCTCATGAATTTCACATATTTTGTTTTTTAAGTCCCCTTTGTCACTTCTACAATTCACATCTGTCATCACCCCAAGCTTCTCTCATAGCTGGAACCAGCTCACACTCCCCAGTTGCCAAAGGACTTTGCAAGTCCTCAAAATTCATCCTCTCTCTTAGTTACCATCACTTATCTTTCCAGCTCAACTAAACTATTAAAAACATAATAATTCATTAAAAACTATGGAATTATGGAAATTTCTGTTATCCAGAAAAGGACTATTACTCTTCCCTCTACAACAACCCTATCTGCAACCTGATGCATGTTTTGTACGTTTACACTTAACTTAAAAAGAGGAAAAAAAAGGGAGTGTTTGATAGGGGGTTTTTGATCCCCATAGAAAACACTGGGAGGAATTGTTTCTTGTCATATACTAAGTTAAATTTTTAAAAAAACCTGCTGTCAGGTTAGGGTACTCTTCATAAAACTTATATACAATCTTTTTTCAATTTTCTCTGATGACGAAGTTGTAAAAAAATGAAATTAAGTTTTGTTCTCTATAACCCATTCACCCTGTATGATCAAAAAATGTATCAATAAACTATAATTTCTTGCCATCATACACAAATTAGTTTCATCTTGAGTGGTTTACAGACTAATAAAACATTTGTACTGCTTGTGTGAAAACATTTACCTGAAAGCTCAAATCATCACTTTACTAAAAATACTGCCAATTTAAGTAATTTTATCCACACAAAACAAATGTATAAAGAACTAGAGAATTGCAATGTGGCCTATATATTAAAAAACTCTGCACAAACACCACAATTCTGTGCTTTTGAGCCTAAAGTCTTCAATATCGCCCTAATCACAGCTGTGTATCACATGTAGTCTCCCCTTTATAAACAACTTTAGGATTGTATGTTATCTGGTTTTCCTACTTCATTAATCAAAGGCGAACAGTGGATACAATCTATTTTCTCAGACAGATTTTGGAACTGGATGTGCATGTTCACCGTGTCAGCCACACTTACTCTGAAGTACACAACAGCTGTGTAAGGCAAATCAGCTTGTGCTAAGCAGCTATGCTGGAGCAGAGATAAAGTAGCGAAAAACACCTTATGCTGCACGTCAAAAACAACGACCAGACAAAGGGAGTCCTTCCTTCTCAACTCACAAAGCTCACAACAAGCTTTTAAATATTGCATTCAAGGCCATGTTTTGAAAACGAGTTTTTTTTAAATTTTCTCTGATCTCAGAAACAGGAATGATGCTCAATGCTGCCTAACAGAGGCAACTAAAGCAACAGATAATCCCATGGTTAAACAGATGGGCAGTGGTTAAAGGTTCGGTGCCAGGGTACGCCACGGATTGACTGCAGGCGACGAAAGCTGCCACTGCATTTCTCTGAGCCCAAGAGTCCTGTCTGTACAAAAGGGACAACAGCTCCGGGATTTTTTAGTCTTTGACATAAAAACTTAAACTTAAGCTCTTCAGAGCTTTAAGCCAGCACACAGGGTGCGACTCCTGATCAACACGCACATCGCTTTACACAACTCATGAAATGCTGCATTTTTGGCTCAGCGGAGTCTCACTTGAAAGAAGAAGAAGGGGGGGGGGGAAAGTAAACCAAACCCCAAAACAACAACCACAAAAACACAAACCTAGGCGACAGAGATGGAAAGGATAGAAAAAGGAGCACCCGGGGTCTCTGCCCATGCAGGTGCGCCAAGGGGCGGGCTGAGGAAACCGGGCTTTGCTCTGACGGTCTTGGGACACCCAGCTTCTCTAGGAAACCTTCCTTCCTTAAATGTATTTCTATATTCTGGCAGATGTTTCAAACCATTCCTTCCTAACACGCTGTTTTTTAGCACTTGAGGGGTTGCAGCTCCTGACAGGGGAGGAAGAACACAGCCGGGGGTTCCCGCACAGGCAGCCGGCAACGCCGCCTCGCCTTCCCGCGGGCTTTACCTCAGCTTATGCCGGATTTACCACCCAGAGCCGCAGCCCCAGCCGGGCCGAGGGAGGAGGCGGGCGGCGAAGCCCCTCCAGCCGCTCCGCGGCCGCCTAAGGGCCGCCTCACTCCCCGCCGTCCCCAAACGCCACAGCGCACTCCCACGCCAGCGCACTCCCACGGCGACCCTCCGGCAGACGGGCGGCAGAGCCGGCCCGCTCCCCCTTCGCCGCGCCGGGATCACCCGCTCAGCCCGGCCGCAACAGGCGGCCGCGGCAGGCCCCGCTTGCGGCGGCCGGGGAGGGGAGCGAGAGCCGGGGCAGACCCTCAGGCGGCTCCCACCCGCCTCCGCAGAGAGGCGGCTCCACTCACCTCCTCAGGAGCGCGGGGTGGCCATAGCTACCGGCGGGGGTGGGGGAGAAGGAGAGTGCGCGGCGTCGCCCAGGCCCCGAGGCTGCGGCGGCGGCCCCGGCTGCCTGCGCCGCTCGGCGGGGCCGGGCCTGGGCGGGGCCGGACGTGAGCGCACTTCCGCGGGGCGCCGCCATGGCGGGTAAGTGCGGGTGGCCGCGGGGGCTGCTCCCCTACCCTCTTCTCGCCCCGCCAAGCACCGACACCAGCCAGGCCCCGGGGCCGGCTGCTCTCGCCGGGCAGGAGCGAGGGGTGGCCGGTGCCCAGGGCTGGGCCCGGGCTGCGGAGCAGCCGGGAGCATCCAGAGGCCTGGCCCTGGCGCTTCCTAAGTAAAGTAATAAGGCGTCTGTGGTGCCGTGCCAGCCCGCCGGCGTGTTACTTTCACGCATGGATGTGGGTGTGGGCGAGGAAGATGCCCAGCACCTCACTCGTAGCTCTAGGACAAGAGAGTGACACCCGCGTGTGTGGGCTTCACGTTTGTGACTGCTTTTCAAGCGTCCCTGGAAATAAAAGTTAAAAACAGCAGATGCGCAGGCAGAGTGGCGGGCGTTAGGACTTGGCTTCGAGCAGGGCTTGCAGCCCCCTTGCTTGCCGGGGCAGGGCCGGAGGCGTGAAGGTGCGGCTGCCGGCGCTGGGCAGAGGCGGCTGCTCGCAGCCCTCCTCTGGGGCGATGCTCGAGGGTGAGCGGAGCGATGCATAGCAGGTTGCCGTCGCTGTGTGGTTCCCTCGAACGATGCATAGTGAAATGTGGGCTTCACACCCAGTGGTAAAGCACCCGCCGTCTTCAGTAGGACCCAGCTTTCTCCCAGCCACGGCAAGCCCACGTGCAGATGTGAATTAATTCAGACGTTCGTGGCATGAGCAGTGCGTGCATACGGTAATCACTGCCATGATTTCTTACCATCATACACTGTGTTAGCATTTGACTATCCTACATTGACAGGAGTCTGCTAGACTGGTCAGTACTGCAAAGCCACTTCTGGCCGTTACAATATCACATCTCAGAACACGCTTGCATTTTTTAATAATGTTATTTTCTTGTAAATAGTAACAAAGCTGATAGATGAAGAATTAGATTTCATGACTGAAGTCAGTTAACGTAAATTCCATTTTATTTGAATCAATATTCAGCAGTAAAGCAAGGAAATAATTCGCACAAACAGCTGCTGGACAGCATACTGATTTGTTTCTGTATGCTTTAAATAGCTTGAATTTCTTTATTTTCCCATATAGCAAAAAGTCCTGCTGATGGTACTCCTAGAAGACCTGTTTTATCTGTCAGTGCAAGGAAAATTAAAGATAATGCAGCAGACTGGCATAATTTAATGATGAAATGGGAGAGACTGAATGATAATGGATTTACTACAGCAAACAAAATAGTTAACATGAAGATCAGTGAGCAGTAAGTATGCTAATAACATACAAGTAAAGACAGCATAAAGATTGGCTTTATTGAGAAATTAATCTGTTTTCTTCACTAGAAAGTTATTTTTGGAGATGGGGGAAAGAACATGTCAGAGTGGATAAGCTAGCTCAGATCAAACTTAGTAGTTGCACTTTTTGGTTACATAAACTATTTACATTCAAATAATGTCTCAAAGATTAATCTCATGAAGTAATGATATTTGCAAGAAATGGAAGATGTTTATTATACATAGTCAAGCATAATGGATATTTAAAATACTTATAAAATGTAGAAAGTTAGAATCTAATCCTACAGATCTCAGCCCATGTGAGTTCCCTTACTCTCTTGCGTATTTACACTGAGGCCAATATTACCAGATTTCACTAAAGTCAAAAGTTCAGCAGATTTTAAGAAAGAATCAGTGATTTAAATGGACAAAAAAAATTAGAATAGTGATGATTTAAAGAAAAAAAAAAAAGAAAACTTTTGTAGAGCTATTATCTTCATACTGTAAAACAGAACCTCTAACTAACAGGGTTTTGAGAAGAAACTTCTCTAGAGTCCTGACAACTGAACAGGGTTTGTCTGACAGGGTTCTGACAGGTACAAGCTCAGGAATGTTTTGCTGTAGTGGTGTCAGATGTTGCTTTTGCTTTCTAGCAACTTCCCGTCCCCTAAGTTTACAGCTTCTGTGGGAGAGTCAGCAAGACAGGATAGCTGCTCTGGGTTCACAGTTAAATGTCTTGGCTTAAATTGTACATGAAGGTGAGTTTGTGTTGTGGCACTAGATTGTTAGCTGGAGCAGCTGAAGCCTGGGCATGCCTTGTCCATTAGGAGAGAAGAACCTCCAACACAGGGGCAAGGTAAAATGGGAAGGGGTTTTATCTTAACACCTGCAACTGTTTTGTCAAGCACATGCTCTAAGGTAGAGTAATTCTGTTCCTCTGAAGATTATGGTACCAGCCCCAATTGCTCACATGGCTAGCTATGTCAGTTACTATTTTTATGTAGGAATTCTCATGAACAGCCTGTGAGAGAGAGATTTTGTAGGATCGGACTCCATGGATTTTAAATCTGCGCAGCTGGAGTAAACCTGTATGCAGTTGCTTCCTCTGCCTTATGTTTCTGTTTTAGATTTCAAGACGACAAGCTGGAGATAGCATGTGATAACAGTGCCACAGAATCTGAAAAGCCTACTCCAAAATACAATGAAGAACTGGACAACTGCTGTGCAGAATTACTTGAGACCTTAAAGCATATGGTAATGCTCATTTTTCAATCTTAGTCAATATGAATCAATTCCAAGTGTGTTCAAGCATGACGTAAGGAAATGTCCTTAAGTATTTGTTGTAAACAGAAAATTGGGATTTTTATTCATGGTTCTTTGGCTTCAAACCTAAATGATTTTAAATCCAGTATGCACCATTTATTTGCTTAAATGGTGAATTTGGAAGTTGGTTTTACATCTGCCTTCTGCTTATAATTTTACTCCTCCCTTTATAATGTGATCTGAAAACGAGTCATACGAAAATGCATTCTAAAACTGCACCTGTTTTCTGTTTTCTCATCCTATTGAATATTCCCTCTGTTTAGAACAAAACAAACAACAAAGCATAAAACAGTGCTTTACCTGCCATCACATCTTTGCAGCTATCTTTGATCAGACATAATGAAGTTATATTTTTAGTCTGCCTCCCTGCATTTTCTGTGCAGAGCTCCTTCTCTAGAGAGTAGAGTAAAATAATTATTATGTAACCCACCTTTTTTCTGGGTACGTTGCTAGAAATTAATTTCACCTGTCAGTTTGACAGGAAACACAAAGAAATTTTTTTTGCCTGATACTGTAATTTAAAATTCATATTAAAAATAACTTTTACAGCCTTCTGCCATAGTGGAGGTCCATTAAAAAGATGATAGATGTATTTTCTTTATATAAGACAGGATACCAGTCCAGTATTTAGAATAAGCAGGAAAGCAATTAGATTTTCCTCAAATTTTGCTCTGTGGGAAAAAGTAATGGTAATTTTTTTTTCTTTTTTTTTCCTTGAGGTAGTTTCATATTCAGACTACCAAGTGCTTTGATGGAATTTTTTATTACTCCTGAGTAATAGGAGTCTAAGCAGCCAGTGTTAGATTAGGTACTAAACATAGCTACTACAGACACATTTTATTTTTCATTCCTTATGAGTTTGTATCAGCTTACAAGTTTATAGAAATATCTGTATTTTAGCTTCTTGACTTAAAGATACTGCCTGCAAGCTCCATTTTGTTGTAAATGTTAGTCCCCATCAGTAATGCAGAAAGTCAGGTGAACGTGAAGGAAGTGGATGGAATGACCTGGTTTTTTGAAGCAAGCTGTTAAATCAGCCTAGATATATTGTCAGTCATAGCTTGAGCTGCTTTTCTCACCTGCTGCTGATCTTTTGAAATCAAATTTAAGTCATCTTGACATGGTAATGTAAGAAAGCCTGTGTTTATAGGGCTTATGCCACACTTGTTCATAGACAGCCTGATGTTTTTCCCCAGTACTAAATTGCTATAGGAAAAAGCCAGAGAGAGGTGAAAAAATGAAAGCACGCTTTAATATATTTCTACATGGGGGAAACAAAAGAATTATGCAAAATCAGAGTCAGTAAGTCATATCTGCACTGTTCAGAATTTTAGGGTATGCCATATTAAATCTGTATATACATTCCAGCTTTGATTCCTGTCTGGAGTTAAAAAAAGTGAGTTAGAAATGTTAAGACTAAATAGTCTTCAGAAATAGTGTGTTTAAAAAAAAAAGTTTAAGATTATAGTAACCTGATGTTCCTGAGATGTTCATTAATGTTACATGTTCATCATTGTGAGACAAAAATACAACTGAAAATGGAAAAGCTTACTTCGACTACTAAAGCAATCTGTGACTTGGAAACATTCCACCATGGAGCTGGGAATTGCACAGCACCCTTCTTTCATACATGGCCCACACCATACTTCTGTAAGTAAAATATTGATTATCTTAGCTAATGGCATTGTGTTGTTAATGTCATCTAATTTAGGACTGGAAAATAAACCCTTTTATCTGGATGTCTTGCCTTAGAGAGAGAGAGTGTATCTGTCTCCTTTGTAATTGACTAATCAATAAGCACATGAATGCACCCCTTGGCTTAGGGTTACTGCTGATGACTGCTTGTATGAATTGCCAAGCGTTGTCTGACATGCAACAATTACAGCATAAAACTAAGCTTGTCAGCAGCTTACAGTGTCCAAGCTGCAACAGCCACCTCCTTTCTAAAGAGAGACATATTTGCAACTTGGTAGTGTTAAGCCGTAGGCTTAACTGACTTGTTACTTGACACTGAAATGAAATCCTTGAATGCAAAGAACAAGCTATACCTCAGTTAATTCTCAGGCAGCCAAAGAAAAATTCCTCTGATCTCAATGTCAATCAAGACAAGTAAAGAAATGTTCAGTTACTGTCTACTGTTAACATCAATCCTTTTAGCATTCACTTGATGGCAAAAGGTACTGCCTCCCAGCTTAATTACCGCAGTTTTAAACCTGTTTGAATTCAAGAGAAGCCTGATTGCATGCAAACCAACTGCCGTCTTTGTGAAGTGGGTGTCATGCCTTTGTGAAGCCCTGCTTCCTACTTCACTACCGCAAGTCCGTGGGAATTTTATGTATTAGTTTCTGCCAGCTTAAAAGGGTAGGAATGACAAAGACAACTGCTGTGAAAATGCTCGTTGTGACTGAATCATTCAGTGATGCTCTCTACTCCATGAAAGACTAAATCCTCCTGAAGCTAGTGATGGTTCAGGCTAAGTTAGAAACACAAGATAAGTCTCTCTTTAAAAATTATTTGTGTGGTTATTTCTTAGAAAGTCAAACAATTAAAGATTATTACATAAATATATTTTACCACCCCTACCATAACTAGTAACAGTATTAGTTTTTACATTACACACTTCAGTTTTGGCTGTTGTTTAGTTTTAGCATTACTTTTCACTATTGGTATCTCTTATTGGTGATCATGCATTGCTAAAGTGCCTGACAGCATGTGAGGACATCCTTTAGATTAGCTAAAATTAACAGTGACTCTAAAATGTGAAGCTTGTATTTCAAGATAGCATTACCAAATTATCAAATTTCAGTTACTTGAAAGAATAGCTATAATTGCTAATTTTACAGTGGGTCCTGAGAATCAATACCACTGCTTATTCTAGAATTAAAAGGGGATTCATGTCAAAATCAGCACTGTATATAATACATCCAAAAGCTGAGGGAATTGTTTAGTGTTTTATATTCTAGTGTAAAAACATTCATGGTGTAAAAAACAAGATGCCTAAATGTGGGGAATAGCTTAAGTAAGGTAGGGTTTTTTTAATGATCAACATATTACAAATATAATTTAACTTTTAGAGAATTGCTGAAATGTGGTCAATGTGCTTGGTTTTTCAATCCATTTCAGATGAGGTTTCTCTGAAGCTCTCTGAAATGTACAAGAAGGAACTACAACTCAAGCAAACAATTGTACAAGAAATTGCGCATTCTGCTGACCAGGATCTGATGATGGTCTATTTATCATCATGGTTGTACCAGCCTTACATTGAGAACAGCAGCAAACTACTACTTGAAGCCATGCTGCTGGAAACAGGACATAGACAGTGCTAGAATTTCAAATGTTACATGCGTTGCTTCTCATGATGCTTACATGAAACTGAAATGGCAAATTGGAAGGCTTACTAAGTAAGTTGAGTTTTTGTAAAACTTATTAAAAATCTTTTTCTCTATTTGTATTTATTATTTTGTCTCAGCTGATACTCCTTTTTCTGCACGGGACAATCTGGTTTTAGTTGCTTTATCCACTTTAAGTGCAATAGAGAGGCTACAGGTAGGAGGCTAAGTCCCCTGTAATCTGAAAGAGGTAAGCACCACTTGGTGGTCTGGGGGGAATTCAATGCACGTAGACACCTACAGCAAAGAATTTAACTACTTTCTGCATAGAAATTCAGCACTTCTTGATCTTCCGTGTTGTGGTGGGTTTTTTGTTCCCACAGACTTAACAGGGCTAGTGCTTTTGTACTTGCTTTATAAATGGATAAAAGGAAAGGAAAGTACAAAAGGCAGGATCCAAAAGTGGATCCAAAAGGATCCCCATAGTTTGGTATATGGTCCTGAAATGCTGTCGCAGACACTACTGTAAATTCTGGTTTGGTTTTGATTATAATGTGGTTAGGTACGTCACCCTTGAAGAGTGATCCAAGCCTGAACTAGCACACTGGGAAGGTTTAGTACAAATCACCTTTCCACGGTCATTATATGAAAAGGTCTTGTCTCTTTTAATTCACTATACCTTTTTTTATTTTAGAGATGTTTCATGAAAGCATCTGTTGAATAAAAACAAGACCTGCTTCAGTCACGTCCTTATCCCGCATTGTTTGCTTCCTGTCAAAGGGCTCAGTGAGTTTCCCCTTGGGTTACTGTTTCTGATGTCAAGTGGTTCTGGTATAAAGGTGTGCCCCTGCTGTATTTTTGGTT
This sequence comes from Burhinus oedicnemus, assembly GCA_008921705.1. Lineage (NCBI taxonomy): Eukaryota > Metazoa > Chordata > Aves > Charadriiformes > Burhinidae > Burhinus > Burhinus oedicnemus. The sequence goes on from VFFE01007257.1 coordinate 343,763, forward strand.
AGCAGTTTACATTACAAGAGTTGGTGGCTCAAATTACTGCTTTTCTTTTTTTATACTGCTTTCTTGGAAAAGAGAGCAGAGAGTGTGTTCAGGAGAAACAGTTAATGCAAAAGCTAAATGCTGAAGTGGAATTCAATAGCCTTATTTGCTTTCACTCCTAAAGACCTAATAAGCACTGTGGCATACCATTATGTCAGACCTAGGTAGCATGGAGAAGCTGCTATACTTACCCAGCTGTAGTAACTGTTAGCTGCTATTGCAAATTAGCACTTTTCAGAAAAGCGTATTACAATGTCGAAACTATGCAGCTGTATCATCAAATTTTTAGTTAAATCCCTAATGTGTAGTGAATTTAGGCCTTCTGCTTACTTCATTATGATAAATAATCTAAATTCCTCCCACTTACTGATTGCCTCTATGACCTGCTCCTATATAAACTGTTTAGATCTCCCATTTCACACAATTATGTAGTGTTTCTAAGTGCTGTTGCCCCATTGTTGTGCCCTGACAGATGTTTACCCTTGATTCTCCTTGAAACAATTATTTGAACTAAAAGACAGTAAAATGAAATGCACACTGCTATGAAATAACCATAATGGCTGTGGTTTGACACTAGAAAAATCTAATTAAAACGGTGAGAGACTCTGGAACAGATTTCTGATAGGAAAAGTAAGGTCACTTACTTAACAAGTTCCAAGATGAAACCCCGTAAGCTTGGCAAGGGAAATACATGGGTTTCCTGCAGTAACAGAAGAGACAGACATGAATTGGAAAAGTTTTCTCGACATGCTGCTCTGTTCAACAATGAGGTTGTTTCAGAAGCTTAGTAGTGTTCTATTCTTACCCCAAACTTCTAGCATCTAAAAAGAAACTCTGCTGTAGCTTAAGGAGAATACAATCAGTTATGAATAGCTGTGCGGGGTTTTATTATTTTTCTGTGCAAGTGTTCCACCTATTTTAACAGCCACCTTAATTTATCTGAGTAGGGCCAGACCTTTGTCACTATGGAAACACCTTCATACTAGAAAAATATTTTCCAAGGAGAAAAGGTTGGTTCACTTACAGAATTGTTCTTTTAAGATGAGAGTAGGTGTATTGTATTTCCCAGCATGTGCAAATCAATAGGGGAGGCAGGATTGAAGCAAACTGTCATTTTCTGCACAGGTGGAAGTTGTGATTTGTTCTTGTTTCGTAGAGGAAGTAAGCTCTTCAGGGAGGAGTCTTCATATTCACAGACCCTCTTGCTCGGTGACTGCTATCAGACACAGGAAGGTTACTGCAAAATCATTGCAGAGATGTTTTGCCAGTATAGCTCTAAGCAGTTGATTGTTATATTTGAAGCCCTCAGATGTAGTTTTTAGACAGTCAGTACAAAAGAGTGTAATAAAGAATTGCTCACTGCAATCAAAGACTTTGAAAGACCAGCAGTGTCTTCACTTATAAGGTAGGCCTGTATCATCTGACCATTACCACCTCCTAAAAAAAGAGAGGGAAAAAAACTCAGAACAAAAACTACACCATAAACCCAACCACCAGACAGGAACTCACTAACATATGATGACATCTTTCAGATCCACACGTAAAAGGCTGTGTTTTGGCTAATCAAATTAACCTTCTATTTAGGCAACCAAGCAAAAAAACCCCAACAACACAAAACCCAAACCCAGCTATATTAAAGGGATATAGTAGAGCAGATTGTTTCATCTCTAAATTTTCCTCTCTCTTGTTTAGATTCAATTTTAGCGTAAGTTTTTGCTCAGTAACAGGAGTGTGAAAAATCAGTATTCATACTTGATCTAAGAATAGTTCTCCTGCATATTACAGGTCCTTTTAGCTGATTTGTCCAGTAATCTCAGTAGCCTCATGTATTTAGCAATGAGGCAACACACGTTTTAAAGGTATGTTACCAGTTTTCAGTAATGTCTACCATAACTCATGAACAAAAAAAAAAAAAAAAAAAAAAAAGATACTGGTCATTTAAGGGTGTTCTTTTTCACCTTCTTGAAAGAAAAGACAGTGCCTTGGACAAGAAGCTGCTAGGTAGGTCTCCACCAAAAATATTATCATCCAAGCAACATACTGGAAGTATGACAAAAATACAAGATAGCAGTAGACAAGTAATTTTCTGTCTGCATAGAGGCATGGGGATTACAGTCAAGGATACCTTTTTGTTATGATTAAATAGTACAGGGCAGTGTGGAGTTACTAGGAAGGTCAAAGCTTAGAACTCATAAAGGATGCATCACCTGAAAGAAAAAAGTAATATACAAGTCTAATAAAAATGGACCATTGCAGACTAAAATAAAAAAAGAATTTGGTATCTAATTAAGGAAAATCAGATCACTACTTACACACCTTTCGATTTCTAAGTAATTTTTAAAGGTGTGGCTGAACATTAGAGAAGCATACTTAAAATACATTGCCAACAGTTCAGTACAAATCAGATCTTGTTTGAGGCTATTTTTGTCCCGAACTCAGTGGATGCTTATTTAAGTAAGGATCAGCTAGGCTGTCACATTGTTCCAGGAATGCACAAGTGTGGATTATATTTAAAACTGCCCATTTTTCCAGGCAGATTTATGCACATCAGGTCTAGATGCTAATGAATATTCAAGGTAGCTTTAAGAAAGTGCAATAACAAAGGTTTTTGTAATCTCAATGGCACAGAAAACGCGTATTTTTAATATAGTTTTTATTTTACCCATATACAGCTTGCCAGTACACAGCACATCACTGCTGAACAGCAGTACAACTGACTGCATTTTTGGATGGCTAGAGAAAAAAGGAATTACGTAACAAAAGGGAATAGTGCAACAGTTTTAGGGTTGACAGATTTCCACTTTCCACCCATCCCCAACATATAAAGCAAATAGAACGATGTTAATTCTAGAATTTTTGGTTGCAATGCTGCTAGATTTATATAAACTTAAGTTATAAAAAGTACAGGGCATAGAAACAGTTTACAAATAAGTTAAATTTCAATTATTTCAGTATTCACATTAGAAAAATATACATTTTATAGAGTCAGTCTTTCCCAGAAGAAAGCATATACAGTTTTCTAATTTATGGCTCCAATTCACTTTGTGAGAGCAAAATATCTTCACTTTGGCCATCTGCTTCCATTGCTAGTAGTGCTTCCACAGTTTCCAAAGGTATCCCCTCAGGTGTGCGAATGTGCATTGTAGTACCATTGGAATCTGTTACGATAACGATGCCTTCTGCCTGAGACAAAACAGCAGTATCTGGATGAGACAGGATAAGCCCATCTGAAGTCTGAATAAAAATCTGTTCATGTCCCTGAGACAAAAAATCATGGCTCTCATCAGTAATCTCAAAGGCTACAGTTTCATCTACAGTAACTGTATTCTCCAGCTCATGTTGTTCCTCTGTCCCACAAGAAAATTCATTCCTGTTTTTAAGAGAGTCTTCATGGCTCACATGAGCACACAGGGAGGCTTCCTGGACAGGGTTCTGGTGCGACTCAGTCCGAGCACTGTGTGCGTAGTTTATTGGCACAATGTTTGTTGAAAAAACTTTTTCAAGTTCCTGCATCTCATCCATGGTATCAACATTATGAAGTTGTTCAGAACGTTCTTTACCTGCAAAATTAGGGTTTTCTTCTTGCACTTTCTGGTATTCTTGATTGTAACCATTTTCTTCACTCATTGGTAAGTTAGTGCTCTGACTGCCCACTGCATTCTCTGACACAGAGTTGCAAAGTTCAGGAGCTGACAGTCCACCTGCTGTACTCTCACTCACAAAGTGTGCTTGAACTACTTCAGGTGAGCCATCTGCTTCAACAGGCAATACAACTTCAGTATGTAGCAGAGACGTGTCACCTGCCACATCTGGTCCCTGTATGTTTACAGGTTGGGAATACTCTATCCTCATTTTCACAGTCTGGGAGAAAGTACCTGAATTTGCAGCATCAATTCTAACTGCCAAATCAACACGTGAATTATGTTCCTCTGCTGTTGGTAACGTACTTCCAGTTGTGCAGCAAGTGATATGCCTGTCTTCTGAAAGCAGGATTTCTCCATTTAATGGATTAAAACCTGAAAAGGTGAAAGAGAGATAATTTTGTTGGGCAATCTAATATTGCGTGTCCAAAAAATTATTTTTCAGCAATAATTTTGGAAGAAAAGCTAGACTGCTTCCCTGCTTTCTTCCCCCAAATTAGCAAACCTGAAGCACCTTACAAGAGTTTCACAGCACTTAAGAAAGTGAGAAAACCAGTATAAGAATACTTAAGGAATTTCTGAATAGTGAAATACTATTTAATATTTCCATACCAAGGGATCTTACATTAGAAGCAGCATTTTTCTGTTAATCCTGAAAACAACCTGGGCTGAGAGTCAAACTCAATTTTTTCCATCTGGTATACAGCTGGTAACATTAAAAGGTAAAGAATATACCAGGCACAAAGTTGTCAGCTGCTCATCCCCATTACCATTAGTCAATTGACAGAAGCATTTAAACTTGATAAAATTTCTGTTGATAATCAAGCTTATCCTGGACTGAGACATGTCATCAAGTTACTACATATCTAATTAGCTGTGCTAACAGCCTCAGGCGCACTTTTGTCCTGTGACAGAAAAGGTAAAAAACACTAGAAATTTAGTGTGTTTTACCAGTTATTTGATGTGGATCAAGAGCCAGGTCACAAACCCAGTAGGTAGTTGAACAGTAACTACTAAGCTGCGGCAGCGTGAGGTGTCAGTTTTTTATTATTGAAGATCAAAAGGAACAAGTAGATTGTTGGGGTTTTTTTGTTACGAAAGATACCACTGCACAACAAATGAGGCCTAACACTGCAGAAGGGACCATTTTTAACTTTTTGTGCTGTAGATTACCAAAAGCCCTACCAGCAGGTCCAAGAGAAACAAAATTTTAAAAACTCATAGCCCAGAAGAAAATCATAACACAACAAGAAATAAGCATGGTCATACAGAGAGCCTTTCAGAGAAAGAAAAATAAACTAAAGGGGAAAACAAAATAACCATTGACAGAAAGAGGTGCAAAGGGCAAAAGTAAAGCAGCGTACAGCAACACCAAAAAAAGACATGTACAAAGCAAGAGGACAGCACGGACACACACATCTTACTACAAATGGGTAATGGCTGAAATCTTTCACAATGGTGATCTTAATGCCTCTGAATTACTGCAACACTTTCACATAAAAGACCAGTGGAGTTTTGGGAGATTACAGGTGGGGACCCATCTCACCTTCCTTTCTAATCCACTGTCACCCTGCCAATCTGAGGGGTAGGGGGGATAAAGACAAAGAAAGGATAAAAAGAAAGGCAACCACCCAAAGACTGTGGTGCAAAATGTTGCCTCAATTCCAATCTTCAGGTCCCACATCTCCCCTGGGATAAAGGACAGCCAGCACCAGCTCTCCCCCTTCCCCAGGATCCGCAAAACTCTGGTGGTTCTGCTATTGCAGCCTACTGGGGCAAAGAGGAAGGACACACACGCTGCTTCCTCCTCCTCTGCTCTCCCACAAGGTCGTGCACCACGTCCGCTATAAGGGATAGGGCGGACAGGAAGCACACAGTAGAGGACAGTACTACTCTCATAGTACTGCAGTAGTAGCAATAACTGGATTATCATGCATTCAGAATTGAGCTACTGCTGTGGTCTGCATCATCCATAACTTTTCTCCCCTCCATGAGGCCTTTCCAGTTAAACAGCTGACATTGAAGGACCTGGGAAGCAAGTTAAGAAATGAAACCTTAAGACAAAAACCACAGTAGCTTGAAGAACAAAGAGATTTGTTCAGCTCCTCCATGAACAGAACAGAATTGGAAAATCTGAAGAGGTTACCATCTTTTTCAAACAGTGTACACAAATTCCCACTCTTTTCTTTCACTTCATCTTGACAGGCATAAGCATTATGCACATTCTCCATTACGTCTTCTAACTTGGTCCTTTTGGCTGATGGCAACAGTTCATCCCCTGAGCTCTGTCAATACAAGAGATAATTAACTGGCTGCCATCGTAACAGCTGACAATATCGGAAAAGATCACTAACCGTGGGCACTTCATGGCAATGAACCGATACTCTCCTTGAAAACAGGATTTTACACTAAAGGTCTTCCTAAATGCTAAGGATTTAAACCCAGCCTTCACACTTTGCCAAAATGCCACTGCTTACTTTTGATGCATGGTTGAAACAATCTGCCTTTGCTTCAACATCAAAGCTTCTCTCTGAGCCTTTGTGATTAGCTGCATGGCCTGAAACCTGCTATAAGCTCTCTCCCCAACTTCAGTAAAGGGCTATCAAAGCCTGCCCAGCATTGTTTGGTTAGTGAAGAAAGACTGATAGGCTCTTTAAATTTCACCACAGGCAGAAAATGGAAAAGCACTAGTCTTATTCATCCACCACCAGAAACAACTCTGGGTTAAATAAGAAGTAGAACAGTTAAGGGGACGGACCATAGAGATGTGACTTTCAAGAAGAGGAAACACAGCTCCCTGCTACAGCTATAAATAGACTAAATCTGGTCAACTGACTTGTTAGAAAGAAAGGAGCTGTTTTCATGCACCTCTACCAACCACCAATTAGCAGAGCAACCACTTCTCCAACGTCTAAGCCTGCTGCAAGTTAGCCCATTTACTCCAACACAAGTTACTAGAATCTGAGGAACCTTCTCACTGTGGGGCCCCCATTTACTAGCGCCTCAACAAAATTCCTTCTCCCTTGTATCATGAGATTACCTGTAAGCCTTTGAGATTCTGTCCTGAATGCTACCAAGTGTCTTCCCAAAGTACATCTTTAGCGTGCTAGTTCATAGGCTCTGCTATGATACCACAGTAGAGCCTACTTAAAGTATTTCCAAACTCCAAACATCATGAAAGCCTTACTTTAACACAAGTCAGGTAACACTAATATGATTTTATAAGGAATAATTATCTATTTTAACAAGTTTTAATTTGTCTTAGTTTGATTTTTAATTTTCACAAAGGTATTCCATACCTCAGCCAACCGTTTTTGTCCCAGTATCTCCACAGGCACTTGCTCACTAACCATTTTATTTATACATTGTGAACAAGAGTCTACACCTTGGGTCTTTCGTTCTCCAGTGAATATTTCTGTAATTCCTAGTGATTCAGCAACCTTTAAAAACAGTTATAGGAAAAAAAGTAAAAGTTAGTCTCTCCAATCTGAATTCATAAATGCCGAAATACTGATTTGTTTTCTTAAAACTGAACTAGAACTACGTGGGGTCTAATCTGACAATCAATCATCACAGCTCAATGAAGTATTCAGACTCTTATGTTTTCTGCTAGCCTCCATATTAATATTCACCTTCAAATGAAGGTCATGTTCTATTAACAGGCAAACTCGAAAGAATTTGGAGTACAATGGTTATATATAGAATCCACAGACAGTTACTAAGAGCAGAGTTTCATAAAGAACACTGTCGAGGCTCTCCATTATTTAAAAAACATCTAAGTCTTACTGTTTAAGAGTATCTCTTAATAGTTAAGGATTTCCCCCCCTCCTAATCCATTCCTGTGCTTCCTCCTTATGTAGGTGTGCTACTATACAACTTCTCAAGACTGGGTTGTTTTGTTTGGTTTGGGTGGGTTTTGAGGGTTTGTTTAGGCTTTTTTTGTTTGGTTGGTTGGTTTGGGTTTTTTTAGAGCATAATTCTATATTAAGAATGCACGTTAACACTAAAGAGAAGCAAGAAAGAGGTTCCATTCTGGGACTGCCAGTATTAACAGCATCGCTTTACTTGGTGCAACTTCATTTCTCCAAAGGGAAATATCAGTGTCAAGTACAAAATAGCCAAATGAGCACACAGTAATTCTAGAAAATTTTTTAGTACATACAGTGAAAAATAAATATTAACTACTGCTAACAGTCCATACAGCACTTCATTTTTTAAACCAGGATTATTATAAGAACCAAAATCTTATCTCCACCATCTCAGAGTTTTCCAGTGTGCTCCCCTCTCATAGTAGTTGCAAGTTCAGTGCTGATGTACCTCAAACGAGCACATTGTTTAGAAATTTTCTTGGAAGTAGTATACAAAATAGTGTTTTCGCTACTGGAAACAGAGAAGGGAAAACCAAAAATATGCTATGTACAAAGAGCTCTTTTATTCTAAGCAAGGGGAACACAGATTGATATGGATCCATAAGGATAAACAGATCCACATTAAAAACAAAACAAAAAAACACCAGAAAACCAAACCTACATCGTCTTTCTAGATACAGCTGCATAAACAATGAAACTGAAGAGTCACTGAAATAAGTCTGCAGTTTTATTAATGTATTCACTACCCTTCATATTTGTTAGTATGACTGTGAACTGCATAGATGCATTCAGTTTGTCCTCATTTTGCAATGAAACCACTTATCCCTTTAAATCAAGGCCACTCATTTGAAATGTAGACCCCTCCTTCCTAATCAAACATCAAGATGTACTTTTATTAGCAGTTAATGCTAAATACACCTTGCAGTAACATGCAGCTTCGTGCTACCCTAGATATGCAAGACTAATATCAGCGCTGCTAGAACTTCTTTTTTTTTAGTATTTCTATTTGTATCTACTGCCATAGACTAGAAATGCAGTTTTACTATGGATTTAATCTTCTGTTTGGTTAGTTGTTGGACTTTTTTTTACAACAATGACTATTTTTGCTCATCAAAAACCATGTTTTCTTCAAGTAACTTTACCAGCATGACAAAGCTTATCAGAGAAAAATAAAAACACAAAGCATCTAAAATAAATAAAACAAACAAAAAAAAAATCACAATTCCAAATAGAGCGCTTTATTACCTTAGCATCTTTTATTTCAACAGACTGCTGGCAACTCAGCAAATCAGAATTACTGAGGTGATCGTACGCCATTTTCTTTACCATATTGTGCAAGTCTTCAAATTCCCTATACACATCTGGGAAGTAAGCTTTGGCTGGGTACCCTTTTTCAACCTAGAAATAAGAGGGGAAAAAAAGGGTTTGTTTCCCCCTCACTATATTTTAAAAGAAGATGAAATTAAAATCTGTCAGTTTTGTTCAACATTTTAAGATAGAAACATTTAAGTCAAAAGACTATGGAATATTCAAAAATGCCACTGAAACAGGCAGCAAAAAGCAAGACTTCCAATCAAGAGACCTACCAGAGTTTTGCCTGTGTAAGTCTGAAGTGATGTGTAGAACATCTACACTCTGCACAATTCTAACTTAGGAAATTCAGATACGTCTCTAAAGTAATCTTTTTATGTATACTAATGAAAGTCTCCCTGAAATAATGTAACATTTTTTATGTAAAAACTCACCTTCATCAACAGAAATTCATATACTGTAACAAGCTTTGTAAGACGTGGGAGAGCCAGCTCCATTAAGTCTTCATTATCGCATTGTTGTATTAGCTGTCAAAAGCCAGAATGAGTTTATCAGAGCAGAGCAGCCTACAGGGTTTATGCATCCCACATTCAGAACACAAAATATCACTACTTTTTTTGAAAGATACACTATACTTTTAAGCAACTTTGAGACTAGATGCAAACATAACACCAAATGAGGAGATAAATTAGAAAACCTCAAAACCGTTACTACCCATATACAGCCAAAACTCAGTCCCACAATGTTGTCAATTCATAGAAAGAAAAGCAACCTCAGTAGGTTTAGTAGCCATAAAGGATCTTCCACAATACACAGAAAACCAACAAAAAATTGTGTTAGTAGCATGGATTTTAATCCTCATTCTATCCCCCCCAAAGAGCTTCTTTGTGGGTTTTTGTTTTTTTTTGTTGGGTTGGGTTTTTTTTTTCTTTTTCGATGTTGCCCAACTTCAGTTGGGTTTATTTCTTTTTACTGTGTTGGAGGAGATACGTAATAGTAGCTAGTAGCTTTCCTTCTCCAGAAAAAGGATAGCGAGAGTATATATACATGTCAAAATTCCCTTTCCAGACCGAGTTCCCATCTTCCCTTTGTCCAATGTTCTGCTATAAGTATTTTTTTCCTTAAAAGACAACTTAATGTTTTCTTCTTAGAAGATGTCTTAGGCTTTCATCTTGTCAGTACACAAAGACGTAAAAGAGAAAAAAAAAAAACCTTTTTGAAAATGATTCCTTGAAAATAAGCGATTAAAAAAAAAAAAAAAAGAGGGCGGGGGGGAAGATACTTGTGAAGTAATTTGCAGAAGAGAACCATACCTCTTTTAACCTAGCTTTTCTTCTGAATACATTGTGTTCTGCTGACACACTACTAAGTGACTTTGAAGGGGACTGACCAGGTCTGCTAAGCCTTCCAGAACACCTAGATCTTCCACCCATCCTTGGTCGACCACGTCTCTTTGGTCGTCTGGGTCTTCCAGGTCCTTTTGGTGTTACGGATCCCCGATGTCCTGAACTGGTTTCATTTTGTTGTTCTGCCAACAAGTGTCTGCTTTCTGCAGACTTACAAGTCTTAATTAAAAGAAAGAGAAAAGTATTTATTCACCACTTTAAACACTGTTTTGAGGAAGACAATTTTAGAATTAAGTTCTTCATCTATGCAAACAACAAATAGCGTACTAAATAAATGCAAAGCTGGATACAAGCATAACTGCAAAGAAAGTTGTGGAGTAAATCCAACACATGAGTAAGACTGCTACTTCTGCAACACATATATGCCATTATTTGCAAAGTTAAAATTTTTGATCCAGGAAATGTCATACAAAATACAGAAATTAAGGGAATAGAATTAAAGGGCTGGTCTATGTCAATTAAATAAGTTTAATATTTTTGAAGTAAAATATGTGCTCTTCAAATAAAGACGTTGTAGAAATAAATCTTAATTAGCAGTAAAACATACCCAAAGAAAAATTTGGGTTTCATTGCAACTATGTCAAATCATGAAGACTATATGAAAGACAAAAACTCTCAACAGCCGTGAACAGTGACAAGCCTGGTAAATAAAAATCAAAATACACTGCCCAGTTTCCAGTTTCAAAATCCTTAGTCTTCCCTTAGAATACAGCAAAGAAGCAGGTTCTGTCATAAGACCACATGGCAAACTCAAAAGCACATTTAGTATTTTTAAGTTATCATTGTGATTTCAGTGCAAAATTTTTTTACTGATGAAAGCACTGATTTCTTACTGAACATGTCTTGTCTTGTCTTCCAAGCTAGAATTTCTAATAATGCGGCAGTACTTTTAAAGAGAGGAGTTTACAATAGTACTGAGATATATCAGGCTTCTTTTCATAATTGGTACATTTTCATCCCAAAGTTCAGTACCTCCCTACTATTCTAGTGATTAGCAAAGCTCTACAAAGGACAAATTTATGTCAGTTCTATCCAGGGATTAAATTACTAAATTAGTTCTAAATACGACACAAGACTAGATTGATTGTGGGGATCTTGACGGCCTTCCTGTCTGTATCAATGTACCAGTTTTAATAACCCAAAAGTATTTACCTGGCCAAAACACACAACAAATCAATGAGTTAAAATGCAAATTTGGAGAATCCGTATTTGCTAGTTGAAAGTAGCAGGTACAATAGCAATCTAGCAGTCAGTAGTAGTACTGCGTATGAGACTGCAATTTTTCTAAATTCCCATCATCCTGGGTAAAATAATTGCTGCACAGAGAAGTAGCAACAATATATTAATACAGAGAGCAGATTTCTGTATTCTGCAATTCTCTTTTTCCAAAGATGACAGAAGAGTGTAGAGGATGGGGGAGGTTTGTTTGCTGCATTGGCATCTTAAGCTCTAAATTTTCATGTTTCTGAGAACAACTTCACATTTACAAATAGAAGTGACAAATGTGACACTGCTACATCTAAATGAGTATTTTTTCCTGACTGTATCAGCTCTTGCTGCAAGATGTTGAGTAATTTTAATATTAAAAGAGAAACTTTACTTCGAAGTGACCAGCTTAAAACATCACAGAAAAAAATTTGCAGCTGAAGTAGCTTCCAACGCAGAGACTCAAATTTCACCAAAGTGTTTGGTTTGCAGGGGTAGCTAAGCCACACTTTCAAAACCTGCTCTAGGAAAAGCTGCGGTCCAGTGTTGCATTAAGAGATTTTTCTGTGATGACGCTATTTCAGTAACAGAAACTAACAGAGCAGATGATGTCTTGCTGTCTGTCATGCTAAAGGCTGTAACTGAACAACACAGTATTCTTATCCAAAAGCAGAGAAGAATGCTATTTATGCAGACAAGGTATTTTCAAGGCGAAAACTGTATGTCAGAAAACCAGTAACAAATGAACACTCGGTGAACATTTTGTTTTATGCGCCCGTGCAAGAATACTACTCCTGCAACACTGCAAGATTTTTAAAGCACTTCAATAGGAAATTTGTTTAATTTAGTATACTGGTGGATATTTCTGAGCAGTACAAGAGTATGCAGCTACAAAACTGCCATTCTACTTTCCACAGAACTGTCAGCTTTTCTAAGTAACACGCTTTACCTGTTCTCCAGCCTTTAAATGAACGGTTTCTTCCAGATTGGTAGCTAGTGCATTTTCATTATTTAAAGTGACAGCAATTGAATCCAAATGTGCTGAACTCATCATTTCCTCTCTTATTCCACAGGCACTGTCCACAAATATACTTCCATTAGGCTTATTTAAAGGTGTTTTTTGAGGTGAAGACTCCAGCTGTCCATGGCCTGGGTTAAGTTTATAATGTCTTGCTAGTCCTCCTTTTCCTATATAGGATTTTTCACAAGTCTGACATTTAAACATTTTGGGTTTCAGATTATAATTTGAAGAAGTGAATAATGCATCCTTTCCCTTCACCTTTCCTTCTTCATCATCTTCTATACTCAGCTCAGAGTAGTCATCAGAATCAGACTGATGACCATCAGCCAAATCCTCCATTTTAATGAATTTGTAATCTTTAGCTTTGTATTTGGGAGGGCGTGAAATCCGTCCGGAACGAGTTTTCACATTCAAGGATTTTTTTAACTTGTCGTCTTTTTGTTTTTTTTCAAGGCATGGTATCAGAGTATTTGCTGAACTTGCTGCAACCATGGTAATATTTGGAGATCTTGTAGCAGATACTGCGGCACAGGTAGCTTTCTGTCCATTTAGCATCTTAGATGTGGGAATCTTGTTCACAGACACTGATCCATGAGATGCTAAAGGTCTCTGCATAAGCAACTGAATGGGAGACTCAGAAGAACTATGCAGTAATAGCTGCTGCTGCTCAGTTCCTGTAACAGGCTGTATCCTAATTATCTGGGGATTAATAATGCCAAGTCCTGGTATGCTAGAATTTCTACCAACCGACTGACTCAGCGTTATAGTTTTGGACTGGATCGGTGCCAATGATGGCATTGGCCTTTCAGTTTCCTTCATCTGTCCTGGCTGAACTTGGACACAAATGGCTTCCAGCTGCTTTTGTGGAAAAAAGGAAGAGTTGAGATTACACAAATATAGTATTTATAAATAAAGACAATACTTATCAAGATGATACACACATGCCCTTAAAGCAAAGCACGAAGAAACCAATGCACATCGTTAGTTTTTCATTTTAATGCATCAAAGCACAGATTTAACATCAAAGCACAGATTCCCTTCCTTCAAGCTACGGGCTTTCCTGCATATTTACTGATGTGAGTGCTGTTCAACTAAAGCATGTAAAGTTTGCTCTTAGGCCTTGTCACAGCTTTGTTTCCCATCAGCACGCCTGTTCTGGAATAGCAGAGTCAATGCCATCACCTAGGCAGGTTCATAACCCTCAGCAAACCAAACGCAGGAGAACTACAGTCTGCTAAATGACACAGACCAAATATCAGATCCAGGACATACTGCAATAAGAGCTCAGTTCAAAGAAACTTTGAGATGATCATTAAGAAGAGGTATGTGTTACTGCTCGTCTCCCTGATAGTCTCTCCTCATCCAAATTTTGCCTCAGCTCAAACCAATCACTTGACACACCCTGCACCCCAAAACGTGGGCTGAAAACCCAGGTACTGTCACCTTCTGCAAAGAGGGGCACACATTATCTCACCACTCAACCACTACGAAATAGCTCCTCCAAGCTGTTTTAGCTGCACGTGTAATCGGACCGAAATACTGACCACAGCAGCTAGTGTCTACATTCGAACGCGAATTTTTCTAAACCACGTTGAAAGTTGTGTCTTTCAGCTGCGAGACTCGAGTCTACACCCAAGCGCAGGTGTGACTGAGGAGGAAGAAAAAAAAAAAAAAAAAAAAAAGAGATTAAAAAACATTAAACATCCCCCCCCGAGACCTGCCCTCGGCGGTGGATCATCACCAAACGGGTGCCGCAGACTCCCTCCCTCCCCGGCCCCCGCCTTCGCTTACCTTCTGCGGGAGGAGCCGGGAGGCCGCCATGGATTTGCCCTGCTGCAGGGCGACCTGCTGGGCCACGCTCTGCAGCTGCTGGGCGGCGTTGTGCATGATGCTGGCCAGCGGCGGGGCGGCCCCGCAGGCCTGCGGCGGCAGCGGGCCAGCGTCCCGGGGCGGCGGACACCCCCCGCCGCGGCAGGGCGGCGGCCCCGGGCCGGGCTCCAGCTGGGCGGCTGCCGGCGGCGGCTTCTGCTGCTCCTGGGCCTTGCTCACTTGCTCGATGACCCGCTGGAGCTCCGCGGGGGCCAGCGGCGTGGCGGCGCGGCGAGGCGGCGGGAGCGGTGGCTCCGCCGTGCCCGGCCCCGGGCTCTCGGCGGCGGCCAGCAGCTGCTCCAGCAGCCGCCGCTGCTCCTCGGCGCTCAGCCCCGCGCCCTCCACCAGGCTGCCGTCCGCCTGCAGGTAGAGGACGGTGCCGGCCAAGCTCTGCGCCAGCTCCTCCCTCACCGCCAGCGGCGGCGGGCCGGCGGGCCCCACCGCGCCTCCGCCCTCCTCCTCCTCCGGCCGGGCGGCCCTGCCCGCCGCCACGCTGAGGGGAACCCGGCAGGCGGCGGCTGCCGCCCCTCCGGGGGGCTCGTCTTCAGCGGGAGGAGGGGGCGGCGGCGCCTCGGCACCCCCCTCCTCAGAAGCCGCCATCTTGGCAGGCGTCAGCGGGCGGGAGCCGCATCGGCCCCCCCCGGGGAGGTCTCGGAGGCGCGGGGCGAAGCGAGGGGCACCGGCGGCGCGTGGGCCAATGGCGCCCCCGGCAGCCGCCCGCCGCGCCCCTGGGGCGGGGCCGCCTGGCACCGACGGCGGCCTCGCGGGGGCAAAAGCCTCCGGAGGTGTGGCGGCGGGAGCGAGTGCCGGCGAGTGGGCTTGGAGGGGGGACCCACGAGTGGCAGAAACCGGTGGCAGGGAGTGAAAGCGAGTTCGGTGTCCCTCTCTTAAGACTAAGTATGCACTCCGCCACTCGCTCTTTCTCGGTGGGGTTTCGCGCGCCCGTGGGGCGGAAGACCAACAAGCCGGCGGCAAGCGAGCCTGTGCCACGCGTGAAGCGGAACCCTCCCGGAAGAAAACGCGCCTGAATGGGTGACCCGAGGGCCGGCCGGCGCGGCACCCGCCCTCGCAGAAATAGGAACCCACACTGTGCTGGAATCGGGGGCCAAGAATCCCCCGCGGCCGTGTCCTTACGCAGCGGTAACACGCGTGTCTGGGCAGCAACAGGGACGGCCGCCGCTGGGATAAAGGGGAGAGAGGGGGAGGGGAAAAAAAACGTTCTTCTCTGGCCCGTACGGGGATCGAACCCGCGACCTTGGCGTTATTAGCACCACGCTCTAACCAACTGAGCTAACCGGCCAGCCGACAGCCACTGCTCCCCCCGGCGGTGGATAACGGCACACCGAACACACGCTTAACTCATCAGCTCGGCCAGAAAAGCCCTCGCTTACAGAGATGTCGCACCTGGGAGGCAACAGCCACAGGGACGTGTTCGTGGGGGAACTTCACCTCTCAGTCAACAGGCTAACACTTCCCCAGGTGTTCCAGGCTACGACTCCAGTTTCATTTAATTAAACAAAATACTTATTTCGGGCATTTATTTTAAAGCATTTACTCTCCAGGCTGTTTAATGCACCGTTAGCATCTTAGTTTGCGCAGACAAATGATTCACCTTTTCCTAGTATTTTGCTTTTTACTACATACGCAGCATTTAGAAGACAGCTTTTCTTCTCAGCCTACGTTAAAATACATTATGTCCGCTTAGCAAAAGGCAAACGCCACGGGGGGGGGAAACACACACACCTCTCCAAAACGCAGTTTATTTGGAGAGCGGCTCACTACAGCTCGGTGAGGAGAAGGCGGTTAACAGGGCGCGGGGCCGTCGTCCACATCCTCGCCTCTCCCTTCGCTCCTCGTGCGAGCTGGCACCTGGAGACAGGCACTGCACCCACCTCACCAAGCCAGAAATAAAGCCCGCGTAACTCAAGCCTGCAGTGCCGCAGGGAAACCGCTGGGGATCAGGAGATCACCGGAGATCAACTTGAGCTCCTCGGAGCGCTGCCGAGACCGAGCGCGGCGCTCTCGCCGAGCAGTGACGGGGCAATGATGGCGGCGGCCCCGGCCCGCTGCGCCTGCGCCGCCTCCCTCCCCGCCGGCTGCACTGCGCCTGCGTGCCGGGACGTGACGTGACCCCCGCGGGGGCGTGGTCGGGGCCCGGGGCGGGGAAGCCGGAGCCTGCGCGGTTGCCAGGGTGACGGGAATACAACATGGCGCGCTGAGGGCTGGGCCGGGAGGTGCTCGGGGTCCGGCCGCTCTCTCGCTTACGCCGAGGCCTGCAGGCGAGCGCAGGATGAACAGTAAGGGGGTGCGGGGGAAAGCAGCGGGCCCTGCTCGGTGTGGAGGCCGCGGGCAGAGGGCCTTTCCTCAGGGGTGGCGTGGGCCCGGGCGCCTCTGGGGAGGCCGGCCGTCACCAGCGGCCCTGGCCTGAGGGGACCGGGGACCCGGGCCGCGCGGGGACCACCCGGGCTGGGGTGGTCGTAGGTGCTTTTGTAGTCCCTAGAAACCGCCGTCACTGCAGCCCGCTGCCAGCTCCTATATCATATCCCTGCTGAGACCGCACATCTAAATGCTAAACGCTCTGCATGCCAGTCCTTCTCTTCAACAGGGTGCTGATAAATCTTTCTGCCATTCCTGTGAAGCAGTAGCCTGTCTGTCGTCTGGTCTCTCTAAGTACTTTCTCAGAAATTGCTAAGTTTTCTCATTCTTTGTTCTGCAAGCCTTTCCTTCCATTACTGGGCATCCTTCTTCAAATCATCCCATGTCACATCCTACACGTTTGGCATGTTTCTGAAGGCAATAATTATGTGCCTTGGTTTTGTGACTGTGGCTGAAGCTGAACTGCTTGTTGCTTTCTTCGGTTTTTTTGTTATTTCTCTCTTCCTGCATGTGTCAATGTCATACTTAAGTGTCATGGCTTTTTCATCTTGGCATCTTCACAACAAAATACCTGCTTTAGGTTTTTATAATATCCTGTTTTGATTATTGTAGTGCTATTTTTTCTGTCATTTTGCGTTGGATTCTTTAATTCCAAATGATGATTGATTTTTCTGTGCTCTCTAGTTACAGTAATACTGGTGTAGTCTTTGAATTCCATCACTTGCTCATAATTGTAATTTACGTTCTTAATTTCCTGAGTCCTGTAGCCTCTTGCATGTTAAACTGTCCTTCTACTGAATGATTACCTCTCTGCCATTCTCATGGCCACTTTTTTGGTGTTAGGGTAGTTCGGATTGCTACAACTTATTCTTACAAATAACTTCTGCCATATCTTTTGTACGTGATTTTGTTGATTTGTATGGAATTTCATTCCATTTTCCTAACCTTTACCTGCCTTTCCACTAACTGTTCCAAGACTGAACATCCGTGTGTGCTGAAACAGAGAGGAGGGAAGGAAGAGGTTAGGTAATACTTAGCTTGTTATAGATGCCATGAAAGAATTGCTAACTGGTGATTAGGTCTTCTTTAATGTTATATGCAAGTGTAATTAAAACACTGTTTATTTAATTTCATCCTCAAAGCTTTCAGTCTTAAAGTGCTGGTAAAATTTTTAACATTTCTGTTACTCTTCATCTGAGTAGCACAAAATCAGCTAAACTAACTGGTAATTAGTTTTGTTGTGTAGCTGTAGTTAGTTTCATGGCTTAAAATTTACATGCTTTGACCTGACTGTTCTCTTTCAGTGTGTGTTTGAAGTCTGTTGTTTTGGTGGGGGTTTTTTTTGCCACCTGGTCACTTTTGAAGGATCAGTTATGTGGTGCTGAAGTGGGTTTTTAAGAATCTCCAGAAATCTTGGCTTGTGGATGCAAATTCAAATTTGTATTAAATTGTTAGTACATTTGAAGCCTAAATTTTATTTCTTCTTATTCTATATAAACTTTTATGTTATTATTCTTACAACGTCTGAGTTCCTTTCAGCTCCTTATTAAACGATAACTAACTTGTCACATGATCGTTCTCATTTTCGCCCTAGGAGACAATCTCTCATCTTCAGTGACCTGTTTTGTTGAGAGTTTACACATTGATTTCATGCATCAAACAGACATTTCAAATAATGCAATTTTCAGTCCTGATTCTGCACTTTATTCAATCAGTTGAAATTATTCAGGTCTTTGCTGTCATTCTTTTCACTGGATAGCTCTCTCAAGTGCTAGGTTATTTGTTATGTGTGAGGTTTTTTATTTTGTATGTATAGCAGTCTATTGTAAAAAATTCAAATAACAAACCTTACATGCTGAAATGAAAAAAATCTGTAGTGCTGAAGAGTGTTTTAAAATGTGTAAAGAATTAACTCTTCTTACGCTATTAGAACTCTTCAGTTTAAAATTTAAAAAAAAAAATCGAATTATTTTGAGCCTTCCACTGTTATCAGGGCTTCTCTTGTAGGAGAAAAATACACGTATAGAAGAAAATATAAACAAAAACAAATTATATAAACATATACTGTCTGTCTTCTTTATATATCTAAAAATATTTTCAATAAATTTGTACAATAATGCTTTCCCTGTGTTTCTCTGCCTAAGTACCTTGGTTTGTTAACACCTATGGCTGGTATACCATAAATATTCATATCTTATTTTCAGATCATATAATTTGAAATTTTTTTTGTGCCAGAGACTCAATTACTTGCATTTAAGAAACATTTCTTAGAATCAAAGAGTAGGTCAACAAATAGCTAATTTTTTTGTATCTGCCTTGGGTATTTTTTGCCTCAGGGACTGGCTCTGACATTACGTGAACATATAAGGTAGCCAGTGTGTATCTGACAAATTGGAGAGTATCAGTTGCTACCAACAAAATCTGTTGACACTTTTTCTTCGGAATTCTGTAAGAGTGGGATTTAAGTATTCTGAATTTACTATCTCCATCTTGTATTTAGCTGTTTAGATAGGAAATTATAACTTAAGGTGGGGGTAGAGAGCATGGTGCAAAGTGTGATTTTTGCTGACAAAGCATGTCACTTGCTCAGTCACGTTACTTAATGAATGCCAAAGGCTAGGGATCACCTTGCTTAAAGCACTAATTGACCAGTTATCAAATAACAGCCACCTGAATTAAACAGTATCATGGTCTCTTCCCTATTTTGGAGTCTCTGTTAGAAATAGCCTCCTTTACCCATAACGATTTTCAAATTCTGTTTCTGCTTTTAAAATGGTTCTATATGTAAATTGTCTGTATAGAGTCCATTAGATGGTGTCATTGATTTTAAATTACTCTGCCTTTTCCTGTTTTTTGAATTTCAATGGCCTAATTAGTTAGTTTATGATCCAGCATGATGGATAATGATCAGAAAACCTAAACAGCAGGTGATAAAAATGAGAAGAGCAACTGACAATTCTCATAGAAGTGCTGCCACTGTATTGGAGAAAGAGGAATTTGCAAGGTGAAAGTTTAATTAAATACAAGCATTTGAAAAGACCCTTTTTTTTTTTTTTTTGTAAGTGTGAAAGTTGGGGAGGAGAAAGGAGGTGAAGACAACACAAATCGATTGCTAGTTGTAAGACAGCATTAGAATGTCCCTGCCTAAGTAACTTTTCCCTCCGCAAAATTTCTTGGCAGGCTTTCTCCACTGTGAGGCTGTATTTATACTTGTAAATTAAACATATCTGGAAATCTTCTTGGACACAAAGAGCAACTGGCATGAAATGGCGCACATCTATGCTAGTAAATTCTCTTATCTTCCAAAACAAGGCAGTAGGACAGAAACTGCTAGAAGAATGACCTTAGAAGGAGTCCTCACATCAGGCTGGGAAGGTGCCTAGGAGAGCAGTAGTTGTCACAGGCCAAATCTGTGCCAGAGACTGTGTCACAGTAACTAATACAGGCAACTACACTTCATTGAATTTACTGCTATCGACATAGCTTAAGACTCCTACAGTTATTCTGACTCCCATAAACGGTTGAATATGATAAAAGCGATTTCCCGCTTTGCCTCCCTCAAAATGACTGGGTTTGGATCTTTCTTAAATAATAAGACTATGTCAAAAGCAACAGCAGTATAAAGCTAACCAGAATTGGGTTTTGCTCAGATGAAATTACTGGAAGAATTATCAAGGATAGAATCTGTAGGTGCTAAAAATAAAGGGAAACAGGAGGACAAAGTGGGTGAAGGGAACCAGGCAGTGGGATTGGTAAGGAACAGTTAATCACAAAGCTGAAGGAGAATAAAGGAGGAAAGAAAAGAAACGTCAATTCTGAAAGAAACCAGGAAAAGACTCAGAAATGAATATAAATAAAGCTTTCTTCATAACCCTTATGTTATCTGCTTCATCTCTTAAAATTCTGCAGAACTAAATTGACTGATTTTCACATCCTTGTGTTTGGGTGCACTTCATTATTAAAAAAGCATTATTTTTGGCCTGATGTAAAACTCATATCTGAATTTAATATGGAAATAAAGCTTTAAAATCAGCAACTGCTTTGTTTAAAAAAAAAAAAAAAATAGACGACGTAAAGACATCTGCCTCTGCAGGGCAGTGAAATGGAAAATAAAGTCTCAGATGTATTATCATATCGTGATAATACTTAAAGTTGCTATTGTCAGCAAAACACAGATTCCAATCAGATACTCATTTCCATGCAATAGAACACTACTGGTGACCTAACTAGAAAATATTTTCATATATGGTGTAATGGCTTTCCTATCTTTTATTGTAAGATTGTATCAGTTAATTTACTGGAAATTTCTTGGTACTGAACAGTGTGACATGCCCAGAACACATGCATTCAAATAACTTAAAGGAGTAAATCAGTTAACTTTTGCAATGGACCCTTTGGATGGTATAAACTAAAACTATGATACCTCAGACCCTAAGTTGAAAAACTTCTATGAGAAAGTATCAATTAAAAATGAAAATGTCCATTTTAATACTGGTTAAACTAAGTACTTTTTTCTATACTATGTACAAATCAGCATGTAAATTTTATTTCTAGCTTAAAGTCTCCTTATATTTGTTTCTTCAGCGATAAAAAAGCTGGCTCCCTTTCACTGATATGTGAACTTATGGACATGAATATTTATGAGCTGATAAAAGGTATGTAGCATATGTGTAAGAAACACACAAACCTTCCTTGTGTAGACCACAAAGTGGAATTAATTATTTTTCACTTGGTTGTTCACAATTACCTATTACAAAACTCACAGGGAAATTCTCTGTTGCACTGCTTTACTCTTTATTTCTTTCCAGTGCAATATACCCACTTGTTTAAGGCATGAATGCATGCAGAAGGTTTCTAATGAGTCAGGTCAATGGCCATCTATTTCTACAGTCAAACTTTACATGAAAACAAACAAACAAACAACCTTGACTGCAAAACACAAAATAATTGCTTTGTGAAACAAAAAATACAACTTAAATAGGTTCTTTGTTAGGTCAGGCTGTAATGATACAAGAAGAAAATTATTCCCATTTGTTTAAAAAAACTACTGAATCAATGAATAATGATTTTCAGGTTTTACGGCTGGTAAAAATGCCTTTTACCAAGATTTCCCTGTAAATAATATTGTTCCCTGAAACCTCCTGTATTTAAAAATTCTGGAGCTGTTTGTTGAAGCAGATGGGAGACCATAGAAGCTTAAGGAAGAGTTCCTACAAAAAAGTTTAGAACAAAAGCTGATTTAATACCAGATCTTACATAGACTCCAAAGGAGTTTGATACAGCAAATGAAGGGCCAGTTACTTATAATTCACTACTAAAAGAGGACTTTTGTTCTGAATAATTAAAAATTTGTAATGTCTTAACGGTTGGGAGATTCATTTAAATAACTGAGCGTGTAACTGTCATTCAGTGTAATAGAATAGGTAAAAGACTTGCACCCAAACTTGCACTGGTGACACTGAGTATTCAGTTCTCTAACAAAAGTAGTGACCCTGTTCCTGACATAGATAAAAAATTGAGATTAAAATACAGTTATTTGCTGATCAATGAAGCAGACATGAATATTTGCTGGTTTAAATATGACGTCTTATTTTTCCAGCATAAATTTGTTAAGTTGTAAAGTCAGAGTAATGGCATATAGGAAGGAGTCCTAATTGATAGCAAGTTAGTCTAGTGCATTAAAATAATCCTGCATCTTCTCCTTCTAGGAAAGATACTGTAGTTCAGTTATGAAAAATCAGAATGTTTAGGTTTGTTCTTTAACTGCCTTTTTTTTTACCCCAGAGTATTTGCTTTCATGTGGTTACCTTTCTCAGTGTTTCTCTCATTCTTTTCATGTGAAAAAGCCTGCTATAGTAAGCATTGTATACAGATGGAAATTAGTCTAATAGTTTCATTATGTTCTGCTATGTTTTTTTTTAATTTTAAAATACATTTTTTATCAAATTCAAATTTTCCATAAGAAGATCGTTTTCCTGCCACTTAGTTTTAAAACTCCCCTTTTTTATGGCATGGTGAATCAGTTCAAAATGAAATCCGTGTTCAATTGTAATCTGAAATGCTGCAGTTAGGGGTTATCTGAACATTAATCTGGGTCTACCTGAACTTCTATAAATTGCTGGTTCTTCTTTATGGTCTGGATTTTATGTCTGGACTGTGTTTCCCATGATATGATGTCTTTTTTTCACCTTGTACAAGGTGGTGGCACATGGGGTGGAGCTTGTCAAATCATAGAATAAAATGGGAAAATTAACAACAGATTCCTATGGAGATTATAATAAATAGAAGAAGTATTTTGATATTTTGAAGTATTAAAGTATTTAATTTGTGTCAAGTGTTTTGCATTTTTCAGAAATGAATTTCGGGGTTCAAAGTAGACATGTCAACAACACGATTTCCTATGGGGCAGAACTAGCTTTTTATTTGTTTTCTCCCCCAAACAACTCTACTTGTGGCTTATTGCAAAGTCAAGAAATGTAACGTGTGGCAGTCATTTCAAACAATAAATATAGCAAAAATTTCAGGTACGTAATTAAATTGGAAAATTAATCTTGGTTCTGAGCCAGAACACTTACTGACTGAGGATATCTAGTTAACAATGGCAAGTAGGAGGAGCTCCTTTTGAATTTTCAGTGTTGTGATTTGAAGGAGTGCATTACTAATTTGTAGAACAATTAAATTGTGTTCATTAGCAATGCTCTGTCACAAAACAGTTTTCAGAGTGTACAAAAGTAGCTATGTTTCAGATGATTTGTAGTATTTTGTAAATTTCTACAGTGTATAGTAATGCAAATGCTTCTCATTTTCTGACTACTCTGAATCTTGCAAAATTAAATTTAATATAGGTGCAGAACAATTTAAAAAGCTTTAAGTTAGAAAAATTTAGAGGCAAGCATGGTTTGTATGAAATTTTGTAATGAAGATAAACTTGAACCTGGCTTTGACTGAAAATTAATTTATAATTTAACAAGGTGTGTGGAGACACTTCTGTAATTAGGAGCACAGTCCACTGAAATGCTACTAATGTGGAATGTGTTTTTTTCCTTAATAAACTGACAGATTCATGTTATTTCAATCAAGACAAGGCTATTTGTCTTTACACAAAGTCATAATCCTCTTGCTATTCATTTATAGTGGTATCACCGGTCATTCAATAACTGAAAACCAGTTTTGCCTTTTGTTTAATCAAGAACAGTTTGGTTATTTAAAACAATGAAAAAAATATGGCTCAGAAACAGGTGGGGAAGATGCCTCAAGCAAAAACAATTGTAGCCTTAAGTGCCGCCACTTTATGATTCACTTCATCATTACTTCCATATAAGGTTTCTCTAATGATAACTCTGGAAGTAGAAGAGCATCTGCTCCAGATTTTACTAGTGACATGTAATGAAAAAACAATTGAGTATGACTTCTCTTTGTGAAGGCCTGATTTTTTAAATACTAGTAATAATCCGAGTTGGTTTGAATAGCTGCATTTTATAAAATCTTTTCTACTGTAAATGACAAAAATCTTGATGTGGAAAACACCATTTATCTCTGCCGGGGTAATAACCCTACAATTCCTGATGTAAATGGTACTCCGTTTCAAGTGCTTTGTTATCTAATCCTGCTCAGTGGATTATGAGGCTGACTGGAGGAGTACTGTAATCAGTTAGGAACACAAGTCCCGCTGGCTGCTAGGACTTGCAGCCTCAATGAGTTAGTGTCCTGATAATCTCCCTCCTCCTCCCCAGCCAATTACTCATACTACTGTCATCAGGCAGATCAGTACCTGCTTTGTTTTTCAGAAATGTGATCATTTCTGCCTCCGTTGATGACATTGCAGTGTTACATAAAGGCATTACAGCAAGATTAAAAGGCCTTTGGAGCCTATAAAAGAAAAAAACTGAGTAGTTACTGAATGGCTCTGAAAAATAGATAAATTTTATAACTGTCGTTATTGTGCAACGGCAATAGCAAGCTAAACTACATAGGTTAACCTTTAATTTGCAAGTCAAATGCGAATCACAGTCATTTAAGCATTGCAGTAATTTGAGGTGATCGATACGAATCTTGAACCTTAAGGACAGTTACTTTGTTTAGAGAGGAAATTAGATGTTTAGAAGTGAAATACTGCAGTTCTGTTAGAACTTGGGGAAACAGATACTGCAAGAAAACCACGCAGTAAAAGCTAAGGTAGATTACAGACTATTGAATTGACAGTTGTTAGCTGAGCTATTCTGGTGCATACTGAAATCTAAATTATGTCTGAAGTAGAGTGGAAAATGGATTACAAAGCTAGCTATAAGTGACAGAAGTAGTATAATTGAAAAAGGTAGTATCAATGCACTATTGGAAGCTGAAGAGTAATTTTTTTGTATTCTGTTGTTTGCTAAAAAGGACTTGTACAACTTGAAATTTAATTCTAGGAAGGAGAAAGCCATTACCTGAAAAAAAAATTAAGACCTACATGTACCAGTTATGCAAATCTCTTGATTACATAGACAGGTAAGAGACCTGGTTCAGCAAGAGCTTGACAGTAAATGTATCATACATTTATTTCAGGGTCGTCTCTAAGGAGAGACATAAAATTGTCTGGGCAGCAGAGTGCTGCAGGGAGAAAAAAGGCCATTGCCCAGATGCATCTTTGCCTATAGGGGAGCCCTGGAAGGCAGCGAGCAGGGGCTGCTGCCAGCACCCCAAAGGCGCTGTCATGCCTGCTGCTGGAAGCCCTCCTGAGAGGGGGTGGCCCTCGCAGTCCTTCCGTAACCCTGGTGAAAGCAAAAGCAGAAAGCCTGGCCTCCCCTTCCTGGACTTGCCCTTTCCCCATTCCCATACCTCTAAGCTTGTTGTCTCACCATGGTGGCAAAATGCAATTTTTTAACTATGTTATTGATAAGCTTGAACCAAGCGTTAGTTTCTTTAAGTATTTTTTTACAAATAACTGGAGGCACTGATAGTGTTTATCTTTTTACTGAACTCTTCTCTCTGGTGTTTTTATATTCGTACAGAAATGGGATATTTCACAGAGATGTGAAACCAGAAAACATATTAATAAAGGTAATTAATTTTATGTGAGAATATTGAATTGAAAGCGAAGTATATCAGTGTTGTTCTCTTTACTCTGAGAAGGGAATGCTTTTTCATGAATAGAAGTACAGTTTTTAAAAAATATAGAGAGTTACTTCTAATACTATATTCCTGATCTAGACGAATGAACAAGCAAGTTTGTTACTGGCTAAAACCTGACACGAATCGGATGCATTATAGCTTGCATGTGTTCCAATCTAAAAAACCTGCTTTTTATCCTCTATTAATTTATATTTTCCTTTCTGTGTTAACCCAGAAACAAGCGATAGGGTTCAGTTCTGCAGCCCTTTCTTTCTACATTCAATTCCTACGTTTAGTGGAAGTTATTCATACAAAAGACAGCAAAAGCTTTCAGAAGATTTCTTCATTGAAATCTATTCTCCTGACAGCTTCAGAATGTTATTTTGCTAATGTCTGAAAAGGAAGGATTTCAGAATTCAGTTTATGAAATTTTATTTTCTGGAGATAAATTTTTCTTTTAAGTCTTAGAAGTGTACAGGAGAAGCCATTACAAAGAGAACCCAAAGCCACCTATTATATCACTGCTAAACACAAGAACTCTAAGAAAACAACTTAATCCAGATGTCCTATTTAGTCTTCCTTTCAGTAATAGTCCGTATGCTTTTCAATTAACTCTTAGCTCTTTTTTTTTTTTAATGATGTACAGAACAGTATTTGCACATATTATGGGACACAGATAATCTTCAAGCATGGAGCTACTTGCTATTTAAATGCAGTTTTTCTGCTATGCTACTACCCCAGGGATTTCTGAAAGTTTATTCTTAAAGTAATCTGTGATTTCTTTTATGATGACTACTTCACACGTTTAAGGAAAATCTTTGCTTGAATATTTCAGTGTTTCTAATTTGTCAGAATACTTTATTTATTTTTGCAGCAGAATACCCTGAAGTTAGGAGACTTTGGATCTTGTAGGAGTATCTATTCTAAGCAGCCAGATACAGAATATATCTCTACACACTGGTACCGAGCACCTGAATGCTTACTTACAAATGGCTACTGTAGTTACAAAATTGATATGTGGAATGCTGGCTGTGTTTTCTATGAAATCACAAGGTACAGTGTTCAGTGGAGGGTCTTGCTTATTATTAATCAAGAAAATCAAAGGTAAATAACTCAAATAAAGAGCACGTGGTATTGGTAATATGATCTTTGTTTCCATGGTTTTGCGGAAGCTTCTTCGGCGATTAGTCTGCAGGGTTCATGAGGCAGTAATCCTGTCTTGTCTGGCACTCTCTTAACCCTATGGCTGGTTAGTAATAAAGTAGTGGGATGCTCAAGAGAATATAGTACCAACAGATATTATTTACAAGTAAAATAACATGTTTGAACAGTTGGTTGTTCTGTTGTTTGGTTTGGGTTTAGGATTTTTTTCCATTGGCTTCATATTTGAGTTCGGTTAAAATGTGTTTTTTCTGCTTTATCTCTGAATGGCTCATTTCCTGTCATGAGTATCACTAACTGTCCTCAATCTTGTTAATGCACTTGATGGTAAAAATCTTTCCCTTGTTTTTTGACTTACAATTCTGCAAAACCAGAGGATATTAGAGAAGACACTCCCTCTGATTTACTACTTTGATTCGTACTATAGTGCGTTTAAGACCCTTGTACCAGGACCTTATGTCCTGGAATATTTTGAAGTTGGATTCTGATGTAGGAAGAGTTCAGGAAAACCCAGCTTACAGTCCTTTAAGCTTTTCAATGATGATGAAACTGTAACTCAAAAAGTTTGTCACTGGTCTTCAAGAAAAAAGGAAAAATAACCACCCTGAGTATTTCTCCAATATCTTTGTGCCCTAGCAACAGCAGCAGTTCTTCATTATTCTCCTCCCACACTGCAGTCTCTGATATGCAACCAGGAGTGATAACATTTGCTTTGCTTCTTTCCTCCTCCTCCACATGGCAAGTGCAGCTGCTGCCATCATCATCACATTAAATGACAACCCTTATGCTTTGCCTGCTAACTTGTAGAAACAGTTCTACTTCGGTCAGAAAACTGTTAACACAAAAATTCCAAATGTGGCAGTTCTCTTGCAAAGTAAATTGGGACAAAAAGCTTTAAAAATGCCGTGGTTTTCCATTTCAATTTGAATCAGGTGGGCTTTGAAGTTTGGCAAGAAAATTACACGCTTGCAAACTTAAGTTTTCTTAGGGCAAAAAGCCTTAAAGATATTTCCTCATAATTTCAGCTTAATGTAAAAAATTTCATTCTTTGCAACTACTGCACATTTTCAGAGACCTGATAGATGTGTTCAGAGAGAAATGAGGGGTGTTTATTGGAAATTACTGAATTAAAAAAGATACAGCCTTGCCAAGCTAAAGGAAGTTATGAGTTATGGACAGGTTTGTTTCTTTTTAAGTGCATCTTGCAGTGTTTGCTGTTGAACATTTGTGTAAGCCTTTGTGCTTTGCACCACATTGTGTAAGAATTTTTAGTGTTTTACTCAGCTATGCTTATCTTTCAAATTTTGGTCTCCCTCTTTCTGTTCCTTATAAATCATGGTTCCTGGATTACATTTTTGGGGGGGATCGCACAGTTGTTCTTCCCTAAGTTACAGCGTTACATTTAGAGACATTTATAGTTCACACAAAAGCTACTCCCAACTGCTTGTCTTGATATAGCTGCACAACATGAATCAGACCTCTTTCCTCTCCTTCCTCTACTCAAAGCTTTGTAAAGACGTTCAGAGGAGTGTGCAGCCAGCTGTTTGAATTTGCAAACAAAAGAAGTTTCCTCCTTTTACAGAGGGCCAAATGTATTACTTTCAAGAACCATGTGGTGCTACTGAAGTGTTTCTTAAATTATAAGCCCAAGGAAATGCTCTGCTAACATGGAAAAAGGCAACATGTGCAAGAGACAAATGTTAGTGGACCTAACTTGTTACGTCAGATTATTCTACTGATAACAATGTTTTCAAAGACTCTATGCAAGTTTTATATTAACTGAGGATCAAGCTCAGGAATGCAGTTCAAATTACCATCTTTCCAGTATTGCTGCTTGCAAAGAACCTGTGTGTTAGGAACGGAATGTTTCTTATAAATATATTTCTATGTGCATACACAACAAGAGGGACTGCTTGACTCTGCTGTCTTAAAATGAGGAAAACACGTTGTCTTCTGGGATCTGCCACTTCACGAGAAGAAAACACAATCCCATTTCCATTCCCTTTCACCAGGAGGGATGTTCTGTTTACATATTTTTCCCCAAACCTGTGAAGAGAGGGCAACTACAGGTTTCTGTTTAATAACCCAAACTACTCTTTCCATCTAAACATGCAGTTGTAGTAATCTGCTCCTCACATGTTATCCTTCAGTTGTTGGTTGGTATTAAACTGCCCACAAATAATTCTAAAATGTATCTTCCTCATAAATGAAAAATTTTTAACTGAAGTGGCAGCTGTACCACTTAAACTAGTTTAATTGTGTCTTCTCTAGTGCTAATACCATCTCTTACCTTGCAGTTTTCAGCCTCTTTCCTGGAGCTAATGAGCTGGACCAAATTTCAAAAATCCATGACGTTATAGACACTCCTGCCAACAAAACTCTCAACAAGTTAAAGCAGTAAGTATGCACTCCCATAGTTATTAATCTCACTGTTTAAATATCCACAATATAACTCTGCAACTGTGTGCAATTTCTGCTCAGGGAACCACCACAAGAATCTAATACTGTTGTGACGGCTGCTGACCAAAGAGCAGTGTCTTCTATCCCAACCCAGAGATAGTCATGCATTCATGATCCTTGTAGGCAAAGCAGAGGAAATCTGAGCCTCTATCAATCTTAATTGGCCTTTTAGTTCCATAGTATCTTTAACGCCAATGATATAACTTATTAGGAAAGAAAGCATTTTTTTTCCATGTATTACTTAATTGTCCCTACTAAATGATTGCCTAAATCGGATTAGAAATTTTTTTTTCAGTAAATTATAATTCTTTCTGAATATGCATGAATAACTGTTTGTTCTTAACTTGCTTAACACAGGTCAAGAATTGCGAGTTTTGATTTCCCCTTTAAAAAAGGAAAAGGAGTACCTCCTCTTGTGCACAATTTGTCTCCTAAAGGCTTCTCTCTCCTGTATGCAATGATAAAATACGATCCTGATGAGAGAACTGCTGCCCATCAAGCATTACAGCACCCTTATTTTCAAGAACTCTGGCAAGTGACTTCGAATCACTTCAATCTTGAAGACTAAAATTAAAAAGTGGAGGGAGCGCTGTGTGCTTATTATCTAAAGTGGATTGAAATGAAGTTTGCTTACAGTGCTAGTACTTAGCTTGCAATACAATGAACATAATTCAGTCAACATAATTCTTTGCATTGAGCCCAAACTTCACCTAAAGCACAACTGATGTTTTTCTCTTTTTTTCTTTTTTCCCCAAACTTTTTAGGGCGGCTGATAGACAAGCTTTGGCCATGCACAAAAAATTAAGATTACTAGGAAATACAGCAGGGCAAGTACCCCTGCATTTGTGGCAAATTTCAAAGGAAAGTCAAAGACAGGTAATATGCGAGTGGAAGAATAGTCAGCCCATTTAGAGAAAGTAATTTGTGACACTGAGCTTGTTAGCTGGAAACAAATGTTTTACTTAAGCTGATTACTTGGTTTTATTCAGTCTGCCTAAACACTGATCTTTATTGGGTCTGATGCAGCTCTACCCCCCGCAAGCCCTGAAAATCATGAATTAGAATTTAGAAGCTGTGATACCACATAATCCCTTCAGCAGACGGTTGTCATCGTTGCTATTACTTAGAGGGTCAGTTCCACGTTTTTTTTTTAAGTATCTTCATCCTCCTCTTTTGTTGTCTGCCTTTGAGTTGCGAAGTTGTACAGATGAAGTTGTAGCAGAGGCAGAAACTGTGCTTTTGCCTTTTCAGGCCTTCAGTCTACATTTTGAACAAATAAGCTTTTTTTTTTTTTTAACTTAATTATCCTGTATTTAGATGATACCTGGAAAAATCCTAAACTTATATTTGACACTGGAAATCAACGAATTAAAATCTGATTAAAAATTCTAGCCAATTAAAACTTTATCTTCAAGCTACGTGAAAAATACTCAACATACTCTTAAGAGTTTACTGAATCTGTAAGGTGTGACAGAAGTTAGTACTACATGAAAAACTCTTAAATACATCTTTTTCCCCCAAAAACCCAAATTACAGTATCAAAAACCCCCAAATTTCTGTTGTGCATTTAACCATGAAAGTATGAACTCTTCCATAGGAGCAGCCACATTTTCCACCAATTTATTTCTTGGGTTCATCAATGTGAGCTTAGCAAGAAGTTCCTTAAGGAAAAATAGCAAGAAACATCCAGTAGGGTTGTAATTTTTTACAAAGAATTAGCTGAAGTAATATATTTTGCTGAGGTTTTTGGGTTTTTTTTCCTGATTAGTTGGATTTTTTCTTTTATTTTTATTCCTTAAGTTGTTCTCAGAAAGAAATTGATTCTTATTTATTTTAAAAGTATTCTCTTAGGAAAGTCCATGAAAAAACAAAACAACGTGGACCTCCTTGTGGAGAATTACCAAAATTAAATCTTTCGGGAGTAGCCAAATTGACTTCCTGTCCTACTCGTTCATTGCATTCAGTTTTCTGGGCACTTAAGAAAAGTGGTGAAACCCCTGTGTTACAGTCTGTTAGATTTATTGGATCAAATATCGAGGTATAGACTCCAACTTGCTCATTAAACTGTAATAGCAAAATGTGTTTTACAGAGCGTATTTCAAAATTCTGTTGTTTCCTCAACAGTCTGAGGAACAGAAGGCACTTAAGTCTTCCCCGAAACATTTCCGCTTACCTGCTATAGAACGAAGAGGAGGAGGTTACTGACTGCCTTGGAAGGTTTTTGGAGCGTGAGGAAAAGCCACAACTATGCAGTGTGAGAGACCCAATCATGCTTCTGTTGTTAGATCTCTAACAAGAACAGCAGTGCCTTATTTTGTGTTTCTCTGACAATTTATAGGAAAGCCCCACAAGGTTCTGAGGGCTGCTTACCTACCAGTTTGGTATTCTGTTCCTGAAGGGTATCAATATTGAATTAAAGCATTGTTCTGGCAGAGCTTAGAGAGCACTCTCTATTGAACTTTGTAAGTATTTTCCTTGTAGAACCTCGTGGAGGAGGAGGTTGGTTAAAAATAACATGAAAGGATTCTTTGAGCTTCAGTATTAGGAATGGAATGTTACCTACAAAATTTAAGTTTTCATATTATATTATAAATGACAGCTACCTTTTGTATGTTTTTTAGATGTAAAAAATTTTTATTTTTCAGTCAACTCTGGAAAGTGTTCACCTCCTGTATTTAATAACTTCAACCTCAAGTTTTATTGAGACTGTGCAGATTATGCAATCATATGAGATACTTGATTATGATGCAGTTTCTGTAACTGCTCAATATTTTTATATAACTATAATCTAGCAAAAAGCTAAAACAACTTTTTATCTGATTCAAAGGCCAATAAAATTTAGTCAGTCTTCTTCAAGCCATTGATCTTATTATTAATCAAAAGTTTTACGAGTGACTGATCTTGCAGCTAGTTGCTTAGAAGAGCAGTAAAAGAACATATCTGCTCATGTTTCAGAAATCTTGCACGCAGTTCATCAGTAACAATTTAATATAGTGTTTCTGTTTGCAGGTGCTATAAAGGGAAGAGTTAAAAGGCAGCATTTTTATCTTACTTGGAAAAAGTAGTTATAGCAATTTGATACCATTCATTTTAAAACTCCTAAAAATTTGCAATAAGTAATTTGCAATACTTAAATTTGCTGATGTGTTACAAAACAGTTTTGCTATTTAAAAAACAAATGAGTTTGTGCAAGTCTTAGCTGGGGGTTTAAAAATCTTCTGCCTACCAAGTGTGCATGCAAGACAGGTTTTGCAAAAAACTTTTTCTGTTTTCTTTCAATAGTTCTAAAAGTTACTCTGCTCATAATTGGGAAGCGTTTTTTCCAGTAACCAAACATCTCTGTGTCTGCTGCTGCTGTTCAAAATCTTCTGTGCAACAAAAAAGTGAAAACCAAGCAATGGTTGATGACAGAAAGCAGGCAAGGGGCATGTTGTATTTTAAGTCACTGCTGCACGTGAGGCACTATGGAAAAAAAAAAAAACCAGAACAGAGGAAGTGCACTGGGTAGCAGACCATGTTAAAATTACTAAGCCAACCTTTAAGCATCAATTTGAGATTGATGCTCTAAATCCAGACAAACTATTTATTCTTATCAGTTAAAATACAGCTCAAACAATGCAGTAAAATACACATTGACATATTTTATAAAAACACTAGTCATATAGGATAAAAGTTATGCCCATTATACTCTCAGTTCTCCTTCTAAGATTTTACTAGGCTATGCATTTGTGAAAATAATGATTCTTCTCACTCAATTAGAGGTTTTCCAGTTGTTGGTGCTTTTTTTGTTGGCTTTTTTTGGTTGGTTGTGTGGTTTTTTTAAGAATTGGTGTCTCAACACTGGTAGGATTTTGTTGTGACTGCATTAGATCCTATTCCTTGTTCTGCCATTCAGCTTCTGGATAACTTCGAGTATGCCCAAATTCCACATTGTAGCTTTTCAATGTGGGGAAGCTCATGAGACTCAAGTTCTTTATGAAACCTTTTGAGATCTACTGCTTAAAAGCACCTGTCTGTCTTATGTTCTTCACATTTTCAAGAAGGTTTCATTTTCACATACTGTACTGAGGATCAACACAACATTTACTAAGAGATTTTTTAAAATGTGAAAATATCAGCAGGTTAAATGTTTACAGTGCATACTATGGGAGTCATTTTTTGGTATTGATTCGAATTTGACTATCCAAGTTGAATATCTTGCATCTGCCTACTGTACCTTTGCTCATTTTATTCCATTTCTCCATAGCAAACTTTCAGAATCTCAACAGCAAGAATTCTTGTAAAATAAGGCTATAGCACACAAACAAGGCTCTGGAAGGAAACCTGTATTGCTGCTACTCATCCTACCTATGCCAGAGGAATAGCAGATTTCTCTTACTAGGACCAAACAAATATATAAGCAGAGCTTTAGGAGAGGAAGTGTTCTTCACCAGTAGAGTGAGAACACCATAATAAAGGGAGAACTAATCAGCAAAACAATGGTGTAACTAATGGCTGTTTCTCATTTTATTGATAGTCGGACTGGATGAATGATGTCTTTCCTCCAGTTCTAAGCAGAAAATATGCTCCTGACCATGGTTTCTCAAAGTGCAGAGGGGGGATACATACAGACAGAGTGACTGGCTGAGTTTTACTACTCGGTTACAGTTAATCATCTCCCCACTTTGTCATGCTTTCATGTTAGCAGCTCATACTGACAGAACGATACAGCAATATAGTATTTGTTTGAATACCTAGCATAGGTGTGTGTGTGTGTGTATATATATATATATATATATAAAAGAAAGGTGTAATGCTAAGCTTAGGAAATGGAATTAAGGAATGCAGGTCTACAGGCAACACAGTGTTAACGGTAACCTCTGATTTCTTACCTTTGGAACTCTGAGCAAAAGACACCATGAGCTTATCCCAGGTTTTTTTCCAGAGAGAAAGATGGTGAATTGCTTGGTGTGAATGTATTTGGAGTTGACCATGGTGTGCAGCAGTAAAAATGATGGTCTAAAAATGGGTAACTTATTGTATCTGAGGGATCTTGCTCTCCGCAGTTATTAATTTCTTACAGGACTAAAAAAAAGGACAAATCCTATTACCCACATGTGACTGATCGTTCAGACTCAGAGCTCTTTTACCTAGCGTTATACAGTAGGCCAAGGCTCATATTGTCAAGAGTATGTTCCTGATGGAGATATGTTAATTGTATTGGTAGCTTCCCATAATCTTTTTCTGGAAATCTCAAACCACAGATGCTGAAGTTTAAATATTTCCATTCAACAATTCAACTCAAAAAAAAAAAAAAAAAATTCCCTCAGATCCCGTGTGTACAAGATACTTTCCTGTTTTCAAAAGTGTTATTGCAACTGTTTGCTTCTGTAATTAATATCACATAGGTAATTACTTTATTCATACACCAGGAAAGTGGTGGTTGTTTTTGAAAAAGACAAAGTCAGAATTTTTCTTAAGTTTGAACTTGGGAGAAAAGGCTATCAGAGTAATACCTTGTATGTTATCAGCAATCGTTTCTCACGTACTCTGTATCTGGGGCTGTCAGGTTGTTATAATGAAAAAGGCAGTTTCACACTCAGCAGATTGTTTTTGCTATGAAAATTGGGGATTTCAAGGGAAGGACCACATTGGAATGATTTCTTCATTTATTTTATGCTTTCAGGTGGATCTTACACGGTTTGGCATATACAGTGCTTCACGGGTATTTATTTCATGACAAGTCCTTTGCTGTTATACCTCTGGAGACAACTTAGCTTCTCTGGCTGTTGGATTAGTAGGCAGACTTGAGTTTTCCCACCTACTTTATAGTTAAAATACACTCAACTTTAAACTGCAAACTGGCAAGTATTGTTCCTACCCTCATTCTTCCAGCTAAAATTCCATATTGAGATGATTTGTGTTTCATTCACTTATAAATTTTTTTTTTAACATAGGAGAAAGTTACTTATTGAGAGCTGTATCTATAGTAGAACTCTTTAAGTTCTTTCCAGGTAAGTTATTAGTATCCCTTTTCTTCCTAAAATAATTTTTTTCCATATGGAACAAAGGGTGGGATGGGCAGTTTGAGCTACTAGATGATTGCCTAATAGTAAAGAAGAAGCTGAGAAAAGAAAAATCACATACACTCCTTGTACGCTGTTCAACTGTGACTTGTAGCAGGGACGTACTCTGCAAGCGCACGTGCAAGTAGCTGCTACTATTACCCTAATGTTGGATGCTACGGTCCTTTCAGTACTGGCTTTGTATTTTTCCAGCTGAAGGAAAAAATTCTTTTAAAGTTATTACATATTTTCTCAACGGTTTCATTTTGACTCAGACCGTATGAAGCACTTATATAAAAGAAGTCTACAAGGAGATAACTACACTAGTTTTCAGTTATGAGGTTTATCTGTATTTTAACAGTTAAACCTACTATGTTAATAAAACAAAACTTCTAAACAATAATCCTGCTCAGTTTCAGTATTTTCCCCATTCCTCGTATTTTAGAAGAATCTAAGTAGATTATAAGAGTTGTAAAGTACAGCTCCATCTTTAATAAAGCAGACAACCTAAATGCCAGCTTATAAATGTATCTGGCAGTCTTCTACATGCTAGCTGCATTACAAGAGTAAGACATAGTTACAAGTAGCTACTGCAGTTGTTTCTCCCCAAATTTTCATTCACTTTCTGAAAAAAATTAACTTCTCATGCCTGAGAATGTCTCAAGTTTACTTGCAATTTAAAAAATTCTACCCAGCTTTATTGTTCGAGAGCAGGGAGGGCATTAATGTGTGCCCTCATATACAGCATGTGTATACTGGGGCAAGTTCCCTGTTCCCAGGCTAGCAGCCTCCATTCCACTCTCCCTGCCTGCTGCCTGGCTGCAAGATTCCGCAAAAGCCTAATTGGAAATATTGCTACATAGGATAAAGGGAAAGATATGGCAGACACTTCTATCTTCTGTCATTCTGGGGCTTGATACAGAGCAACATCTCTTGGGGGGCGTTTTAATCTTTGCAAGAACTACCACCGAGAACAATTTAAGTGTTCTGTTGTTGATTGATTAAAAATAACGTGTGCTCAGACAAGCAGCATTAAACTGTACAAATACATGGGTATGTCTATCTCCGTAACACTTATCAAACAGTTTAAGAGCACTGAATTATAAATGAGATGCCTGATTTCAGACAAACAAGTTGTCTCAAACACATCTACTCCAATATGTTGACCTAATTTTAGATTGCCAAGTCGGAAAGCGTGTATGTCTACTATTGCTGGATCTTCCACTTCACAACTCCCAAGACAAATATACGGGGCTATGTGATTACAAAGTTGTCTGTCTGCAAGATTTCCACTGTACGATGTATTTAGAGATAAACCATTAAGAACAAGAACAGAACAATGTTACTTCACTTTCCTAATTGGAATTCAACTCTATTAAATATGAAGCCATGTTCTAGTTGAGATATTTTTGAAAGGAATTTGTTCTACAAAGTTTAGATGATATTTCTGTACCAAACATTTAATTCAACAAAGGATTGATTACATCAAAAGTGACTGAATTTGAACAGAAAATAAACAAAAATGCATATTCAAGATAGTTTAATATGTATTTTCTGAATTAGAAATATCAATTTCTTAAATGAATGAGAATTTCTAGTGTAACGATCCATTACTCCCCTTCCCCACCACTGAATTACATTATTTATACATATAATACAGAGCCAATTGCAGTTGGAAACAACAATATTAAAATAAATGTTTAATAGATACAAAGGATCTTTTCTCCACAACATAGTTTTTCTGGTGTCTGGACACCAATTTTAAAGTAATTCTCTATTAGCATTAAACTATTTAAGTGCAAAACAATTTTGTTTTAAAAATCTATGATTGCAGCATCCATCTTCCTGAATAACATTTTGAAGCCAGAAAGTAATGACTTTCATTTTCCATGAGTGCATTCCAGGCTGTCTTCTAGCCATCTCTGGTTAAAAAAAATCAGTGCAAAATAAACAATGGTGAAGTACTAGTTTAACCATTGAACTTACTTGAATTTAAGAAACATACTTTATTTTACACTATATATATATATCTTTTATTTATATATTTATAGAGAGAGATTAAATTACACTGGACTTGAAAAGTATAAAGAAAACCAAAAATGTTACTATTTTTTCCCTGCAGCACCAAAGGAAGCTTTTTTTTTTTTAAAAAAAAAAATGAAAACTCTTCCTTGGGTGAGCAGCCTAGCAGTATTAGCTGTAATAAGAACTCATTACATTATTCCTTTGCAAATTACTATGTGATTCACATAATTCCATGTTTACACTCTGCCACGTTATAATTTGTGATGCTCTTTGCCTGAAGAACAGCTCCTGGTTCCACTGTCATTACTTCTTGTCCTGCGTTCAGAGATTTGCTAGCAGTAGTGTGATGGCTATACTACAGTTCCACTTGGAGAATTGGCCTGGTTTTGGGATGACAATAAACCCTGCAAACAAAGCAGTTTACATTAATCCAGCAAGAGAACCTGATGTTAATTTTATAAAGTTCTTAGCCTGAAGCTAAAATGAGTACAATTTATTTTTACCACCACTTGCTTACTTTAGACATCAGCACCTTCTTGGCTACAAAAGAATTTAAGCCACTATTTTATCAGTCAAGCAGCACAAAAGAGCTTTCAGTAAGAAAGCGTGTGCGTTTATGACACACCATGAATCTGATCCCAGCATTTGATTTAATCTACCTTGCATTTTGAGTCACTGTGAATTGTGAAACTTTAAAAGTCATACACCAAAAAAGTGATCAGCGTTTTATTAGGGTAGCAACAAACAAACCTATTCCAATATCAACAAGTTTGACAACTAACCTGATACAGGGAAATGCTCAATCTCTTGTATGCTATTGAATATTACAAGCTTTAAATAGAAAAATAGATTATCTAACCAAATATTTATTTTGGTAATTTTAAAAGATAATGAAACACTGAGCAAGAGTTCAGTAAAGATTTCCCATTACAATTTAAGCTTGCATTCAGGAAAACTTTTTACCAGCTCGTTTAACTACATTGCCATTCAAATAAAATGAGACTTACTTCATTTCAGACACAATCCTGCGACTGCGCGGCACCCCTTGCTAGACAGAGGCTACTGTTCTGGATTAAGGCAACTATACCTTATGGATAGGTATCAATGGACAGATTCCATTTCAGATTTATGTATAGTAGCCCCTTTTTAATTATTCACATAAAAGTAACTGTGTATCAGACTTATTTAGGAAAAGCTTAATATCAAAATACAGTCTTCTTGCAAGGTCATTATTTAGTTATAACAAGTGCCGGCAGGCTGAGGAGCACAATGGCAGCTAAGCTGGAAGCACACCGAGTATCATTGCGCAACTCCTTACTACGTAGGCATGATAAATGCAATTTTAGCAATTCTTCTAAACAGGTACCAGCTTAGGTTCTTACCTCAAAGTTAAGATCCTGTGACTCAGATCCATCAAACTAGACAAGCTCAGGCAGCAATTAGCACCCAATGTAGAATTAGGTCACATCTTCAGAATCTACAGGAGCTCTTTCTTGCTTGGATCTAAGAACTGAGAAGTCATGACTGATGGAAGAAAACCCTGACCATAGACCGAAGAGGTGGAAGGAGGGCTGGACTGGCTGGATTCAAGTCATCAAGTTTCTACTAAAACCACAGCCCCTCCTTTTAAAAAACATCTAATCTAGCAGTTCAGACACATTATGAATCTGGATACATTTGTCAGATTTATAGCAGACTCTGTGTGTGTGCGTGCATGCATGTGTGTATATACACATGCACAGATTTTATATTACATTTATATATAATGAAGTATGCGGCACATAATTTTGTGCCCTCCATAGATCACAAGTGCAGGAACCAGAACTTTTTTTTTTTTTTTTTTTTGCCTTGTTTATGTAGTGGATATCTGATTCAAACACTGTTGAGGTAGACTGAAGTGGGTTGGTCTTTAAACTTGTTTGACATTCAGAATGTGCAAAGCTACTGCATATTTTACGAGAAGAGAACAAAAAGTTTCCTAGTTAAGGAATAGATGGTGAAAAAAGGCAGAACTTCAGAGCAAACAAGCTACTGAAGCACTTCTGAAAATTTTTACCCAGAAAGTTTTGTTCAAAAGCGATGAAGATGAATCAGAACTCTATAGTTCATTACCGAAGCATTCTTCAGAAGTCTATTAAATCCAGCAGCAACTGGAAGGTCTTTCTTGCCAGAAGATTACATCCACTAAGCAACTTTCAAGTACCCTGGAAAAAGACGTCCAAAGGTATTATTTTCAGTCTTTAATAAATCAATGATCCAAACTGTTCACATGCAAATATGTGCTTTATAAGCACACAGAACGTACTAGGGTTGGCACAACATGAAGTCTTTCAACAGGCTCATAACCACGCTATACAGATGAAGAGAAAGAAGTACTATTCTAATATCAGATTTACACTGTAATGCAACTAATTGCTGGGAAACAAAATGAGGAGTCATTAATTTTCCTACAGCTCCTCTAGAAACAGGCGGCACATACTGAAGTTCAGTGTGGTGCCTTGTTGCCCGTGAACTACCAGGCACTCTGGAATTCAAGTTCCAAGACTAGGAACAAGGA
Organism: Burhinus oedicnemus; assembly: GCA_008921705.1. Classification (NCBI taxonomy): domain Eukaryota; kingdom Metazoa; phylum Chordata; class Aves; order Charadriiformes; family Burhinidae; genus Burhinus; species Burhinus oedicnemus. The sequence goes on from VFFE01007257.1 coordinate 383,838, forward strand.
GTCAGTCCTGGTTTCATCTCCCAGGCCCTGAACACTCCCTGCTTTAAAGAGCAGAAGTGCAGTGCAGGTGGCTCTGAGTAAGCGAGTACTAGGCACTCCTTATATTTCAATCCTTGCTCTGAATTAATTCTGCAGTTCTGAGCAGGCAAGCCAGAGGAATGCCAAAGTGGAAAGAATCTCAAGATCAATATCCTTGTGCTACTGCAGGCAGACATTTCAAAAACTTTGCACGTACTGCCTTAAAACTTGACCAGACTACGATGGCCATTCCAGAACTTCACTCCTGTGGGAGAGATCAGAAACTTTATGAGTTCTTTCAAGTACTTAATTTCAGAAGACATCTTAGACCTTAGACGTTCATACAAGAAAAGCAAGAATAAGAATTTGGTTTTTAGGCACAGATACAAGTTTTCCCAAAGTGGTGAGTGTTCTCATGGGTCCCAAGTAACAAAAAAGATTCTATAGAATTTTGCCATTTTATCAGAGCCTTTCAATCAAGGCCATTTAAGAAGCCACGTTACATGTAACATAGGAAACTTTGGAAAGCCACCTGAGAAAAGCAAGTGAGTGCTCAAAAAAAGTTACAGTTTTGATACAAAAGTTACCCTGTAAGAGTCTGATCTGTAATACAAATACTTGTAATTGCATTCTCTGGGAATACTACCATGGATAAGGTTATGAAAAAGACACAAAAAGCTCCTGCCTGGAAAGAAAGAATAAAGAAATTAGACTGCAGTGCTTTCTGTGATTAAACTACCCAGTCTAGTCAACCAGGTGGTAAAAGATGGAACAAAAGCTGCAACAACTTGTTAGGGCCACAGCAAAGCTGCACAGTTTAACGGCTGTGACAGAAGACACAGAAGTTGAGATGCAACAAACTGCAGATGTGCCGTGTGGTACACTGCATCAGCCTAAAGTTTAAGAACAAACAGATCACACAGAGCAAGCAGCGGAAACAAATTCAGAGACCGTTCAAAAAAGTTTTGAAAATAAATGTAGTCTTTTATTAGTAGGAGTATTTTGTCAGCATGTGGGTCTAGCAGGGGGTGGGAAATGGAACAGTTATGAGACCCAAGTCAGGAATTTGATAAAACAGTCCTCATCACAACTTCAGAGAGGGTCCTCCAAGTAGGTGCTACATCATCTGCCATCGAAATAGATTACAGCTGAAATGTGCTTCTCTTGCAGAGGCCTGTGTTGTTTTTCTTATGTCATTTAGCAATATAAGAGTATTGAACACAGACTTGTTTCAGCATTGGTTGCTAGGGCTATTCCATGTTTATCCATGCATTCTCTGACTTCCCAAAACACACAAGACTTCGCATATTTGGTAAAAATAGGCTTGCATGGATAGGAATGAAAAGCCGTAACAAACTAGTAAGGTCATTTCCACCCAAGGTTCATGGCACGCATAGGTGTGGTCTGTTCAGAAAGACCTGCAGCAGTGTTAAGACTAACCCTCCTCACAATTCATGAGATTGCAGGGTTTTTGGGTTTTGTGTGGGTTTTTTTGGTTGGTTGGTTTTTGTTTTTTTGGTTTTGTTTGTTTGTTTGTGTTTGTTTTGTTTTGTTTTTTTAAGAATTCCACATATGCTCCAGCCAGAAGTTTGGGTTTTTTCCAAAGATATGAAACACAAGGTTTCACAACAGAAACTAATTCTATGAAAGATCAGCACATAATTGCTTTAAAAAAAAAAAAAAAAAGAAATCAGGAAGATACTACTAAGAAAAAAAGCCATCAGTAACTACTGAGTTAATATTTTCTTCAGGTAAATTAGGACAGGATTAATTGGAGCCAAAGATGCAATCATACGTAGTTTCCGTAATCTAGATAATAACCTGCAAGTTTGGACAGACGAGCAGGACATGGGAAGTTAGTATCTCTGTGCTACTTCACAACACTCGGCACACGCTCAGCCTTCGCCCTGGACAGGAGCGTGCTCCCTCAGTAACACAGCTCAGCTGACGCTCCGTAACCCCCTGCATGTCAGAACTTTGCACATCTTTCCTACTTATTGTTTTGAAATTGAAAGGTAGAAAAAGCAAAGCAAAGGGTCCAATGTAACAACCAATGTAAAAAACCCAACACTTCACTAATGCAATTAAACCAACTTAAAAAATGGCTGAATTCATGAATGCGCATATAAAAGTGGCATTAATTTGTTAAACCATTTCTGCTATTGCCAGTACATGAAATAACGGGAATTAATTATTTGAAGTAGTTGGGTAGTTTATTCTCATCCAGAACCGTGACATTCCTGGAGTAATTTGAAAAAGTAGTCTGGACCAAGACCTTTGCTTGACAAAAGAGCCCACAGTCCAATACAGTCATTTGAGCAATAATAATATACCAAAACAGAATATGATTTTTTACATGTTTAAAGTTCTGCAGTGAAATCAGCTGAATTAGTTTTAAGATTTGCATGACCAAAATCTCTGGCAGTTTCTTATCCAAATGAATCAGCATTTATTAGCTTAAGTCTCTGAACCGCACATACTCCCTAAATCAGATATTAATCTCTGATGGAGTCATAAAATTAATTGAGACTGTTCAAGGAAGCACATGCTGAACACTCACATGGGATTTCAGGGGGATACAGCAAAGCTGATACTTGTCTTTACACAGTCTATATGTTCACTAAATGGAGTTTTAAATCCATTATTTGTTTTCCGTTTGCCTTTTTTTTTCTTTTGTTCTAGTAGCGTTACAGAAAAGTATAAGTGCTTAAACCATTTGACACCAGATCTTGTGAAACGATGTAGTAGCATCAAGGAGGTTTCACTTGCAACTTCTGTGCACATAAAGGAGTTTTTCCCCTAGCAGATGTGTATCACCGTTTTACTCATTGTCAACAAAAAGAAAAGTCAAGGCTGCTAGGAAACCAGCAGACCAAGACTAACTAAAAATCTGTCTAGTGGTATTAGGCAAGATTACTGCAAGACTAGTATATGACTGGCAAATGGAAGATATGCATGTCCAAGAAAAAAAGAATTTAATAATTTAATTAATAATTTAAGATGCAACTACTTGTGTGCTGGGAAAAGCACAAAAGGCTTTTGCCAGTAGAAACCTGATTTGGCTCGAGCAATAGGACCTTAAGCTTCATTTAGGTAGTAAGGGCTCACTTGCTTAGGAAGAGTTGTTTCTCTAACTTACTCAAACTACAAAAGTCTGTAAGGTTTAAAATGTTCAGATTAGAAATAATGAAATGGAGATAAACCAGGGAAAACCTCGGGGGAAAGCATATGACTTAAAGCAACCCCATTTTGGTTAGTTGTAAAGTAAGTGTGATCTTGGCAGGAGAAGAAATGAGCCAAATGAATTTAATAAGGTTGATCAGCACCTACCTAAAAATCCAACTTCAAAACCCAGAAAAGAATGTGATCATACAAGTTATTTCCTTGAGAAATTTGTGAAAAATTATTAAAGACAAGCAAGATGACACTTTCATGTTCCAAGACATCTTTTGCCAAAGTATCTTCTACGACCACAGAACTTGTGGAAGTTAATTTCATTTCATGCTCACACTGACTGTTGAGAAACTGGTTTGACCAACCAGTTCTTGCACCATTTGATGTAACTGGCTGTTCCCAGAAGCTTTCAGGACGAACTTCACTTTGTTCCTCAGTTGGCATCTGTTCTTAAATATACGCATATGTTATCTATAGAGACCATCATAGTGGTCAATTAGTACCTTCTGAAGTGCCAGAAGGTTCTCAAGTTCACATAAGAAAGATGATTTTCTCAGCTTTACTCTACAGAGTGTTTTCGCCTAAGAGACAGAGTTCTACCTCAGTTAGATTAGGCCCAAAGCAACTAACTTTTTCACTGAAATGTCTCAAAAGTGCCTTTGAAACAGTTTAGTAAATATCATTTGTTTGGCTCCTTCATCAGTTAACACAGAAGCACTGCTGCAAGGGTGACACAATCCCTAGTCCACTCAGATGGAAGGACATCATCTTAAGTCTTCGCCTAAAGTGGTTCCAAGAAATTCTGCAGGCAAAGTTTTAGACTTAGTTTAGTTCTAGTTCACATGAGTTTAATTCTAGACTAGCCAGCTTTTCTAGACAGAAAATGCCTGAATCATCTGCGTGAGCCATATCCTCAGGGCTGTAAATTCAGCGTTCGTTAGTGGTAAATGTCAAGACCTAAAGCTGGAATAAAGAACGTACCCTGCACCAGAGTCAACAGAGGAAAGAGCTCCTGTAGAGTCCTAGAAGGAACGACAATGCTCTGTCCCACCTCCTATTTGACAGGTAGGCAGCGAGAATCTAGAGACAACCGTGTCCGTGTTTTACTGAATCTGAGTTTAAACAAGTTTGATAAGTGGTTTGGTAAGTATTCTATTTCGTATTACTCTAGTCCTAAAAAAAATAAATATCATGAGACATGACCTTATCAGCAAGATTTAAACATCAAAATGTATGCATCGTCTTGAGATGAAGTGAAACGTTTACTCAGAGCAGGTTACAGGATGCATCAACTTCTTACTTTAAAATATGGCAAGTGACCAGCTTTCATTGTGGCCATTTGTTCAGTACAGTATGATAGCATAAGACCACCTAAGGACTGCAAGATAAATTAAAACTCAAATGTGGAAAGGACTATTGAAAGTTATCTACATTTACAGTTCAATCACACATTTTTATTTAACATCAGTATACAGAGGACAACCCCAGCAAGTTATTTTGTAATGTCAAGTATTTAGTAAAGTTCTTCAGCTGTAACAGTGACAATAGAACAGCTAAAAATAAGCAGTATGAAACAAACATGATCTTCTTAAAATTATAAATATACCAACAATACTTCTTAAAGCTTAATTATTGCAACAGTTAAATTAACAATAGTTCATGTTAGAAAGGCTCTATGAAATTTATTCAAGTTGTCAAGAAATTAGATGGAAGTGTAAAAAGGAAATACATATGAATTTTACTTTTGATTTTCACTAAAGGTAGTCAATACAATTTTGTACAGTATCACCTAACATGTCAATCTTTAACAAACTCCAGCATACAGAATTCATAAAATGCAGAAAAAAAAAATATTGTTTAATCTTTACATGTAAATTGACAGTAAATTAACTGACACAAATTTTATTATTGTAACATAAGCAGGCCAGCATTTTAAATATTAATTTAGTAGCTTTATGTTGTTAAAGGGCCAGACATATACAGTCATTCCAAGTACATAATCAAATTTTAAGAGATGGTAATTAAGAACATGGGTTTTCTAAAAAGTGTTTAGTAAAAGTCATGTTATTTCCTAATCCAGACATCTTCATCATAAAGCCTTTACAGGGTTATGATCTCTCCTGGCTTTACTGGAGCCACTAGTCACACCTTCTCACACACACGCGCAAACACCCATACCTTGCTATAAATATCACACCAGTGTACTAGGTTTAAATTCACCCTGATAATGCAGGTATGCTATGTGCAACTTTGCTATTATGCACATTACAGAAAGCTTCAAATTTCAGCATGGTAACCTGAAGTCATATAGCTGTGTTTCAGTTTTACTATAATCATCCCTGAAGTTTATACAGATACCGTATCACGTTGAAAGAAATCTATTTGATAGTACTTAAATACCAGCAATTGAACTTCAATTGTAATGATGAAATGCTCCTTTCCACTGAGGAAGAATTAGTATGTATAGCTGCTCATCTCACTCAAATATAGTACATGAATGCTTAAGTACTTTCACTAAAACAGAAGTCATACTAAAACATGATACTGTACTACAATTGTAGTTAACTAGAAAATTCAAGGATGTTATAATTTAAGTCTAAGTTTTCCTGTACAGTAAGTCAAATAAATAAATCCATGTGCATTTGTTTTACAAAATGGTAGCATGTTTATCTTGCTAGGTTATACACTGCCATTTCACCTGTTCGTACTTCTGGACAATCTTACCTTGAGCTTTCTCACAAAGGAAACAACTAATCAGCAACTTTTACTTAGATAAAATGGTGAAGATAACGGTGAATAATTAATTCTAAAGTCAAACACAGAAATTATGTAGTTTCTCAGACCACTAAGTTCAGAGAAAACTTGTTTTTGCATATCCAGGTACCACTTGGTTTTTTGGGGGTTTTGATGGGTTGGTTTTTTTGGTGTTTTTGTTTGTTTGTTTTTTAATTGCTTCTGCAGGTCCTGTAATTCAGTTTGAAGGAGCTATAAAGATAACAAGTGAAGTTTACCTTGGTCCTTTTAAAATTCTTTTTCTGCCTGTTCAGATTAATACAATAGTTTTATAGTCCCATTTAGGTTTCCTATCAGGGGCTGGAAAAGACGGGGGGGAGAGGAGACAGCCAACTGTCGCCATGTTGAGAAGAAAGTTCATGCTCTCGTTAAGGCAACCTACTTTTCTCACCACGCTGAACCTTCTTCCTCAGAAAAAGGCTAACAAAAAGTGAGAGTTAAAAATTGAAACTTATGAATCCTGAGCCTCATTCAACTTCTTTCTTACTGAATTTTGCCATTCACTTGACCTCACTCTGATTAGGAGTTAGTACAACAAGTTCTGCAAGTGCAATGCAAGAATGGTATGTCCAGTGAGGAAGCTCAAGGTATGATTATATATACACTGAAGTAGTAATTTGGGAAGTTTATAAACAAACTGTCAGGATAGGCTGTAAGCACTGTACAGCCTATCAGCTATCATAAGGATCATGGCTGAAGAGACATTTCTGGATTTCTTTTCCACTAAGGGCAGTACCAGCCCAACCAGAAATATGGAGAGAACTTGTCATACATATTACTGTCCAATTATCCAGAGCATCTTTTGATGGCTATTAAAAATGAGAGGGAAAGGTAGCACTGGCTCAATGAAGATTACATTAGACACTGCAAGCCTGCTTCAGTTTTCCATCCAATTCTTTCTTTAGGCTGGCAGTGGCACGAATTTAACGAAGGCCTTTTGAGGCAATGATGGAAGAAGCAGCAAGATTCAGAGGCTTTCACTCTATAGCTGGCAGACAAAAACGTGACTGAGTTTTAAGATCACTTGGGGACCCATGTTTCAAAAGGAAGACTAGAAATAGCAGCTTTAAACCCCAGAGTAATGGGATAGCCTAGGATAAAACAGCTGGTGAAAAAGAAATGAATGGTATATAACCCAGTAAGAAAGACACGACCATGAGTGTTTTGTACTTTAACAATTTTCATTAAATAAAATTAAGTGCTTTCCTATAAACAAAAAGGATGCTCATAACGTCCTTCTGGCACAAATATTTTCCTATCAAAGCCCTGGAAACATGCCACCAAAATTTAGTTGTTACCAGCAGAGTGAGCTCACTAGAAATGCAAGTGAAATCAGAAAAACATGTTCATTTGAAAATTTCTAAGTAAATACTTCCTAAACAATATGGCATTTACATCAATGTGCAATATATTCATTTTGAAAGTGATAACTTCAGCATGAAAATTACTTACCTGTAATTAAAGTTTTCCATATTGGCCAATACATAAATCCTGATTTTTTTGGTACTGCATACTTTATCTCTGAAATATTTGAAATGTCATATTCTAAATCAAAGTCAATACACAAAAATATTTAAGTTATACCCAGTCTAGCAAAACCCACCTCAGCCACTGAAAAGAAGTTTAACGATGTAGTGTTTAGTAGTACGCAAGGGAGTTTTAGAACAGAAGGAAAATATAGGTCACAATAGAAATCTGAGGCACTGCTGTATGTGTATAAAGTTAATTCATAACACATGTGAATTGCACCGAGTCACAGAATTGAGAACTGCTTTAGTATTTTCATTTAGGACAAACATTTTAAATAGTTTAGTGTTTTGGTGGGGTGCCTTTTTTTTTTTTTTAATTAATGCTGGATCTGTAGGATTCAGGCAAAAATTACTTTTAGGTAACACCCTCTTCCCTTCTCCTCAGAAAAGGGTTTAGAATTTTTAATTTTAGATTCAACCTTTAAATATGCAGAGCGGACATAGCTCTCTACACATACCTATGTTGTGACAAATTTCATAACATCTCAAAGAAACTTACATTATACAAACAGTTTCAAGATTATTGGGGTTTACTTAAAAGTTTATAGCAATGAAGATGTGGTATATAAATATACACAGTACCTCTATTTCAAAAGTCAGATTTATGAACCAAGTGATTGAAACCTAATGAACATCAAATTTTCATTTAGGTTGCCCAACGTGGCAATATTCAGGTATTACCAGACTATTTCTTTTTCTTCAGGTGGTAACCTACATCCCCTTTCAAAATTTTTCACAAAAATAATGGTCCTTTTTGCTAGATTAACTCTGGTAATGTTTTCATAGCTGTATTCCTTTAAAACGTTGCTGGCAAACAAAGCTACTGTAGCACAAAGTACTTTTTATTAAAATAATAATCACCACATTTAGCTTCATTCAAAATTTAGCTTGCTATACATTGGACAGAAGAAAAATAAAGTTTTATCTGTGTTCAAGTGCATTAACAACAAGAGTTAAAACTAATAATATATTTTAATAAAGGTTCAACTGATAGAACAGGTGCCATCAAAAAGCACGAGCTTGTCGATGATCAAACTGCCTAACAAAACTGACAGTAACATAACACTGACACTACTTAGAGAAAGCTTGCATGATTTTCCCCTAACTGAACAAATACATAGATCAAAAATTAGAGTTGCTTGATAATACTGGTTCACAATTTCAAGAGCATAAACTACAGTCAGTAAAGGGCTCACAAATCTGTGCATAAAATGGCTGATGTTTTAATAAGAAGTGGTTTTACATTAATGGCAGGCCACCACAAAAGTATGGAGGAACAAAATACTTTGGTTCTAATTTTTTCAGAGGCTCACATTTCTCATTAGACTTAAAACCAGCAGCTTTTCATAAGCTATGCTCATTGGGAGTGCTGTATTTTGTAGAAAACATTATAAGGATTATAATTATTTCAGTGATTGACAGGTTTTACTTCAATTTTTACATAAATAGCTTTCACCATATTGTGGTTATGCTTAAGTATAAGAACACTGATCAATAGTTTAGATGCACAGTATTTATTTCTTCTGCTGGAAGGCAACTATACTTAATAATCGTATCCAAGACACTTCAAATCATTCAGAAATATGGCATGCAGTATCCAAAAGTATGGCTCTGAGGATTTTTTTTTTTTTTACATTAAGCATAAAGAAATTTTATATTCAACATTCATTTATATTTCAAGAAAACTACCTATTCAGAGTTCTAGTTCTTTGATGCAGCATTAAGGATTAAAACTTACCACTTTACCAGGCCTTGCCCATGTGCAAATAAATCCCTCCTGACAAGCAGTGACTATACAGTCTTCAAGAAAAATTAACACAGTCAGTCTTTCATGTGCTATCTTTTTACAGATAAGAGGCTCTAACAAGGGAACATCTTCCATTCGGGGACAGAGAGGTGTTCCCAAAGTTTTAGCTGGGTCCGTTTTGGTTTTAGTAACTAGGTTCAGTTTGTCACTGCTCTTGCTAGATATATGTCCCATGCTATGATTTCTCTTGTGATCTTTTTCATGGTGTCTTTCCTTCCGATCGTGTAGCGATAAGGTTGCAAATTTACTAACGCCAGAAGCAATGGCACCATCCATGACACTGCTTTTACTGCCAGCATTTGAGACTGCAGAGTGTGGAAGGCTGTTTGACCGTGGAAGAGGAGGGGGTACAGAGTTTCCAGGTGTTGTGATACTGTTTCCATTACTTCCTGGGTTAGTTCCACCACTTCCAGCAGGCGGACTTGTGGCATTCATGACATTTGTATGTGTCCTTGCTCTTGAGAGAGGTTGGTGGGGAAAGAGGATATCTTCTGTAAGATCCCACAAACAGAGCTGTGTGTCCTGGCCTACTGAACCAAATCTATACGTAACACTTACTGGACGACTGTCTGTAGAGTTCCTTTTGGATAGCCTAGATTGTGTACTATTTGCTCGATCTCTCCCAAAATGAAGGTCTTGGAAATCCTCATCACTTCCGCTAAATTCCATCGGGTCACTCTCTTCTACACTAGTGGTATATGGATCAAACGCAACAACACTGACCCATGATTTATGTCCGTGGCCTCTCGCTATTACTCGACAGTCCACGAAAGACCAAACTGTTACCAAGTCATCCTCTCCACCTGTCACTATGTATTTCCCATCGGGACTCCAACACACACACAGCAGTCCTCCAAAGTAGCTTTTCATTGTACCATGCAATTCCACTGAATCAAAGTTAAACACGCGAAGAAAACCATCCTGGCTCACACACGCCAAGAACTTCCCATCTGGGGAAAAGGCAAATTCATTCAGGGCACCCTCCCCTACTGTCCATTTAAGCAGAGGGTTTCTTGTGGATTTACTCTTGCAAGTGTGAACTGCGAAACTTTCTCCTTGTTTAAGTAGCTGGTAGTGCGGGGCTGTGGTACCACAAGTGTGCTCCACATTATACAAGTACATATTGCCACTGGAATGAGCTACTAGGAAAAGGCTTTCCGAACCTGGTACCCATTTTACACAGGTTACTCTGGACTTGTCTATTAGTCTCTGTGAAAAACAAAAAAGATACACATCAGAAAGTCTGAAAATTAAAGTCTTAATGATTAACTGTAAATCTGAGCTTTCTGAGGGGATGGGGAAAGTGAACTCCACTTTCTAAAAAGAAGCTATGTTACCATATTTGCAAAAACTTCTCATCTTATCATGCAGTAAAGAGGAAATTATTTTTAGACAAAGTGCTACCAAAGGTTACTATTATGGTCCAGTTACATTCCACAATGAACATACTTCAATCAAGCCAACCTGTTGCTGTGAATCTAAAGGTAGTGTTCTTAGGTTTATTTTTCACTGTGTAGGTTGAAGAGCACATAAAGAAAACAATCAAGAAAACACAGAATGAGCTAAAGGGAAAAAACGCAGTTACTTATCTGTACTACATAGCAAACAGGTTACAAATCAACAACAGTAAATTTAGACTCTGGTTTTATCTGAAATCACAAATAAAATCCATCCTCTGAGAGAAGGAAAAAAAAAAAAAAAAGAGGCTTTAGGAGCCTTCACCAGTTTTTACTGATTCAGGGAGCAAAAGATACATACACGGTGACCTTGGTATCATGTGGCTGGAAAGTTAGTAGCTAAATGCACATAGTTCAGTGAATTCAGAAGGCACCACGTACTCTTCACCTTGGAATTCCCACCCTCCAATTACTTTTCATTTGTTAGCCAAGGACCTGTCAATACTCTTCAGTTACCACCTGGTTAAGAAGTTTCCTTTAAAGAAAAATATTTTAACAGACTCCATCATTGCAAAAGAATGATCACACACATATTAAACAAACATTCCTGACCATAATGTCTTCAATGCTGTAAGAACTGAGAGATAAAGTTTGACTCCTTGAGTTTGCTAGTGTAGTTCTGGTGGATTTCTAAGACTTACCAAGTCGCCTGTGGCATCACTCAACTGCAACTTGGAGACAAGTAATTCTTTACATGCACATTCAAGATTTGTATTTGGCATAGATTGATTATAGGCTGAAAGAAGAGCTGAGCTACACAAAAGGCAAGAATGCAAATATAAGAGCCTAAGGAAACACCAGAACAAGTTACAAAAGTGTTATAAAACAACAAGCAAAAACCTTGCTATGCTGTTTATCACAAACAAAAAAAACCCCAAACTAATGAATAATACATTGACTGTTACCCATTCTGAGCCTGGATCTATCACTGGAAAACAGCACCTGTTCATTTTAGATTATACTTTCGCATATACTTTTGCTGCTGTCAACCTCAGTGTAATACCAGGAAGCCTCTCTTCTGTAATTTCTCATTGGTTAAATTAGCCGTTTGGTACTTGAGAGCCAAGAGATATAACTTAATCTAGGAACTTTTCCTCAAATGCGGTAGCTTTAAAATAACATTCTTAGCTTCTGTTGGGATATTTTAAATAGTTTGTCATGTGTTCATTGACATATACCATTCAAGCCTCAGTAATGACGATATCAGAAGTATTAGACAGGAAGTTAACTGGTACACACCAAGAGAATATGGACAGGGAACATCAGCCCAGCTGGCTTGCTATAGGCAACAGTGTTGTCATTGCTAAATTATCGCTAATATAGCAAAGAGAAAATTTTTTGCTCTCCTCTACTAGAGCAGCTCAACCTGACATGCAACCTCTACTCATAAGAGCAATTCATCAACTTTTATACCAGAAACAGCATTTTAAGTCCATAATCATGTTGGGCTACACGATCTTCAATATTGTACAGAAATCCTGCAAACCTGATCTTTACCTCAAGAAGGCTATGAACAAAACAGAAGATTGTAATCTGCAATGAGAACAGATTAGCTCAAAGAGACAAGATGCAGAGAGACTTTAAGCTGATATGTAGCAAGTGACTACAACTCATCCCCTTCTCAACCAGCAGAGCTTTAAATTCAGCAGGAAGATTAAAAACTCTGAAGTTACAACTTTGTGAAGTTTTAAAAGCTTTCAACTGGGCTCACTTCTACAGCAAAACAAAACAAGACCTGAAGTCAGTATGACTGGCAGACGCATTACAAGAATGGACTGAATGCGGTATCAAGCAAATCAGTGGAGTAGCTGGGATAAGGAGCTTACGTTCAGTTTGATGAAAGAATATTAAGTGAAGGAATTTCAGTCACCAGTCATGAAGACAAGCGAAGATTATCTTGGTAGCCATGCTTTGAACAAGCTTGAAGGGACAAAATTATAGGCACAGGCCACAAAGGAGTGAAAAAACTGAGGCAATCAAGGAATATGCATTAAGGTCTGACAAAAAGCTTTGGCAACACAGTACAGGAAAAGTTTATTAGGAAAAAAATGCAGTTTAAGGCTTCAGCTTAAATAAGAAAAGAATGAAAGATGAAAGAAACATAATTCAATTGGCTAGCTTGAGACTAACCAACTATCACCTGGAAACAACTGAATCTGTGAGGTATACTCGGTTGGTTTTGGGAGTAAGAAAATATCACTAATTTAATTCTGACACAGCTAGAAGGAATACCACTGTTGATACAGATTGATTTAGGTAGGCAGCCACAAGCTGCATAGGATCATTCACCTCAGCCTTTCAAGTCCCTATTGTCTTCTATATCAATAGAATTAAAAAAAAAAAAAAAAAAAAAAAAAAAGAAAAAAAAGGAAGAGTAACAAGTTAAAATGCAATAGCCTTAATGCAGTCTAAGTTCAACATAACCTTCTGTGTCACAGCAAGTTCAGTTACTTCACATATCACATATGATTAAATGTTATCCTGATTGCTTTGTCACATGTGATAGTCAAAACAGAGCTTTGGGCTACCTGAATCACCAAATTACTAACAGGACAGGTGGTGAATTCTATTACCACTAGCACTAAATATGTCAAGAGACACAGACACTCATTTAGACCACTTTCTGCCTATGAAGACATGTTTATTCTCAAACACTATCTAAACTCTAAATACATTCAAAACCCAACGGGCATCCTCATCTTGAAGCAAACAAACTGACTCAAACATCAATGTTCACTGATGTTTCTCTGAAATGGCTTTTAGATAGAAGCCAGAACTGCCAACGCATCCAGGGCACACTTAATACTGCAACTGACAGATTAAAAACATAAAAGTTTTAGAATCGGTTGTAACCGCAGATAAGATCAGTGTAGGAAACAGGAATTTGTCATTTAACTCTAGCCTACTGTGTGTGTAGTTTTGGTAGCACTGAGCAAATTCTTATGTTAGCTTTGTAGAAAACAGATAATTTCATTTAATTTCGAACAAACTGTCAAAGGATGTATTGCCACCACAGGGAAGTAATGCTGGGTATAGCACAGAGAAAAGACAATACTGTCTAATGGAAAGTGGCTTCAGTGTTTCCATCATTTGTGGTTTACCACAAGAACTATTCAGCCTGCAACGCAGCTTTACACTGTAGACACTAGACAGTAAACAACATCAAGGCATGTAAACATGCATTGGACCTTTATGCAAGGGTTTCAGCAGAAGTTCTCCTCAAAGCAACTACAGTTCAGCTACAACAGTGGGAACTGATCTGTGATACGAAACTCTAGCTGTTTATAGTATTTGTACTGCCATTTGTAATACTTACACTATTATCATACAAGATTAAATCAGAGCTGTACTCACACAAGCAGCTTGTTCATATCCAGATCAGCAGTCCCAGTGGTAAAGTTGCATCAATGACAAAGTTTGGGGTTTTTTTGGTTTGGGGTGGGTTGTGGTTGGGGGGCAGGGGGCAGCGGTAGTGCAGGTGGAGGGTTGTTAGGACAGTGCTGAAATGAATGTTTCAACTACTTTTACAGAGGTTTCTACCAGAGTACTCCATGGAACATTAAGAGACTCTCCAGCACTGTTTCCCACTCAACATAGAGAGACAGAGCAGGTGGGAAAAGGCTAGGTAAGAAGAAAAATACCCCTCTTCTGATCTAGATGTAGCTACTTTTAGAAAGCTGAGGAGGAATTAGACAGTTCTAATTATAAAACATCCCCATTGAGAACCATACTTCAATTTTCTTTGCACAAAGACAGAGCAAGGCAACACATCTCTCTGAGGTGGGAAAGATACGCTTGCTCAGTTTGAAAGCTGAGCAAGGCTTAACTTCATCTGCAAAGCTCTTATCCAGATTTTAAATTCAAAAAAAACAACCAAACAAACAACAAAAAAACAACAAAAAACAAAACCAGAGAGACCCGCAAAGCTCTTTGCTATTACCCCCTCACACACACACTTCACCTACAGCTGGATTAGAACACAAAAAGGAGCAAAAAACCACACCCCCCCAGAACAGATCATCCCCCCCAAACTACCCAAATTCCCATAGCTTATCTCTGCAGAAAATGCTCAGAAGTTGTACCAGTTAGCAGATTTCTTTTCTTCTTAGCATCTAGACACTCTTCTAAGAATGCCAATTCTAACAGATAATCAGAGCCAGCAGTCTTGTAACTTGTAACTTTCCTTATTGCACAGCAGCAAAAAAAGCAGATGCAGATTTTCTTTTAGGAACATCACATGGCCAAGACCTCATAAGCCTTCAGCAATTTTTCTATGAAGCATTCAGCTATCCTAGTCTTCCCCAAGCAAGTCTTTAGGAGTCCTTGATACAGACAGTTTCTGCTGTAACATCCTGGCCATAAAAAAAATGGTATTTTTACCTTATTGAATATTTTGGCCATAATATATTAGTTAAATAGGGGCTTAAATGTTTTCTTCTTCATTTGGAACCAGAAGCCTCAGAAACAACTGACTACAGAGCACATGCAAGCAACATTTAGATTTGTAGACCTTTTTTCTATCAGTTAACCATCATTAACTCTAGTTACAGTATTACCCAAACTAGAATGTCCTAATTTTCAATCTTAAACCCCAAAAGATTCCTTCACAAATAACATTTTTGTGTAGGTATTCCAAGACAATGTAACAGCGGAAAAACAAAGGCAGTGACTGAAAGATACGTTACGTAAGCAAACCAAGCCATCTACAGAACTTTGAGAATCTAGGATCTTTAATATCACAAATACATTGCATGCAACAGTGTTAAGATTTCTACTTACTTCCTCATTAAATAATTTGCTAGTTTCTTTTTTAATAGGGTCTATAAGTTGGACCTGGCCTGCAGAGAAGCCCACTAGAAGAGATACACTTTCTGCTGTGGCTGTTAAGTGATTGAAGTCATGGCATGTAGGTTGTGTTCCTTTGTATATCCTTTTGTCTATTGGTTTACTCAAGTCCGCAGCCTGCAAAGAGAGCAAACAGAATTAAGACAGTTTGTCACAATGCATGCATATAACCAGTTCTAGTTGCAAATAATGTTTATACTAAGCAACAATTTATGCAGTCACAAAACCCTACTTCAAAAAGCAGCTTTCTATTTATCAAAGACATCCAAGATGTTGTCAAAAGGTTTATCTTTTCATATAACGCAATACTTGTGTTTTTCAGTTTTGCTAAACACTATACCTACCCTAGCCTATGCAACTGCATCGCGACAAATCGATGACAACCATTGAGTAACACAAAGGCTTCAGCAAGTGCTGAAGATCAACCTATTCCCAGAAGGCTTCTCCTGCCAGAAGGGTCATTCCACCACAGAGACAAGATATCTTCTACTTTCCTAGTAGCAGCTTTCTCAATATTGAGTACAACGAATTTTGGATTAAAAATAGCGTATTCTCGATCACCTGATACTTGTACTGTAAGTCTACCCTTTTATAACAGGCAAACATATGATATTGGTCTCAATAATTAAAAAAATTGTCAACTAGATCCTTGAAGAACATTTTCTAGGAACACTGACTCAAGATGCTGATGCTGTGATTATAAAATACATTTTAAGCCATTAAGCTACAAAGTAATTGTGCTTCTGACATGGAACACAATTCAAATATAGCTTAGACAAAGTAAGTGCTAACAAAACTGAGGAACTTCAATATAAACAACTGAAGATCTGGCACTAAAGTGTCAGAAGAATCAAAAGAAACAGAAAAGCAATTTAAAATGCTCTCTCAGTTGTGTAACCCATGTTTATCCCCATATCACTTCTGAACAGACAACCTAATCTTTCATCATCCAGAGATTAAAACCCACACATTTAATATGCAAGATCATACACCAGGTTCAACCTTTTTTTAAAAAAAACAAATGACAAAAAACCACAAACAAACAAAACTCGCTGTCTACTAGGTTCAGAGTCTGTAATTAGAAAGCTGCAGATACTCCACAATATTACAGACCTGAGATGTAGCTGTGCTTTGGGACTCTGATCCTAATTTTGATAAATACTTTTTCAGTATTTTTAGTCAGAGGAAATCAGGCCAGTAATATAAGAAATAAAACCTCTTTGAGGAAGAGGACAAGCTTCACATAAAAGTGCCCCAGTGTATTAAAGCTTCGAGGATGAGGTCTAGGAGAGCAGCAAATCCTTGGTGTGCGTGGAGCTACACAGACAGAAACTAGACCTGTCATAGGGAAAAATCATAACTAGCTACAGTGAATCATGTCAGGGGCGCCATTTCCAAGGCAAATTTAACTACGGGATATGCATGATAAGCATATATATGCAACAATATTAAAGTTGCACTTATGTTTTGCAGCATATATTACACACCAGTTTAATCAGATGTATGGCCTCCTGGTTGAAAACTCCAAAATGAGATGATGTATTCCAACTTCTAAAGTCAGCAGATTAAAAAGTTATTCTCCAGAGCCCAGAGATCCATTATAAGCTAAAAAAGAATAGCAGCAATACCTCTTCAAGGAGAACTTAAATAGAATTCTAGCTCTACTGGGAGATCATAGGATAAGGCGCACACCTACCAAGGAGCATTCACAGACAGATGTAGATCTGTCATTTGAAGCTGAAAGATCAAATCCTAGAGGCCATGCAGTTACCTCTTATATCACACAATATTCCTTTGTCCTCTAGCACTACAAAATAAGTGATATCAAGATATAACTCTCAAAACTGAGGCAGCATTTCTATCTGGAAGACCATTCTACAGAAACATATAGATGCATCCCTCCGTACCTCAGAGAAATGCAGAGTTAACAAGGCTAACCTATGAGACTCAAGGTTGTATCCTCTGGACGAAAGTTCCAGCAGGAGCCAATGCCTAAGAGAGATCCATTTTAAAGTAAATAGAATTCATCCTGAATCATACTGAATGATCAGAGACTCTCTCAGCCAGCAGAAAACATGGGCATTCCCAGGTTGTTGTTCTTCTGAATCCTCACTATCCTTTCAAGCAATGAAGAATCAATAGGTGGCTATTTTCAGACTGGAACTATATGTTGCTCTTCTGTGTGGCTGAGGTTTTATATCACTAGGTTTTGGTTTTGTTGTCCAGCAAATTTGGTGTGACTGAAGTTCCCTGTCTTCTGAAATTGTGTGATAATAGATCTAGCAAGACATGAAATTCTGATAAATTAAATCTAAGCACAGACTTCACTGTACTTGTTCTTAGCTGTTCTCTGGGAACCAGATGGCAGTGACAATCTATCTGAACTTAAATGGGGTATAAATAAACTAATTCAACCCAGAATTAACCAGGCTTCTACTGCCAGGGATGCCCCGCCTTTTGTTTACATGCAGCTAGTGTTTTCAGTTATAATATAGTTGTCTCATGGAGATAAATCAGATCTCTTGATTTCTTGATCTCTTAATTGAAAGACAGGGTAGAATCAATGAGCATAAGAACTAGGAGACATTTTATTTCTGCACAGTTGAAGATTGCTATTGGATTTTGTTAAGAACAAGAAAAGCACTTACTCATAGAATTCAATTGTGCCTGGGACTCAGTATTTCATTAGCTCACCACTAAGTCCATTTGCTATAGCTATTTTGTGGAAGATCTGATTCTCAGAAAAGAGCTTTTACATGAGACCTGAGTCCATAACTGTCAAATCCTAGAATATGACACTATACTGAAGAAGGTGATGTGAACTGTCCCCCTCTCAGAAGGATGGTGATGTATTTTGAAAGAGAACAGAAAGACCTTGGGATTGTGTTACCAAACATGGACGTTAAAAGCACAAGATCAGGCACCCTCACCTCTGCGTGAGCTGGTTGCAAGCTATTTGCTTGCTTCCTGTCCCAGTTCCTTTAAGATTTTCTTCTAGAAAACACAGCCTGTCCACTTCAAGAAACTTATTCCATTGTGGATGATTCGTGATGAGAACAACACTTTGTAATCACGACTGAGCGAAGGTTGGGGTCTCTAATGCTAGGCTAAGAATCAATACCATCCTCCCTTCAAATAAAAATCTATGCAAGCCATTGAAGTACATCTTAGCTAATCAATATTCTGGTATTAGCACCTTGGCCAACTGATACTTGCGTTAGAAGTCTTCCAACATACAGTGGTAGTTCAAGTACCCGTAGGGCAAAGAAACAAGAAATAATGGTTATCAGGCAACAAGAACAAGAGGAACCTCACACAATGCCTGTCTAAAGTCAGCAATACATCTGAATAAAATTGGCGTACCTTGAGCACCAACAGCTTCCGAGTCCTGTGTCTGAACAGATTAAAACTCTCTAGAGAACCTTACACTTACTTACAGAAGAAAAATTGACCAACTTTGCCATTTAGTTTCGTGATGAATTCATACTTATAATAAAACGTGAACCATGTATCTCCTTTGGGGACTTCCTAGTCCCATTTAGTTAACTCTCATGCTATTTTAGCAAAATTAACCCCACTCTTCTGGGGTAGCAAGGAAAAGAGGAGGGGGAAAAAAAAATAAAAATCTAACAGTCTAGCAGTTGTCCATTCACCCTGAATTATGAGTTCCAGCAGAAAGGCAGTCAAATGGAACATCTTAACCAGGGTTTTAAGTACCTAAACACTAGGAAGAAAATGAAAAGAAAAAAAAAAGTCAGTTACTTCAGTCTGAAGCAAATATTTAAGTTTTCAGATTCTGATGTTTGAAACGTCTGATTAGGATGGACATCAATAATCTTGGTTCTGTAGCTATATGTAATTCTAAGGTCAAAGCCAGATTAATATCTGTCCAAGATTCATTCTTTTTATGCACTATTGATTCGAGACTTAGAGCTTTCATACTAAGATTTCCCAAACAGTGGATCACATTATTCCAAGTCAGCATTTAATCATGCTCCTTGACAGATGTGATTTCTTCCTGTAGCTTTTCTTTTCCTAACTTACATCTGCAGCTTTCTGCAAATTTTAGTTGAATGAAATTTATCACAGATGCTACATTTCCTTCCAAGCTAAAAAACATCTCTGAGATCAGAAAGAAAAAGAGTTATTTATTCATTTATCTCAAATAATTTCAACTGTACTCATCAAAATGCTTCCTTTAGATACTTAATAGTACTGAATATCACATTGGCCAGGAGACTGGCTTTCAACGGGTGATAGCTGTAAGTGAGATCGAGACAGAACACTAGGTCTTTAAGCCTGGAAGTGAGGGCAAACATTTAATAAAAATTTTACTTCCAAAACTCCTCTTAAGAAAATCTGTCTTTTTCCGAGAATGAATTGATCTTGAACAGCAGACTACAGATTGGCTGTGTATGTAGAGCTCTAGCGCAAAATAAAAGAGAAGACACAAAGAACCAAGATGATACACTTTTGAAAACAATTTCCTCAGCATTTCTGGAGCTTGGAATTCACAACTTATTACCTGTAGCTTGATATCTCATCAATACCTTGCTGTCCAGGGATTTAATGGTCCCATCTACAAACAGAACAATTTGAGAAAGCTGTGCTTGTTATAATTCTATACAAGTAACATGACAAATCAACTCTCAGAATTATTACTAAGTGAACTGTATTGAACTTCACAGCTGCTCTTTAAACCCTAGCTGAAAAAAATAAGAGGCAAGGTAACCCTTGCTGCAGCACTTTGTCTTACAGTATCACCTGGTGAACAGGGCAAGGTCTTCCAGGACAGACTTGCTCACTATATTTAGCAAGGACAGGGAAAACTGAATCAGGAGGCCCCTTACAGCTTCTTTATTCTTCCTCCATGTCTGTGCTGGTCTCCCTCTCCTTCCTGCAGAGCTAGCTGAAGGACAGAGAAAGTTGAGGAACATGACAAGAAAGCTGAGTTATCCTAGGCACTTTTGTAGAATTTTCTGGCAAACTCTGTTAATTGTTTCTGTACACAAATTTTTCTGCCAGAAACACTAGCTTCAATACTTCACACTGGAAATCCCTCTAATTACTTTATTATCAAAGGAGTAGATTTCCAGATTTTTTTTTGTAGAACCCAAATACAGCTTACTTAATATTAGCAACAGAATCACTTGTAGTTATTTCACTGTTGCTTCAGGCTGGTCTGATCTCATAGCTGACCCTGCTTTACACAGGAGGTTAGACTAGAAACTCTCAGAGGTCCCTTCTAACCTGAATGACCCTGAGATCCTAAGCTTAGGATCAACCAAAGCAGCAGCAACATGGCCACTCCCAGCTTACTTAACAGGTCTGGTTTATGTCTTAAAGGAACTTCACACAGGAAGAAAACTACAGGAACAAGTTAGTTGTTTTTCCCTATAAAGAACACTGATGTAGGGCAAAAGTTCTTCTTAATTTATGAGATACACAACAGAAAGTCCAAGCAATGCTTCCTGCAACTATAAAGCCCTAATAAAACACTTTTCAGTGCAGCTGACAGTGCCATAGCCAATCAGTAATAAAATGGCTTCTGCAAATATAATTGCACATAAGCTGACAAACTGCTGACTAATGGCCTTAGCTTTCTTGGTAGAAAGTTTAAAGTCTGGCAAGAACACACATCAGTCCCAGGATCTCTTCGGATTGAACAGCACGAACCTTTCAGGTGGTATACAAGTGAACACACATTCAGGGCCCCTTCAAAAGCCCCCAGAAAATTTATAAACTAGTTTGAAAGCTTCTGGAAACACTTATAAACTAAAAAAAGTATAAGTTCTCTTTAGGATTCCATAAAAAGCCAGCAGACAATCACCATTTGTAAAAGTTGCCCTATATACACATAGCTACAATAGGTTTCTTAAACATAAGGACAGTTTCTTAAATAAGAGCTACTTTTTCCACACCCGAGTGATGTGCTTAGCTTTAAGGTGCATAATAGGTGTTTTGTGTGTACACACAGACTAGTTTTAAGTGTCTCCTAAGCCTTGCAAAGTCATTAATGCTAGGGAAACTCTAGGTCTTTATTTTGCAACATTGCATTCAATGCACCTGTTTAATATTAAAGTCACATTTGTAAACCTCAAGAAAACTATTCTTTCATGTTTAGTTTTGCTTTTAAAATTTAGCTGAACTTTCAACTCTGTGAATTAAAGCACCAATAGCTTAACACTCCCAACAGCACAACCAATGCTGGATTTGCTGCCAATTAATATAAAGGCAAGTACAAACTAACACTGAAAATAAGTACACACATTCACTTTCCCTTATTCCTCTCTAATTGAAGGTAAGAGAACCTATGAGAAAGCGATGAAAGTTGGACTGGAAAACATGAATTTTGAAAACTAAAAGCTAAGAAATAGGGACAAAAACAACTAGCAGGCAGGAAAAAGAATCTGCTACTTTAAATATACTGCCTAAAAGACTTTCCATTAAGTTATCTCTCTATAGCTTCCTTTCTCTAGAAAGTCTCCAGAAAGTGTAGCTGCCAGTTTTGCTTTCATAAATCTTAAGACCCTGATCTTCAACACATGATCATTATTAATTTGGCTTCAGTGGAATATCTTCTGATGTAATTTTTCTAATACATAAATATTCTGAATGATCTCACTTAAAGTTTAAAATAATTTACATTTATACCTGCTCCCAACAAAAGCATTTCAAGATTTATTTCCACTCAACAGAATATTTACTCTCCTGAACACCACTGTTCCTCATAAATGGGTTTCTGTACCTTTGCAGAAGGTTTTTATAAGTTGCAAAGCACTTGATTAAATGCTGAACAGTAACACTTAAGGCATGTGACAGAGTTTCTAGGATACTGTATAAGAACAGCTCTGTGAGTAAAACAGGGACACCAAGTAATTTTATTTAACCTAATTTTTTCAAGTGTTCCACACAATTCATCCATAACAAAGTCTTAAAGATCAATTTTGTACAAAGCCGCTTGCAAATTTGGGAAGCTACTTGATATTCTTCTCCCTTCTAGATTTAACTTCCACTTGGGGCCACACAAGACATACATGACTTTTGAAAGAAGAAAAGCATTACTTAACAAGATTTCAGCCTTTATTCATACAGCAGGCAACTATGACCACATACATTAAGATAAAGGCTCTAGTCCAAACAACTGGACATAAATCCATATTTAGGCAGAGATCAGTTTAGTTTTCTGAAGCATCCAATAAAATAATCATATTCTGTTTCCAGACGAATTATTCTAAGCACTCAAACAGAGCAAAGAGCACATACTGGTTTGAAGTAAATCTATGTGATATTAACTGAACCAATGGTTATATGATTGGCAAGATCAAGAAAGTGGATGTGAACACCATAAAGAACACGCATAAAGGACTGCTTGATTTACAACTTACTGTAACAATGTTAGCTCCACTTTAGTAAGGCTATAAACCAAAATATTTATCTGATTACAATATAGATAAGCACAGATCCTACAGGAAGTTATCTAAGCACCAGTGTACCAATAACTCTAGCAAAAGTAGATGTTTTCACATAGAAAGAGTTCAAAAACCCAGAACAGTAGACCCCCCAAAAAAGAAAAATCCTTTTATGTTTGCAAATCCCCATTCACTTCACAGGTGCATACAGAATCAACTTACCCTTTGTTTCCCTATAAGACTGGGCAAAGGGCATTAAAGTAGGACAGGAACATTAACGCGTTTGAACTGCTGTAAGCCAGGAAGGTTCAGGGAAACTGAAACAAAAAAAATACCTCCACACAAAAAAAATACCTCCTCTGTCTTCTGAGCAGAGAACACTTCTGCTGACTCCACTTGTCACAGCCCAACAGAGGTCTCAAGTCACTGAAATTGTTCCTTTAGAAACTTAAAGCATTTTCATTTTAATACGTTACTCATTTGGTAATATTTACACCCACACTGACACTATTCCTTTTGAGTGGAAGATCAAAACATACAGTTTGTGACAGCGCTGTTCAAAGAGTTGGGCCAGACCCAAAGTGTTCTAATGAACTGACCACAACCCTCCACACAGCTCTCCAGAGCAAGTCCTGGTTAGTCCTGAAAAGGTCTGTGAGCAGTGCTTAGCATCTCTGAAAGAAACCAAACAGCCTGCTCCCTCCAGGAAGTAGACTGGAAGCACTCCAAGTAACTCAAGCAATCTTCAGCTCCGCTATAATCAAATCACTAAAACTTCAGGGAAATGACATGACATTGTAACTTAGCTTTTCAAAAGGTGTCTGCTTCTACATATTTAACAAAGTTAATTTTTATTACACCTGCAGAAGAAAACCTGTCCCTTTCCTCCCTAGAAGTGCTCCTATCCTTTAACTCACACTTTGCATGATGCTGCTTTACTGTGATACACAAAGAGCACAAGAGCTTTAACTTGTTCTTGAACATCTAAACAATCACTCAGAAACCCACCCTGAAGAACAGCTAACAAAAGCAGTATTTCAGAGTTCCTTTTGCAAAGTTCACTTTATTGTGGATGTCAGTTAATGACACAATCAGTTCAGATAAAAATTGAGACTTTGACTTCAGTGCTACACATTTGGCCAAACTAAACCTGTAAACAGGCTGGTTAAACTCAAGCAACTCTGAATATACTCACTGTATCACACACTCCCAACAGACGTGAACTGAATTAGATATTCTATTTTGGTTTAAGTAATTAGTTGCCTTTTTTTTTTTTTTTTTTTTTCTCAATAGGAAGAAAGGAAAAGAAGGCACAATATCAGTATTATTGTCTCTTCCCAGTGACTGGTCTACAGAATTTTGGCTCAACTATAGCTCAGCCTGCTGGATAAAAACCTCTCCAACAGAAACCTAATTCAGAATCATGTATGTTATGTTCTGCACGGGATGCAGACACCTTCCTCCTCTTGTGCCCCGACTCAGCTCTTTTTAAAGAGGTATGTAAGAAAGAGATCTCACTGTGCAGTTTTAAGTTCAAAACAATGATCTCTCAGGGCTCCTAATAAGCCATGGGTGACAGGTCACAGTTTTATACTGGTGTCTCCCTCACCAGCTTAAAACTTGAGACACAGATTTAACAAATCATGGCACATACATACTTTGTAACCATGGACTGCAGAACTGGACCACAATCCAAGACTTTTTACTCCAAAATCATTTCTTCAACAGTGGGTAGATACATGATACAGAAGAAAGTTCAGGAAGTTAGCTGTACTAACGGATTATTGTACATCCTACATTTCTTTCAGGAAGCCATTTAAATTGCAAATATGGAAGTTTAATAACCCTCTACAGGACTTACAGGACTTTTTTTTTTGCATTAACTACTGCATGGAATTGCAAATATTGCCAGATTTTGTTTCAGCACCCACTTTCTTTTCATTATTTAGATGACTGAAGCAACACATCCTGATAAGGTTAAATATGTGGGAAAAAAGTATCGGTTCTGAATTTTGTTCCCCTCTGATTTTACTGAATGCCTTCTTGTTCCCCAGAAGAGACAATGATGTCTATCATTTCTTATATACACAGCACTTACACTGCTTACTAGAATAAGCAGTCCCATCCTTTTCAGTATTTCCAGGGAAATTTTCAGCTATCACAGTTTTTGCCATTTCTCTGAATCTCTTTGTAAATTTTTTTTTCCCAGACCTGCATGAACACGTATAGGTGGATCTACTTATTTATACAATGCAATATGATTTACTCCATCCTTGCTTCTAATATTCTTCCTTATTCCATTTCTTACAATAACAAAAAATTAGGACTCAAGTACTGATCAATTAGGGCAGTCATCTACAGCAATCCCCTCTTCTTTTTGTGTCGTGGTTCCAAACTGACTCAAGTTTCTTCCTCCAGTGTTTGCTACCAATAGGTTAGTAGGAACACTCCTGCTCATTCACCGAGCGTAACTGCATCTCCCAAGTTTCTTACAATTGCTTCTTGCCTTGACATTTAGTTAGTCAACTTAGTCCACCTTCAATTTCTGCTGCTTTTTTCCTTCATTTCTTTTCCTGAAGTTACAGATCTACCACAGAAGTATAAATTACCATATGGTCAACTTAGTGGGATAAAAGTTATTTAAAGTTTTATTTACTGTGGCTAATCAGTGGCACAGTTCATCGTTTCCTGTGGCCTCCGAGTTCTCACTTTCCTTGGAGTTAAACCCCTGTGTAATCTTCCAGATGTTTTCACATTCTACTTTTGTTTTAATTATGAAGTAATCCATAAGTCCTTTTTAAAGAGGTCAGTAAAAAGCACAGACTAACCTGTAATTCAATATAACAGTTACTATTTGTAACAAATCTGCAGGTCAGCGTCTTTACACTTAAAACTCATGAGAACTCCTGAACACCATTTCAGCCTAATACTAAACTGCCTTTTCCATCACCTCCACACTGCGTGTTCCAGTAACACCACTCCCTAGTTGTCACAACATCAAGCCTTCCTTCCCAAGACACCATGTGTTATAAAGGCAGAGGCAAATTAATCACAGTTTCTCAATAATAACCTAAACTGCTTTCCCTTGGCCTCCAACTATCTAACATAATCTCCAATCCAGATTATGCAATGCATGAAGTGATGAGGTCAGGGTAGGTGCACACAACCTTGATGTCCAACGACAACTCTAACCTTGATCTACAGGAAGTTTTCAGAAGTCCTGTCTCTCGCAAGCCACAGATTGACCTTTCTATATAACAGCTTCCCCTCTGGGGGACAAGATTTTGGAAAAGATGCATGTAAATACACATACTAATTTACATTCAGAAAGAGAAAAATAACTGCATGATTTGCATGTGACCACACCTATGGAAAACTGCACAGCAAGTCACATGCAATAATACCAGATTTTGCCACAATATACTGACAGGACTGCAATATTGAATACTGTGTTCACAGACAGTTTAAAGACAGCTGATTCAACAGGGAACTCATCAAACTGAAAATCACCTGATTAAAATACCAACATGTAGATCTTTGTTACAGTTAGCAAGCCTTAAGACAAACAACTGCAGGAAAGTGAATTAAATACTTGAAGAACTTTAACATACACAAATCATTAAAAAGAAAAATATACATAACCATGACTTAGGGACATGGTTTAGTGGTGGACTTTGCAGTGTCAGGTTAATGGTTGGACTCGATGATCTTAAAGGTCTTTTCCAACCTAAATGATTCTATGATTCTACGAACATAGAAAGACATTAAATATATATAGATCATATACATATGATCTAACATACATATAATCATTAACATAGACAAACCATTTTATATATATATACACACGCACACACTATCCTGGTCACATCTGTTAAACAAGACATAGCACACTGAAAATATGTCAACCTTGATTACAGTATTTAAGTAATTTGGCTGTCTCCAAGAGGCTATTCTATTCAATCAATGCCCTTACAGTTAAAGGGCAAGCCAACAAAGAGTGTCACTCTTCCCTGCTTGTGAATATTGCCTGCTTTGTGTAAAACTCTGCACTGGCAATTAAGATTTGCTTGATAAAATAAGATTTTAAAACAGTATTCTCTGGAATACAGACTCTAATAAATTATGAACAACTGTATTTGCTCTCCAAAGTGATTATTTAAGTTTACAAGTTTTCTTTTGTTTATCTTATTTTCCAAACTTTGGCATGAATTTCCTACTGTGTTTGCCATGGTAACCAAACAGCCTGAGCCTCTACTTGAAATTCTGTTTAACTGTTTAGTGTTGCATATTGATCAAGATACATTAACATCCTAATGTATTCCAAACAGTGAAGCAAGCAATTCTCATACCGGAGGAATCACCTTATTAACTATTACAAACCTCAAAGGACTTTTGCTGTTGTTTAAGATGGGAGGGTAATGGGGAAACTTCATTGCCAAAGATGTCCATAAATAGCTACTAAATAAAGAGAATGCACTGAGATGTGAGGAACAAGATATATTCGCTATATAAGGAGCTACACTAGAACAGCAAATAGTCTCTATTTGACGCTATCCTTCCCCCTGTGAATCAAGAGTTTGCATTCATGTGAGAAAGGAAAATTTGTTCCAAGAGTGCATTTGAATGAGAAAGAGTTTCTGTACATTAAAGCTTGTACCCTGGTGGAAAATTGTTCTGTTCTGGTGCAGGAGAGGCCAGGTAACTGGCTAACTGGAAGTTCTAGGATTAACATTAGCAGGGTAAAGCCAAGCCACAGTTGCTAGCTTCTCTTAGTTTCCACTTTGAAGAAAGATCTTTCTTCAAACATTTATCTCAAGTACAGGACCATGAATACAAAAACATCTGTTCTAAGCCCATGGAATCTTTCCCAATTCCCAGACAACATACCAAATACCTCACCATACTAAAATTTTATAAGGAAGTAAGTAGAAAACAGATTGGGGAAACCTGAAACAAAACAAGGCTTACGCCTTAGTTTTTTTTCAGTCTCACTACCCCATATGATTAAAGAGGAAAAAAAAGAAAAAGTAAGGATTGGCTGGTCACCTCTTTTTATAATAAATTAATGCACCCACTATTACCTGATGTTACTATTCAAGAAAATCTCATCCTTTACTCTGCTTATGGTTAAAGATAGGATGAAGTATTTCTGACCTTCAATGACTGCGATATAAATGCAGACTTACAGTACAGCGAACCATCTCCAAGAATACCTAAAACACTAAATAAAACCCCCTGAAGCTTCCCTGCAAAACTACTGAGATACTGTGCCATAAAACATAGCATGATGTCTCCATGATATCTGGAAAGTCAGCTGTACTTCCATTCTTTCATTAGACTTCACTATGTCCAGCTCCTCAGTATGTTATACTTCATTTCCTCTCCTGGATCTAAAAGCCAGTAAGGTAGCCACACAGATACTTGTATTTGTGTCACTATAAATACATTTTCTTCATTCTGTTCATCTGGCTCAGCTTTAAGAAGCTTCTAGATGAAATGCTCTGCCTCTTCTTAAAATCTATTCTGTACTTCCCATAGAGTCTGTAGCCTATCACACCATGGTATTTTCATTATGCAGTCAACTATTAGCAATGGCTTACAGGAGGGCTGGTCAAAGAGCAGGATCCTTCTGAATTAGTAGTAAATTTTGCATGATTGAGATCTGTGGGAGACCTCTCTCATGTATCTAGGGAAACTTTTGTATTATTTATTCTCTCCCGTCTTTCTTCTCTTCTTCCTTTTAGAGCTTTAAGAAATAGTGATTGCTTTGCTCAGCTAATGAAATCACACTCTTCTTTCTCCAGTTTTACATTAGACACCATCTTCTCCTAGTAGCTGGAGCTGAAATTCACCTTCATCACACAAGTAACCAGGATTTCATACAATATTAAAGCCATCTTTTCAATGCCTTGTACAATGGCACTAAAAGACACTTCCTTATTTCTATTGGTAGACTTCATTTGATGTATCTTTGAATTGCATTTATCTCCTCCTGCCTTCAACAGCTGTATCACAAGCTGACTCAGCTTATCATCATTACACTCTGGTTATCATCTTTTCAAAGTTTTCTGGCTGAAGCAAAAATACCCTAGCTATGGTTTGGTTTTTTTTTCAATTGATTTTCACTTCAGTTACTGTTCTGATATCAGCTTGCTTCTCCTTATAAAATACTCTTATTATGAACAGTGATGCCTCCCAACTTTATTATGAGAATTTTGCCATCATGTACATGCTCTTACTTCTTTGTCCCAAACACACCCAATGAACATATTAAATGTTTCCAAAACCATTCCTTGAAGACCTCAACTTGAAGCTCTCTTCCCAACAGTTGTCACAGTCCCTGTAACCAGTAAAATATGTAAAAAGACATCAAGAACTAAGCATTTTAATTCTCTCCCCATTTCAGAACAGAATGAGTTTAAGGTTCTAGAACTCCCTCAGTTAAAATATCTATTATACCAATCTAAAATTGCCAGTTCATATAAGGACATGAAGTTAAGTTACAGTTCTCCCTTACCGCCAGAGTGTTACACTAGAAAGGCTGAGCATCTGAACTTCAAATAAAGCTGTCTATATAATACATATTATACATTAATGTTTTCCCACTGCAGGGGGACAATGTTTTACTTTAAGCAAAACAAAAAAGCTAACACAGAAGTCTACTGCCTCAGAATTTCAAAAGCTAAAACTGAAAAGTAACTTCAAGCAGTTGAGAATTCTTTTTTTTTTTTTTCCTGTTGTTGTTGTGG
>VFFE01007257.1:413644-428399 GCA_008921705.1 Burhinus oedicnemus
GAGTAGCCCTCTTGCATGTTTTTCTCTACCTAAACACAACCAAGGATAAGACTTAACAAAATACCTCCCTGACATTGGAGTAACAGGCAGTCAAAGAGTTTTTAGCAGAAGTTTTCACTGTTAAGAATATGGTGAATTTAAAAGCAACTGATTTCAGAATAGTAGACAGCATACCAAATATTCACAGGCACTGACTGTCACGTGCTCTAAAGAATATATCACCTTCTGTAAAGACTGGAATGCGCTGAAGCACACATTTTAGTCTCCTCAAATTCAAGGAACTGAGAAAATTAAGTGTACTGCAACAATCCTATCTTTCCTTAACTACACTTCATAATTAAGTTCTGCAAGGTTCACTTAAGATTGGTGCTTAGTTAACTGTAACTCTTTTCTCAATAGTTACAATATAGTAAGTTATAACAGATTCATAGCTCTAAAGTAAAAAAAGTGATAGTTATCTTTCGGATCTCCTCCTTGCTTCTTATGCTCCAGCGGATGCTTTCATTTCCTCTTACTCCTACAGTCTAGTCACACTGTTGCCTATCCTTACAATCAGTTCTTCCTCACCTGTTTTTAATGCTGAATGAGGTATGATTGGGATGAGTTGAACAAAGATACATATACTAGATGTAAGAAACAAATTAAAATAAAGAAAACAGGTATGTAAATATCAAGTGGATTCCAAGTAAAACCACACATTCTGGCACAATTCAGCAACTGTTCTCATTCAGTTCACAGGCTCATTTGGGATACTCATTAAATACTTAGTAAGTTACTTTCACTGGGAAATGGTTTAAATTGGCTCAGCTCTAAGTAAAACTGGTTAGAAAGTTATATCTGTTAAAGGTGACGTTCATTTAAATTAGAGCCAACAGGCTGCTTTTAGATGGCTGCCAAAATATGGAACAAACTGGAAACATTGCATGACTTAATGATAGCATCATCTTCAAGTTGTTCATGCACACACAAAAGTTACCTGACCTGTTGGACTAGTGTTATACTCAGTCACACCTTCAAAGCAATTACTTTCACTTTAGCTTTGAACCTTGTTTTTTTTCTTCTCTAAAACATTGGTATGGTTTTGTTATAATATCAGAAAAATGCATTTTAACAATAATGGCACACCTATCAATAGCATCCTTTGAGGTTGACTGTATATACAGCTTGCCAGGGACAGAACTGCTGCTTTTGTTTTTTCTTTCAAGTGATCAGACATCCAAAGTATCCTTAAAATACATCACCCAAAATTAAACTCCCTGTTGAAAGACTAAGGCTGCTGTAGCTTCATCACTGAAGTTGTTCAAATTTCATTTCTTCTAACATTAAAAAGATGAAAATACAGTAACACTCAAAAGTTGGCTTTAAAAAATATGTTTTATGGCAAAAAACCCCAACACCTGCAGTCCCTTGACAATACCCTAATCTTTGCCAATTTTAACAGTGAAGCTTAAAGTAGAACATTCCTCTCCTTAAGGGTATTCAGAAGTATCAAAACAAAGAAAACATACAGAGACTTTAAACATACAAAGAACAAATAAGCAAAAGCCTGACTGATTCAGGGAATCAGCATCAGGACTAAACTTTATTAATTGATTTACTTGAAATTTGAAAGCTACTATATGATCTTTATTATTAAATTAGAGCAGGTTCAGTTTCCTGTAGACTTGTCAATAGGTAGAAGGGAAGTATAAATTCATACTGCACAATAACATATCCAGTATAGCTCCATTATACCAGATAACATACAGGCAAGTAGCAGTAGGTTCAGTTTCCACTAGTCTACCACCCTGGTATTTATCTTTGAAAGTTTCCCCCATCCTCTTTTCAGCACATCTGTTACTATAACAAAACCATGTTTTAGTCCAACAGTGTAAATTCACTGCTTCTAAGAAAAAATTACCTGTTACAGAAAAGCAGTCTGAATAATTGTACCCTGCATTGCCCTGTTGCTATAGAAACTTATTTCACTGTAGCAGTTAATTGTTAATCAATTTATATTTTTTTCATTACAAAGCTCAATAAGAGTCAAATACAACATAGTAATGTCTTTCCAGCAAGTCAGAATTGTGTCTTTCTGGCTACTGTTGGATTTTGCAAGCCCTACAGGAATGCTGGACATTTTTGATACAGTGTTTTTATTAAGCCCATAACTCCATCATGCTGTAGCATGTTAACAAAATATTACTAGAACAAAGCCCTAATTCCTTTCCTACTAAAAATAAGATGTAACTGGCTGTTATTCTAAGAGCCCCAGAACAGTCTACAGGAGTTATGAGAACAAATTATTGACCAAATGTATAACCTATACTCCAAAACCAGAATAAGGCCCATTGGTTTATGCTTTTTGTGGTCGTATTTAGTAAGAGACAGACGAAATAACATATTTTCCTTAACTCTTGTCCTGAAGTTGTTAATTTGCATCTCCCTTCTGGGGCTGCAGACATTTCATAAGGACCCAACCCAAAAGGAAAACAGTGTTACAGAACAAGAATAGGAGCACAGACGACTAGAAAACAAGTATCAAGGACCAAATCCCTAACACAGACACACTACCGAGAGCTCAGATTTCCCACAATCCCATACATACAAGATGTAGGATATCCCCTAGTCTGAAAACCAGAATCTACTTCAGAAGTTTTAGAGCAAAAGGCAGCATGTTCCCAATTTCAGCACTAGCTTTTCCCAACTTTAAAATTTTCCCATTTTAAAGTAAGCAAAGTATTAAGATACCTTAAGTAATAGCAAGTGCTGACAGTTTCACTGGTACATATATTACATGGGGAAAAAAAACCCTTTTGACTGCTATTAATCACTTTCTTTAAAAACTACCATTGAAGGGCTAAAATTGTTTAATGTACGAAACAGTCACACAACACTGTCTTTCCTCAGGCTGATTTTTATCTCAAGAATAGGAGGGAGTGATCAGACTATCTATTGTCACATACTGTTCTTGCAGACAGCGGAGCTGCCCACTGAGTAACTGCCACATCCCAAGCGTTTTGCTATAGGTCCTAACAGAAGCCTATATGAGGGCACAGAACTGGACACAGTCAGGCTACTGACAGAACACAGCCCAGCTATTTAATCATCCCTCCCATTGAAATGGGCATACTAATATGCATACTATGCATGCTAGGGATTTCTGCTGTCGAAAATAATCATACCTGTTACCAGCACCAATATCAGCAAGCTGTCCAAATTAAGTTTTCCTTTGTATCAACTTGCACTGGAAGTGGCACAGCTGCAAGACACCTACTAATCAGAGGTGATACAAATGAAGAAGGGGTTCCAAATGACTGAAGAGAAAGCACAGCAAAAGTGTTTTCTAGCATTGTAAGACTGGACTTCTCCAAGCACTGATCTTAATAGCATTCCCCTTTGTCTGTCTCTCTCTTATGTACAAGCAAAGCCTCTACCATTTAGGACTAACAAAAAACAATACACAGATCAAACAGATCAATGCCAGCCCAATACTTTTTTTGCAAAAGGGGTTACCAGTTGCTCAGAGGGAAGAGACACGCATGCTGTTGCAGTGCAACACAGAGTTAGAGCAGCTAAGCAAGCTGCCTCTGGACTGCTGCAGTAATTTAATTGACAACGAGCACTTTGCTACTTTAACAATGAGAAAAAGTATGAATCATCTTGAGCATCACTAAAGGCAGCTTCATCTGGGCATCTATTTGAGTTGTTCAGAACAGTTGTTTGCCCCATCTCTCCGATTCAGAAGTGCTAACGTGTGCCCACGCTTAACCATCCCAGTTCAGTCTAGTGCATTTATAGAGGCTGCATTTTGGCTAACACACAGAACTACGCTTGGCCAGTCACTTCATTGGCACAGAGTCTATTCTGCCAACACTGTTAGAAGGTTGGAAACTTCATCTAGAAAGAAGAGCATCTTAAAACTTTGCAGGTGTTTGCTAACTGTACACAACAGAGACAGAAGTTAATCTGTACAAAGGACCACACTTTCACTGCTGAAGGCAAGAAAGGAAGGACATCCCCAGGGGTTAAACTGATATGAACGTAACTGGACAGTTTCCTTTAGGGGGGATAGAGCATAAGATCACATTCTGAAGTAACAGCAAGATTTTGATATTAGTCACCTGTTGAGATATATAGCTAATGCTAGTAAACAGCAATAACTCCCTGGTCAATCCAAGCATCTTTCTTTTACAAGCTCCATCCTGTATTTCTGAAAGTCTTCTTTGGGACAAAACTCCTCCTGGATCAATATAATCACACTGAACAGGCACACTTAAAAAAAATAAATTCTTTGGTTATTTATAAGCAATAGAGTAATAATTTGAACTGACACATACAGACACATGCAAGATGGGCTATACCTATAAGACAGGTAAGAAACACTGCATTCTGCAGTATACATGGTATCAAACTTCTAAAGTGGTATTGCCTAACCATGCAACTATTCCTGCTCTCATAAATTATTTTTTAAAGATAGACTCTCCTCACACCCTAAGTGCATACAGGTAGCTATTTAAGGTCTCTGGCCCACTCTCCTATTTAAAAAACAACAACAACAAAAAAAAGGCACAAAGCTCTAGAAATACTTTCATTTAAAAAGAAAGTCTAAAAAATAAATCCAACTCTTTGCTATATAGATCCTAGCAGGAAAGAAAGGTGGAAATTTGAAGGAAAATGCAGACTAAGCCTCTATCTATGGCTTTACAATACAGTACTAAAGTTGATTTTTAGAGGTAGTATTTGCCATTCAGACCACTAAATTATGCAAATCTAAACTATAATTTAAATCTTACGAACATGATTTAAAAAAAAAACCCAAACCATCGCATAACTGTTTTTTATAATACTGAGGTCAGTAACCAATAATAAAAAAAAAAAAAAAAAAACAAACCAAAAACAGAAAAATCAAGACAACAACAAAAATACATCTTCTGCCAAAATTTAATTTCAAAGATAGCTTCAAACTTGTAAAAGGGTCATGCTCCAATATCCACCTCAAATCTAAAGAAAACTTGCACTTCTGTAGAAGTCTTAGTTACAAGAACTGTGACCCAAAAAAAAAAAAATCCTTAGAAAAAAAAAGTCACAGTAAAAATATGGCAAGACTATGACTTGTAGGATTACATATTTGTTATGGTTACATTTGTAAGTGTCATGAAGAGAAGACATTTATGCTAGTCAGATTTACTGAGTTATCCTTGTGACTGTGCAGGCTAAAGTGTCCTTAAGGCATCATTCCAATAATTCATTTCACCAGACTTGTGGATTTTTAACAGATAGTTTCAATATGTATTGGCATCCATTTAGTTTCCTGTTGTCAGTGCTCCCCCTTCCTTTAGTTTCAATATATATTGGTATCTGTTCAGTCTCCTGTTGTCACTGCTCCCTCTTCCTTTAGTTGAAAGGAAGCATTAAAGCCACGGACTGGAGTCCTCTCGAAGTTTTATGTGGTATCACTTTCTGACAAAATGTACGCAAACTTCCTGTAATATCATAAGAATTACTGGTTTTTATTCCTAGGAGACTGGGGATAATGAAGTTTGTTCATAACATCCAATCTTTCCTCCCTACTCCAGGGCATTTTTAAGTTAAAGTTCCTGCTTAGACTAGCATTTAGTCTAATACAGCACTTCACATTCTCTAGGTGTACAAAAACTAGGCATTATTAAACTAAGAACTGCTTAATACAGCCACTTTGCAATCCCACATAGAATTAAAAATGAAAAAAAAACAAAAAAAAAAATTGTAAGTATTGTTTCTTTGACCATTACAGCCACATGAGAACCTTATGATTAAGTCATGAAATTAAAGACCGATTATAGTTGGTAAACCAAAACTGAAAACAATTTGCAGAAAGTATCTATTAGAGATCTATCATTCCATTATGAACAGCTTTACTGAATAATGCAAGAGAAAAATCCCAACACAAGTTATGACACTGCCACTGGAAAGATTTCAATTGTAGCGGCTGGTGGCCCTGCCCACAAAGACTACAGGCCTGCAGCTAGTCTACCAACAGTCTGCTAAACAGAAGCCAGAACACGCAAAAGCAGCTGCTTTATTTTAAGTTACAGGGGACAAGAAATGGGAGGTACGTAGATGCTAGAAGATGGGCTGCATATACATTCAGATTTACAAGTGGGGTAAGGTAAGGAAGGAAAAATACTTGGTTTCTGAGAAAGACACAACAGAGTACTATTATTTTAACTTACAGTATGGCACATTTAATGTCAGTCTTAGTTTCTGTAAGTTTTCTAAGAGGACAATGGCATTATTAGGCATTACTGGCACTAAATGGCACCATTTTCAAATAGTAATTTGTCCAAGCGTGTCAACTCATAGTCATGACAACTGGACAGCAAGTGGCCTTTGGATACACGTGCTTCAAAAGAAAGTATTTCAGATTGTTCCCTTTAGCCAGAGAACTACAACAATACTTCAAACTAGGGCATTAAATTTGATTCCAGAATGTCAAACAAGACAATTATGGCTTGCATTCCTCTCAGAGGTAGGTCTAGGCAATGTTTAATTAGAGTTTGAGGCATATTCAATGTACATTTTAACTATTAACAGTTAACTATTTAAATGTTTTGCAGACCGTCAGATGTCAAAGCACAATGCAAACTCCTTGTAATTTAAGCACATAGCATCACCCTTTTGAAAATACTCTGACAAAGCTGGCCCACAAAACTCACTACAGACACTGAAATGTTTGTTACAAATTACCATTATTTGCATTTGCTAAGCATTATGACTAGAATTGTGTCAGTCTGCAAAGAATAAGTACCACAATTAATGGTTTTACACTAATTTAAATTCCCTCAACTGAATTAATATAAGTGCAATATTACTACAAATACACTTCAATACTAAACAAAAAAACCAAAAGTATACTTGCAGTGACAAAAAAAACCCAACCAACCATATACACACAAATTCACTGCCTATAAAATGCTGCACACCGATGTGGGGGTTTGGCCAGCATAGCCTAGTATTCACTCTCAAACGTGCCAGCCAAACAGGCAGCCATAGATAAGTGAACTATTACCGTGGAGAGCAATCCTTCAGAGGATATACTGCAACAGCTTACTGAAGTCAAACAGTTGTGATATGCGCTTGAAGCACAGACTAGGAGAAGTAAAAGCACTACAGACTAACGCCACTATCTACAACTCAGAAGTAGCCCCCAGATAATAATCATCGTGCAAGCTCTGTCAAGTGCAGATACTTCGTTCTCTTCCACAGTAAGAAACATTTAACAGTGTACCCGTGTCACTTTAATGCAGCTTTTTGGTCTTTCCTCTTACTCGAGCCAGTCCTATTTGTTCTATGTAAGCCTCACAGAGTTAAACACTTAAATCTACCTATACTCCTGTAATCTACACTGAATCTTCACTATTTCTTTCACAAATGTCACCAAAAGAAAGGAGTTACCAAAAAAACCCGCCCTTCAGAAAACTACAAGAACATTTTGTAATGTGTCTTGGCAGTCCTTAGGACAGCCTAGCTAGAATTGAGAAAGAAAACATCCATCTACATCATAAAACTCGAGCTGGTAAGCATATCCATCCATTAAACACTTGAAACAAATTTCCAAGAGACTTTCAAATACCTTTACAAGCACAGATCAACAGGCAAAGTACTACTGATCTAGCCACAATACCTCCACAGGACTGGTGAATCCAGTCCCAATGATTTTTTACACGCTAGAGAAGAAAAAACTCAGCAAGAAATGAAGGGTTTTCTTAGAAAAAAGAAATCTACAACACCCTTTTGAAGAGGGACACCACACCTAAAAAATGTGGACTACACAAATTCCTCCAGCACAGAAAAAGAGTATCATCCCAGTTGCAGGATGGCACCAGATACCTTCGAGAAAAGCTCTGCTGGCTTTACTGTGGTACTTCCATTAGCCACCTTTGCATGTCCTCTCTTTGGCAGTAAGAGTGATGTTTGGATCTGGTATAAATAAGTATTCAAATGCAGAACACTTTGTAGTAGAATTTGACAGTCATAGTAGTAAACCTTTCTTTGGTATCAAAACCACTGAAACAAAACAGACTGTAAGCATCTAGACAAAGGGGAAAAAAGCACACAAGGTAAACTTGCCAAAAGCAAGCACCAAATGAATCTAATTGTCTTCTGAAAAAATAACTCGACTAGAGAAAAAGGTTAGCAGCAAATGCAATGTGTAGTTTTCTATAAGATACTTTCATTAATGGATGAGAGTACACATTAAATTTGTGAACGACATCAAGACTGGAAGGATTTTTTGCAGTATGCAGCACAGAATTAGAAATAAAAACACTAATAAATAGAATAAAATGCAATGAAAATGCTACATGGCATTTATAAACAACAATAAAAAAAAAATCAAAGCATGGATAAAAATGGAGAGAAAGCAGCAATAAGATAAGAAACAATCCAAGTGGGTCAACACTATGAGCAGGATTCAAAAAATGTCGACATTATTCAATATGTTAGCGAGAATATTAGAAGACAGATACAGCAGGTGATAATTCTCCCTTACTCGTCACTGAAGTCACAGTGGAAGTGCTATGTCTAGTTTAGGTACCACAAATGCAAGCTAATAGAAGCCAATATAGAGAACAGCAACGAAACACATGGAACTCAAGATCTGAGAAGGAAGGTTAAACGAACTAGATTTATCTACCTTGGGAAAAATGAGAGGACAAACTAACAAGTTTTCAAGTATGTAGAAGCCAAAGGCAATAGTCAACTCTTCTTTATGTCCACAGTAAGTAACAGCATTCAGCCTGGGTTTTTTCCCTTGAAGAAGAAGTCCAAGAAGGAAGGGGGAAAACTAAGCATCAAAACAAGTTATTTAGGGCGACTGTGGAATTCTTGTTACTGCATGTTTAAGAACTGGTCACAAAGATGTAGGTATACTTCATGCTGCTTCAGAGCAAGCATATCTTCAAAGATCTTTACAAATCTCAGCATTTTTATAGCTCATAGGCTATTAAATTGTACATCTTTTTTGGAGGCGTGACACAGCTTAGTGATCTCTAAATATACAGTAACATAAACTCACCTTCCCATCACATCTTGAGAAAGTTTGCTGGTTTTCTCCACAGATTCCAGCTTCCAATCTACAATTGTCTCGCACTATTCTTCCCCGAGCAATATATTAAGCACAGTGACAAATGCCACCCATTATCATTCTGTCACTGAGAGAAGATCCTAGATGAACAGTCTACAGAATGAAAGTCACCACACCAAGGACAACACTTCTCAGCTGGACAACAAAGACTCCAGTATCAAGCCAGACATAAAAAAGGTAATTTAGAGAACTGCAAAGGAAGGAATCCTACAGGTCATCAGTATTTTTACTGATAATGAGGGACTGCCAATATGCTAACTCTTAATAAAGAAGCTGAAATACGAGATTACTCTCATCTTAGTACAACTATAATTATTTCTAAGCCAATTGCTTCCCATTAGGTTAAAAAGATAGTCAACAGATTCTGCCCTCCATGCCCCCACCAACCTAAGCTGACCACCTATATATGTTTCTACTCCAATACCATTACAACATACTATAATATTCTATAGTTATTGACAGACTGCTGCTTTAGGTAGCTGTAGAAAAAAGTAGAACCAAAGACAAAGCCTCTTTTTGTGAGAAAGAAGTTCCAAAAAAAACAAAGCAATCAATGTTAGGAAAGTCTGCCACACATTAACAAAGAGAGTAGATAGTCAGAATTTAAATACAATGCAAAAAGCTTCACATAATGTAATAAGCTGAACTACACATTCAAATTTCATAACTTCCCAATATGTTATGTAAAAGTGAAGACTGTGTACCTTGTGACACTATTGCTAATATGGACCTGTATATGACTATTGCAATGACAGTTGCAGACTAACTTGCCCAGAAACCTTCACAAAATAGAGACTAATA
Source organism: Burhinus oedicnemus (assembly GCA_008921705.1). NCBI lineage: Eukaryota > Metazoa > Chordata > Aves > Charadriiformes > Burhinidae > Burhinus > Burhinus oedicnemus. Next base: position 423,552 of record VFFE01007257.1, read on the forward strand.
CATTAATTATCATACACACTATTTCTTAAAGGAAAATGCACTAGCTTCCCAGCAGACAAGGAAACAAATTTGATAGTTAATGTCAGCAACAATCTAGAAAGCCTTGCTTTGTCAGTCATTCCTAAGGCAAGGAAGATGAGACAGTGCTCTCCTCTTCAAGACTAATGAATCAACTAATAAATCATTTTGCAAAGCTAGCTACAAACTGTATTAAAGTCCCCAAAGACTGCCTCATAAGCAAGAACCAAGTAACAGTCCTCACTCTTGATTTGGGGCTGCAGAAAAAGGCAACCCATCCAAAGCATTAATGCATCACAGTCTGAGCAATAACTTTTGAATTATTACCTTTAAACCCTACTACATGAAGAAGAAAACCCCTAAAATAATAGAAAATGCTTCCTGTAACACCTATAACTTGCTCCATCAAAATTAAGTCAACAATCCCCCAAGAACAGAGCATTTGAAACCTGACTTAAGGCTGAAGCTTTACTCAGGTGAGACCTCATAAGGCAGTGGATCCAATCTGACAGCCCAGGCCACTGAAGGGGGTAGCTTTGTTCCTCCCCCCCTATCCTTTCTTTGCTCTCACTGTGTCTGCTAATATCTGACCCCAAGATGAGACACTTCAACTCACCAAATCAAGAGAAAAATCTGCCCAGAAAAACAGCAAGTATTTCGCTGCTGGTTTAGCAAGCTGAACTAGCTCAACCAGAGGTTGAGCACCGACAAAGACAGCAAGGAGATAGGAGTGCTCTGACAAGATGCCAGGCCATCATTTTCAGCTGTCACTAGATCAGTTGAGTTCATGAAAATTTACCCCTTCACGTTAACAAGAGATCACTGTACACATCTAACCTTAAAGCCAAAGTTAAGACGGACTAAAAGGGAAAGCCCGTTGACACTCAGTACAGTTGAGAATTATTATATACTTACATAAGCAAAGCAACCACATCTCATCCCATCACAGTTTAATTTCTCCTTACTAAACTACAGGTTCATTCCTTTTTTCAGTGGCTCCAAATCAGAAAGCAGCAGTTTTCTGGAAGCCTGCACTGCCTTATTAACACCAAGAGAGCTGCGGAAGTTTCATTATAAAAACAACGACGCACTGGCTTGATGTGCTTTCTATGACATGGAAAACATGGAAACATGGTAACATATTTCAGGGTAATGGTAAAGGTTAGTGGTAACACAGAAACATGAAACAGTAAAAACTCAGCTGCTTTTTTAAAGAGGTGAAGAACAAAGTTGGGAGAAAATACCTTTTTGCTTCAAAAAGTCTCTAAAGACAGCTTGAAACACTGTCCAAAACTCTCCCTTGTCTCTCTACCAAACTATTATCACAGTCTATTAGTACTCAAATCTCCTGGACACTAGACTTAACTTTTCAACCAAGTTTCTTGGAAGAAGGATCAAGGTTAAAGAAACATCCCTGGAAACATTCTTTCTTTATATCTGCTAAATATCCTAAATGGAACTCATACATTAGCAGTCTAGGTAAAAAGACAATTTACAAACTAGATGTAGCAGATATATTGTATTTAGAACTTAAGGGAAACTAAAAGAAGAAAGCTTGGCATCACTGATTTCAAGAAATATCCTTTCAAGTGCTACCTTTGACTCAATATTAAATTATTTATTCTTAAGTGTCATTCATGGCTTAAGTAGGACTCTTACTTGATATGTACTGATCTGCAATGGATTACCAATGCAAGAATTATCTCACTAACAGACACTGTTGCTTAAAATAAAAGTCCTAGTGGTTCTTTCACTCATTTTAGTAAAAACATAGCATTTTCTTAGCAAGAAAAGAAGCAGACCTTAAAATAAGATTAAAAAAGACAAAATCACAGCTACCTGATATATACACAAAACACAGCTTCACTGAATTCAACTCTTACTCTACTATTCTAATATGACTTAGCCAAAATGAAAATTATAGTCTTAAAGTAATTAGGGAAATTTTTTAAAGGGATACTTAGATAATTATGAACTAACAGTTAAAACTGAACTTATTAGCATCTGTATTATGCAGAGGATCACAAGTCGGTAGGTCTTCAACAGATGAAGTCCCTCTCCCCCTCCTGCCCCCAAGAACAGCAAGGCATGCAGAGTTTGATACTTTGTCCAGTTTAAGGCAGAATTACATACTGTCAATTTAAGTAACAATAGCTCTCTCTCTTTTATGACAGCCACAGGATATAGCTTTTGATTCTGAAAAGCTCAAATAATCAGTTGAAAGACTGTGAGCCTGTTCTTACGTCAAGTTTGTACATAGACAAAAACGACGACTTCCAATTGAGTATTTCAAAATAAATTCCAAATAAGCAAGTATTACAAGTTTAAGACAGACCATCTTCCCCATTCTCATTTAAAGCATTTTCTTTAAGTGTGTTTCAATCTATTTCAGCTCTTTCTCTAGGTTCACTTCACTAAAGTTAATGTATTATACATACAGTATGTTCAGTGTATTTTAAATTGTTAACACTGTAAAAGGTCACTGAAATGAACTCTGTCCTAACAATGCATATGTTTTAAATACTTTTTTCTCCAAGTAGCGTAACACTGCAAAAGGTATGCCTCAAAGCTCACAAGTTAACAATCTGACAAACTAAAATTTTCTCGGTTACTGTGTATCACACCAGCAGCTTTTAGCATCTGAAACAAAAATTAAAATACTCAGCTCAAAGCGATTTTTGTAATTTGAAAAAGTTATTCAGTTCCCTATTTTCAATGAAGTCCCAGGCTTTATATTTTTATTTTTCAGAAGTATGGCAAAAGATGACTAAGGCAACTTGCAAGAATCACATGTACCATTACTAAACTACATAAAGGCCTGCTCTGTAATCTAAGTGAGAGAACTCCGCAGTTACTTTGTATGGAAAAACACAAAAATAAGATATCAGAATCCAAACATGGTAATAATTTAGGATACAGATTTTCAGAGATATTACTACCCACAATACCTTGTAAATAGTAAAGATAGCAACTGCTTATAAATAGCAAATACTGTTTGTTACAAAATACTCATTGCATGCTTGAAGCAACTGTCGTCCAAGTATTATTTAAAACATAACCAGATTATTAAAATTCATTAAAGGGTGAAACTTAAATCCACATGCAGACTTTTCCATATAATTATACAGGACATCTCAGATCTGTCAAGTCACAGTCAACAGATAACCACGCAGGCTTTATTCTCCAGTTGCTGCTTACATTTTATACAGAGGAGGAGTGATACGGGCACTAGCTTAGGACATAGTAGGTTCAGGTATAATTCCTTGCTTATCTACAAACTTCCTGCACAGCCTTGCATACCTTATTAGTTCTCTGTGCCTTCATCTCATACTGAATGGTGGGCTAAGAGCAGGAAGATTTCAAGGGACTCACATTATGGTAGCTGAGTCCCAAGCATGTAATATAACGAACATCTACTTTTTGAAACATAAAACAGAAAGCTGACAATCATTACATCTGTATTTACATATATTATCAGTGACACATGGTCCCTGGGCATGACAAATCCTGAATCCTTCTCTAAAGCCCATAAAATCAAGGACCTTAAGAAACAACAAGTAGAAAGGGTTTGTTCATAAATATGGTGACCCCAGAGATCAAATGTATGCACTGTCCTGCATCAAATAATGACAGGTAAAGAGTCTCCCTCAAGTGCGACAATGGTTCTTCCCTGTAAAAGCAACTTTCTCCGTGTTAATTATCTGACATTTAAAACTCAGGTCACTGCACTGCTGCCATTTAGAAACAATCTTAAAAACAGTCCACGCTTCAAAGTCACGATAAAGGCCTAAAATTACAGTGCATACTGTAGCTATTCAGTCAAAGCTAGAAAGATCCTGGAAGCAGGGATGTGACAGCACCACGACAGGCATTAGTGTCCAGCAAAGTCAGACCTGAAGCAGCAGGTGAAGGAGGCTCAGGGTTACCTTGCCAACCCTCAGTCCTGTACGCCAAGGAGGGCCCAAGCAATTGCATCCCTCCAAAGGGCCCCACACACACACCCCTACCGTTGGTGACACCGTATTTGACGCAGCCCACTACTACTGAGCCAGCGCCGGTCCCCTCACACAGCTCTCCAGCCCAGGCCTACGCTCCCCCTCCCCTCATCGCTACCCCACAGGCCAGTTAATCGGGAGAGCGGCTATAGTCCCAGCCACAATCAGGCCCCAAGCGAGAAGATGCCAGCCCCAAGGCCGCCGCGGGGGGGGCGAAGGAGAGGTGGCCCGACGGGGCGGCCTCTACCCCCCGCCCACGGCGCAGCCCCCCGCGGCGGGGCCCCCACCCCCCACGGGCAGCCGGCGGACTCTCGGCGGGCGGCCGGCGCCGACCCCCCGCCACTCCCCCCCCCCCAGCCCAGCGGCTGAGCCCCGGTACCTTGCGGACCCCCTTGTAGATGTAGAAGTAGAGCTCCCGGCCCACATTGAAGCAGAGCCGGTCCCCGTTGCCGCTCTGGTCGTTGACGTTGACGAAGGAAACGCGGACCGGGTTGGAGCCCTGCGAGTTGAAGGGCACCCGGTTAGGCCGGCTGTACTCCGAGTGGCTCAGCAGCTTGTACAGCCCCTCCCGGGTGGTGAACTGGGTCTTAATCTCGTTCATCTCCTTCCCTCCTCCCTCCGCCGCCATCTTGGAAAGGAGCATTCATCCTGCCCCAGTGCCCGGATGTAGCGCCACTGCGCAATCGCCGCCGCCGCCGGCGCTCGCGCGGCCCTGCGCGGAGGCGGCCACGCAAACGGCGTAAGGGGGAGGAGCGGCGGCCCCTGTTTACGGCGCGTCTGCGCACGCGCCGGGCTGCCTGCCCTTGGGCGGGCCCTCGCGGGGAAGGGGCGGGGC
>VFFE01007257.1:428419-448678 GCA_008921705.1 Burhinus oedicnemus
GTGTGAGGGGCGAGCGCTGCGGGGGACGGGGAGAGAAGGGGAGCGGGCTCCGGCTGGTGGGTGTGAGGAGAAGGACCCGTGGCCTCAGTACGCGGGCGTCTGGCAGCGCGTGGGGTGAGATGGTCACCGCCACCGCCTGAATTGGAGTCGGAGGTGTCGGTGTGGGCTGGGGCAGCGCCGTTTTGTAGGAGTGATGGCTGCCAGGGGAGAGCCTTCACCGCGGGGCAGCCAAACTGGGGTGCCACCACCCTGGCTACCTTCATAGGCTCGTTTGCCTTGGCCCTGACCGGCTTTGTCCACAGGTTACTGTGTCCATAGGCGCCCCTGCCATCTCCTGAAAGCCTGGTCAGATGAGGTTGCTAAACCCTGCTGGGAGAGTCCCACGGGTCAGTGAGTCAAGAGACAGCAAATACAAGCATGCAGCTGTACTTGGATTCTGCGTGTCAAGGCCACGCTGCCCCCGAAGGAGATGGTGCCACCATCCCTCCAGCTCTGCACAAGCCTCACCTGCCAGCTGCACGCAGGGCCGGGCTGGGGAGTTGACCTGAAACGTTAACCTGAAAAACAGGTTGTCAGGTAACTCACTGCTTTGTTCTGATCGTCATGCAGCTATACAACCAGCTGTGTTGCACCATGAACCAGATCAATGTCAGGAGGAAGTGGCACAAGCTTGGAAAGGATTATTTTCACTGGGCAGGGAGGCAGGACTGTTTCTTTTGGCAGCAGGTTCGGCTTAAAGAGTTTGTCTAACTACAGCCTCATGATTGACTCAAGCTAAGCAAGACTGATCTCCAACTGTAAAACAGGGCTTTGACCTCTCTTCTATCTTCAGGTATATATTTCCATTAACCCCCTTGCATCAGTTCTAGTAATCATGCAACCAAAGGGTGAGTCAGATCCACTTGAAAACTAACATACACAAAGAAATGATGGGTTCTCAGGTAAGCAAACTGTTGATCAGCAACCAGGTTGATCCAACTCATCACAGAATTACTAGAGCCAAAATAAGGAAGGAGTTGAGAATGTGCAACTAGGGGAAGATAAGCAGCACAGACATCATCTTATATTAACAATAATAAGCACACTTTCAAGGTATAGTTTCATGCTGTAGCTAGCTGCTACCAAAGGGATTGTCCTGCTCTCTTCTTTCTTGACTGTGGCTATGTGCTGCTGCTACTTCCTTCACCAGCAGCAGTGCTCATCTGACCTCGTGAGAGCCATTTCTGAAAGATAAATGGATAGAGAATTAAACCCCCTGAAAATGTGAAGTGAGTAGGGTTAAATGAAAAAACACTGACTATATAAGGGAGGGGAGAGGAATGCACAGCAGAGCCGGAGGAAAGCAGGATCTCCCTTTCTTTCCACTAGATCAGCTCAACCACAGAAGTCCATTCAGACTCCAGGAGGTTAAAGGGATTTAGTTTCAAATCAATTTAGTTCAAAGAGAGTTAGTTTGCAGCTAAATACTACTTTGCTGCTCACCATCAAAATATTAGTATAAGGTAGCTGAGAGACATGAAACAGCCAAAGATCTCCAGGTTAACTCATGCAGAATAGAGTATGTATCTGAGTGAGTATCTGTACAAGTACAGATAATCAAAATTCCAAAAGGCCAGGTATTGAAACCTTGCTTGAAATGCTTAAGATAAAGCCAATCAATAATGACGAATAGATCTTGTCAGCTTATCAGCCAGCCCTGCCAGATGGTATTGATGACCTCCCAGAAGCACATAAAGTAGGTGAGCAGACCTGCAATTATTTTAAGAATCGTCTTGAGAGTGTTTTTTACATGTGGTAATTTCATGAATGGACTTCCAGAGAGGTCAGAATGTTTTCAGTCACCGAAGGAAGTGTAGGAAATGCAAGGTTGTCTAAATAATAATAATAATAATAATAATATTCAAAACAGACAATGATTTAACAGCAAAAAAAAGTGTTGTCCAAGCAGGCATACTCAGTATGTCTTATTCATTACACACTGACAATATTGGATAGATCACTTTGAAGAATAAAGCAGGCAACTTTGGTAGAGGGTCTGTGTGGAATGCAAACTGTATTGAAACCACAGCAGGCCATCTGTCACTGATGGAACGAGTGTGATCCAAAGAATAAACAGTTAACAAGTACCTGGTTATCAGCAGTACATGATGGTGCAGAAAGTCAAAGAATTGATGCAGTGTTTAACGTTTACCAAGACACATCAATAAAAGCTGCTGAGAGATTCCACAGAGAATCCAAGACAAATATTCATTTGAAAAACACAGCTGCAATTCACAAGAATGCTATTGTACAGCCCCATCAACAATAGTCATCAAATACTTGGGTAAAGAATGGGAAAAAAGAGATTACAGAGATAAGCCTTATGAAAAAAATCTCCGTACCACTTGTAAATTCTTTGTTTCAAGCTAACCAAAGATGATAGTTCTGAAATGATCCCGTGAGGACACCCCTAGATGTGTTGTTTTGTATGCACTACACAACCAATAAATTGAAGTCAGTCACAATCACTGCTGTACCGTGCCTTTACTGCTCGCAAATGTTTTGGCAAATTGGAAAACAGACATGAGCAAAATTCACTAACATTAATAAAATAGTGTGGTCCTTTGAGAGTGATTTATGCAGAGCGTAAATTGGTCCTGCAGCTTTTCAGGATATAGTATTAATAGTGCTTTTGCTGGCTATGAGGAAACTGCAGCCTTAAAATATATGCAATACAAGTGCAGTTATCAACAAAACTTTTCTATGCTTGAATTTGAATGCCATCTGTCACTTCCCAAAAAGTGCAACAACTGATATTAGTGATGCTTTTACCAGCACTTCTGAGCCAAAAAAACCCAAAGAGGATGGTGACTACAGCTACAGCCATGTTCTATCATGCAAACAGTATCTATTCTAGCCTGCACTGCCTGCAGATGATGATGCAGGAATCAGGAGACCATCTCAGCAGTTTCTTGCCAACTATAGGAGGTCTGTCAAGTCTTGCTTGGACTTCTGATGCCCAAACCAATTTCGGCATTTAGTGTGTGACTGGCTTGAGAGTCAAAAGAGTCAAAAAGCTCTGCAACATGTGAAATTTTAACAAATCATGAATGTGTGTGAATTACTAACAGGCAGAGGCATACAGACTACCTTACCTCCATAGTGAAGAGTGCTGTTCTTGTCAACAACAGACAACTTCTTATCTTGAAGCCGTAGCTGTACTGGAAATTATGTTCTCTGAAGATAAGGCTGAGATGATGAATTTAATTTAACTTCTATGGAAAGCCAGAGAGATTGGTTTGATATGCCTACAAATAGCATGTGTTTCTAAGATGTGCTACAGCATTATGTACTTCTCAAAACTCCCTAAATATGGGAGACATCTTATCCATACATACCATATTGTTGTAACGCAGCTGAGGAATGGCAAACCTGCAAATAAGTAAGGTCTGATCATCGGCCAGTGGCAAGGACTGAGTTTCTTACAAAACTAGAATTTCTAGACAGTGATGCATATCAGTGCTGCAGTGTGAGACTGTAGTGCCATCAAGAAAGCCGAGAACGCTCTTAAACTGCAGTCTGCAATAGACTCTTGTGTGTTTGTAACTTAAGCAACCAAAGATTCAGTATGTAAAGGCTTCAAATTATTTTTTCTTCCATCAGAATCAGCTATTTCATTCAGCTGGTTTTCATTGGGAAGCTCGTGTTATCATGTTATGACAATACATGGTTATTGGTAAGTGTTGCAGGTCAGCCAAGCAACCTGTAGTTAGTGTGAGCAACAGTTAACAGTCATCCATGCAAGAAAAGTGGCTGCCATTGTGTGATTTCAGACTCCGTAAACAGAACAGGAAATAAGGAAAGCTGAGAAAGATGTCCTTGGAAAGAACGGACTTTAACAGCCAAGGAAAGGGAAGCATTACCAGCCTAAACCAAAGAAGTGAGTAAGTTCTAAAAGGTTAACAGAATCAAAAGCCTCTGAACATTTTGCACTTAAGAGAGGTATGTACATGGATGTCTTAGATTTATCCTAGGTTCCTCTGTCTCAGGTCATCTACCTAATTGATGGTGAGATCTTTCCCTGTTGCTTTGGTGTACTTGAGCAGCTTGGTCTAGTGGTTGCTTGGGTTGTATTTGAGCAATCTGGTCTAGTGGAAGGTGTCCCTGCCCATGGCAGGGGGGTTGGAACTAGATGATCTTTAAGGTCACTTCCAACTCTAACCATTCTATGATTTCTCAAAGAGGGGCTGAAAACTTGTTAGTACATTCTACATTCCCTTAGCACCTTTCTCACACGAGGCAGTATTATCTCAAACATACTGCAGAGAGCTTCAGAAGAAGAATGACTGTCTGCTTTCTGTCCAGTCAGAAGAGGACATTCTCCATCAGTTTCATAAGTGTAATTTCAGTTCCATGGCCTGAATAACTGTCTCCAAATTGTTTTAGATGAAGCATTGAAGTTTTAGATAGATGATCTTCTAATGGGACTTTTTATGGGTTTTTCTATGAGCTCATTGAACCACAGGAGTTTTGGATACTATATAGCACAGGCTGTTCGTTCAGCGCTGATTGAATCATTGCACATTTAAAGAAAGGAGAGTTTATTTCTCTGAATTATGTGCTGGCTTCATTATGGTCATTAGTATGGTCATGCTCATGACTTTCATTTGCAAGGCAAGAAGGGCATAAGTTAAATTCACAAGTCTTTGCCATCCATCTGGTGTCCAGAACTTACTCATACCTGGGAAATGAAAGATTGGTGAGTGGAACTGTGTAACTGTTTAGACAAAACTTCCCAATACAATTTTTCCATCAAAGTAGGATAATTTTTTTATGATAGGGATTTTGTCATCTACAAGACAAAGAGATGTTGGCTGAGGAGAATGGGAATTTATTGCTATGATGCATGTATTCTTATGTCATTATCGTGTATATCTCACAATTTCATCACACAAAAAAATTAATGAATCATAAAAAATTATCAGCAGTCAGGCTTTCAGCAGTCTAAGTGCCTGTCCAACTGGAAGCCTGACTTCCTCCATGCCTAATGAAACTTGTTCAGTTTCTCTCTACTCTCTTTCTCTTTCTGCATATACAAGCAAGTGATGGGATTACTAAAGAAAAGTGTGGTTTGAAGATTACCTACGTAGAGTAGGCTTTTGGGTCCCAGCTTTTATGGTTTACCTGAAACTGCCATCCTTATCCAGCTCATACAATATTATGTTCTTATGTAATATATAGTTACCAGTAATCATTTAATCCAGTATGCACATTAGCATGACATTCCTGGTCTTTTGCCTCCATCTTTCTATGACCAAGTGCTAGGTATAACATGATTTATGTCATTCCCCAATAGCTGTTCAGTTGATTCAGTTAAATGCCATCTGATGTCTACTTGTTCACTGTTATTTTTATTTTCATAAGTAGGTGTAATGTACTAAAATCAAATATAGGGTAGATATATACTCAATTTTAATGTATTTTCATCCCCTTTGATAGTAGTAATGATAGAATTGCTTATTAGAGACATGGTAGAATATAGAGAGCATCAGTCTGACATCTTTTACAGGCAATTACTTTCAATTTTCAAATACTACCTTCCACTTCAGTGATTTGACACAGATGAGGACATTTGATAGATGCACTGGCATGCAGGGATTTCCTTTTTCTAAAAACAGCTAACTAAAACTTTACTGCTATGTCTAAATATATTCAGTGTCTCTACATGAAACTAAATCTGGGAGATGGACTTAGGAGACAGGATCAGTATCTCTATCAGTGTACCATATGAAAAGGGAAAGCCGTACACGTTTATAAGCTTAAACTAATTTTTACAACTTTTATTTGTATTTTTATTTAAACATAGAAAAAAGCATCATATCCAGGAATTGAAGCCAACATATACCCTTCCGTTTTTATGTATGTGGTTTTAAAGTTGTTTAGAGATTTAAAAAAAAAATTAAAATAACAAAGCCTGATCTAACCTACAGATTTCCTGAGACAGTTATTGGTTTGTGGGATGGTGGTGAATGGTTGAATATAATTCACAGAAAATTATTGAAACTATTTATTATAAATAATGGACTCATTGAGGGGCTTAACTTAAAAAAAAAAAAAGACTTTTAGAAAGTTAAAACTCCTGTGTCATATATACAAATATATATTGCTCTCTCTACCTATCTATATATATTTGTTCAGTATGACTTCTATAGAGAATATTTATATTTGCTCTATTAGCCCCATCTGGTGAATTCTAACAGCATTGCAAACTGGACAGACTTCATGCTGAACTCTGATGTCCCTGCTCTTAGATGGGTAGTAGGGCATACACAGAGACCCATATTCCTCCCTTTGCCCGCTGCAGCAATAGTGCAAGCACCAAGAAGGAATCCTCATTAGTATTATTATCATTTGCAGCTGTTAGTGGACATAGTCATGGGCAACCTGCTGTAGGTGGCCCTGCTTGAGCAGAGGTGTTGGATGAGATGACCTCCAGAGGTTCCTTCCAACCTCAAACACTGTGATTCTGTAAGTTTACCCTTAACATTATCATTTATATTTGTGCAATATCAATATAAGTCAACACTACTTTAAGTAGGTAGCATTTTACTTACCTTCTGTAAGAATAAATGATTATAAAAGCGCTTTTGAAGTGCAGGATCAGGATCATAGTTTCTAAACAACAAATGAGGAGGCTGCTTGCCTCTAGTACATGGGTTGGCAAACCCAGTCAGCCTTTGATACATGGTATGTCAGAATAATGCACTGTCAGCGTCTGTCTTGACTTGCTCCATGCTTAAGGAATCTTGTTCAGTTTCTCTCTACTCTCCTCCTGCTGCATGTCTAAACCAAGTGATGGGCTGATTTTTTTAAAAAGTGTGGTTTGAAGGTTACCTACATGGAGTAAATTCTGCAGTAAGACTAGTGATGATGGCGATTCTTTTACTGCCAGACTTCACTGATGAAGATTAGTTGCTCTGCTAAGTAAGCTGAAATGTGGCTACAGTATGTTTCTTTCCATCACGTCCCTTTGGAAAATTCAAACATAATCTTGTCATAATCTTTCCAGTCAGTCTAAATGATAATTTATTCTGTTTCTTGTCTTCTTTCCTCCCCACAGCTGTGACAGGAGAGAACAATGGACAAAATAAAACCAGCTAGTAGTGAGACACAAGGCTGTCATGGTCCTTATTCAAAACAGGTGAATAAAGGGGGTTGCTTAAGCATAACTTAAATAGGAACATTAAATAGGAGCATATCTTAAATAGGAACTCTCTGTCATTACGTGGTTTCAGACTTAGTTATTGTTAAATGATAACAGGAGGGACTTTGCACTATAACATGTCGCTTCAATAAAGAGTGTTCCCATGTGGTATTATTCTGACTTGAATGGATTATGAGCAAGTCCATATTAGTCTCATCATTATACCAACTAAGCCAATATCTCTCATTCTCCCAGAGAAATTTCAAGCTTATTCTTAAATAATTACCTCAGTGTGTTCCTATACAGGTAGTGTGTCAGTTAAAGGAGAGGGAGAATCTCCAGTCTTTGTTATTTTGTCATAACTGTAAAATTTAAACTCTAGGATGTCCCAGAGTATAAATGTAAATGTACATGTAAATATAATGGAAATTAATTAGTAATAATAAATCAAATCTTGTGATGACTTTTCTTGCTTTATAATACAATCTAACATGACTACATTAAAAAGCCTACTAAATTCCTCTTGATTAAACAATTATTCATCCTACACTATCTTCATCTTAAGCAAGAAATTAGAGAGAGAAGTGAAAATCCAAAATATACACCGGAGTAGTAATGACACATCTGAAATAATAATTATATTTCTCTGTCCTTCGCTCTGAGGACATATATCCAAAATTATTTTTATTTTTTCACTCAGTTTACAAAGCCATATGCCACAGTCAGGTGCGTGTGTGTATAAAATATACATGCAGTAAGGTTTCAGCTCTATTGATCCTCATTAACACTGAATCTGTGCAAACTGAAGATCAGCCCATGGATGAAGAGGAGAAGATTTCTGCCTTCCGGGCTGAAATAGTTGCTCATCAACACTTTCTATTCCAGCAAGAAAACCTCTCTGAGGAAGCCAGTTTGCAATTCATTGGTTGCAAGTAATCTAGCTATTAATCTGGCTCAGCCAGTAAAATCCAACCTAAGTTCGTAAGTATATCCAGAGAATGCTCAAGCCTTCTGTTGTGGTCTGCGGACAAAATTGGACTTGAGGCCTTGACTGATTCAAACAAGCTGGATTCTGGGAATGACTGACCCAACAAGCACAATTGCACTCCGACCATCATGGGTTCAGGCACAGGATGACCAAAGCTGACCTCACTACTACTATGAGGTCCAGCAGCAGAGCTTTAATAGAAACATTGCTTGTGCTGTTGTCTCCAGGATTGGTCACTTCAGGGTCAGTTTCTTTTCTGCCTACCTGATTGCAAATGTGACCGTGCTCACAAAGCAAAAAGACAGGCAGTATGTATGTCACCTTCAATTCAAGGCTCTCTTCCTGTCAATGGTAACAATAAATGTTCCTAAACGGGATTTGCTGTTCTCTGTCTTGTGGCTGGCTAACGTCAAGTGAACACACTGCAGAACAGCAGTGGGAGCACAGGTGCACAGTCTGATATAAGCTGACACAGGCAGGACGCAGGAACAACCACAAAACCACGGATGAAAGGCCAAGAACAAATTTAATCTTGATACCTCGTGAACCAGGGGATCTCCGAAGCAGCACCTGGGCAGATGCATGTAAGTGGGGGATGCAGGCACCGCAGTGCGAGAGAGTCCTTATTAGCAAGAGTCCTTGTTAGCGAGAGAGTGAGAGCTCAGACTTGCTGTTCTCACCTGTATTTCAAGGGTTCAAACAGGCATCGTTTTCCACTGTGCTTTGATTTTCTCCAACAGCAGGGCAGGAATCTCAAGCATGTTCGATAAGGTGCCCCTGAGTCCATCATGGACCTATGTTATCGAAGTGCAGATGTTCTACTTGTCAAGCACGTAAGACTAAACAACACTTAGTGTGATATATGTTTTCCAGCACCCCACATGCGAGTCACTGGAGTGTGTTTACAATCCTCCTTGCCAATCTTCCGTTATTTTCCCACAAATAGTATCTCTAACTTTAGCAGCACATTTGCCCTGGCTGGGTAATAACCATTGACTGAACTTTGTATAGCAGGAGCATGAAGATGCTATCACACAATACAGCACCACTGCTGCATTTCATTTTTAGTATGTATAACATTTAAAGAAAAAGGTCAAACTTAACGAATTTCTGCATTATAAACTCCCTCTTGCATATGTTGCTCTATACTGCAGTGCTTCACGAGGGTTTTGAAAGCTGGAGGAAATATACATTGAAATGGTATGATTGCTGTAGTTGTTGCATTTGTTGGAGCACAGAATAGGTATAAAGTACCAGTTCATCATTATTAGGTAGTCAGTGATGATTAAGAATTTCATATTACAATTATATTAACTCTTAATTTCAGAAAAAGCTTGCTATTTGGCCATTTGTGCTGCCACTAGAATGCTCAGATTTCATTCAAGGGGAACCCCATGGCTGTAGAACAAAGATTATCCTGAATCTGAAGGAAGACCAAAGAGAATATTTGGAAGAAAGGCAAATCAAAGAAATTGTGAAGAAGCATTCTCAATTCATCAGCTATCCAATTACACCCTTTGTAAGTGCCTTGTTTGAGATGCTAATAGTACATGCTTTGAAACATTAGTTGCATACCTAATGTCCTTGCATCATTCCCAGATGCTACTAGTATAACATTAACTAAGCTGTCTTTGTACTGCTAGCATTAACATTTACAAGAAGGAATCTACATAATTTCTTGGTTTATTTTCCTAATGATCTCTTTAAGAGTACTATCTACATAGGGTAGAGTTATACCACATATCAGTCAAATCTAGATGCCGCTCATTCACCAACCCAGAGGTTGTCTTATAAAGCTAACATTTATGTTAGTGAATATAGTAAGACACAGTTCATGCTTTTGTTAAAATCTGGACTACTTGACAATGAAAATACATGTTTGTAGCTGAAGATCCTAATTATGCAGGTGAAGCTATAAACTCCAGATCAGTATTTTATATATTTTATACTGATATATCCTAAAGTTGTACATTTGGGGCCAAAGAAATCTCCTGACATATTTAGATAGGCTTCTGAGAAAGGTCTGGTTGGCGCTGACTAATTAGTAATTCTGGCTTTTAAGCCAGAATTATTACGCTCTAGTTCCAAAACTGAGAACAGATGAGTGGAAGGCAGTTTACAAAGGTACTTTGAATGCCAGGTATATCAGTATTGTTTCATGAATGAATTCTACAAAACTACAAAGCAGAGTTGGAAATGCTTCTTGTATGACCTATAATGACCTTTACTCTTAAAATAGCAGTGACATGCAGAGAAGTCAATCAAAATGGACATAACATGCCAATTCAAGAATGTAATAAAAATGCAAGTACAGAAGTTTCTAGACTAAAGAATGGCCTGTTGTAATTTTGTGTCTCGGACAACTCAGGAGAAGGAAGCCAAGTCATCATGGTTATATTTGGTATATATTCAGAACTGTACTTCTGTTAGATGAAACAAACTTGGAACAGTTCTACAGAACTACAGGTAAGAGAGAGATTTCATTTTGAACAAATGGTCTGAGAAAATATGATTGTAGGTAAGTCATTAGAAAGAACAGCTATGCCCTGAGGAAGAAAAGCTGAAAAATCCCTTCTTTTACTATTCCAATCCTTTACTGCCCCTTCCTGCAACTTAGCTTTATAGATCTACTGTGAAGGACAGCAAGAATAAGACACTGAAAATGGACTCTGTCATCAGGTTTTTATAGTTTCATTTTATAATAAAGAACTTTTCTGGTTAGAGTGAACTTTCTGCTTATATTCTAAACTCTAGACATTTAAAAAGTAACTTGAATTTGAAAAAATAAAGGTACTTTCACTATTCCAGACATAGCTTATTCAAATAAAGTTGGAGACACAGTTATCCTGGGCTGTCAGCATCTGAAACAGTTTGAAGTTTATCAATCCAGGAGTCAATGCGACTCCCACCCAGCTGAAAGAGCCATTCTGGAGCAGTTTTCCTCAGTCCTGTTTTGTTTTGTCAATGGTGAAAGAAAAAAGGCAGAAATCTCCTGGCAAGTATTAACCAGCACCACTCAGATTAAGAAATAACCTGGTGACTTCTAGTAACTCTAGTCTGTCCTACTTTTATAATGTAGAGCAGCTGCATTATACTGACATGCATATTAACTGGCTAAGAATACCCTCAGCTCAGCTGACTGCAAAGCAGGATTTCAGTATAAACAGCCAAGTTACTTCAGGAGATTTGCCTCAGTATGGCAGGAAGCATCTCTTTGAAAGAGATGAAATCCGACTTTCCCTCTAATTCACTATGCCTGGTTACTGAAGCCTACAGATAGATTTATATATGATTAATCAAGTATTTATACAGCTCTTGACAAAATTTCTTAAAGTACCTACTCCTAATCAGCATTGATCAGAATTATCCTACTGCTATTATCCTTTTTTCAGCATTCTTTTGTGGATAGAAAGCTAGGATTTAGACCTCTCCTGGTTTTTGACAAGCAATGAATCTTTTGATCTGTCTGACAGGAGGAAAATAACATTAAACTGTGCCTAAGCAGAGTGTTCATCATGGATAGCTGTGCAGCCTTAATCTGTGATTATCCGAAAGTACTCCATAATTTTAGTATCTTGTTTTTTGCTTAACAGTATCTCTCTAATAAAATGAAAGTACTGTCTGAAATATTAAAAAAAAAAAAAAAATCTATCAACCATGTGCTAAAGAGTCTACCCAGAACATATGGACAGATTTAAACTCATTTCTTGCCTTTTCCTTACAAGTATAGAGTGCTAAAGTAAAGACTATATCCTGTGTTTGAAATACTAGAAAGAATCAACTTCACGAACATCTATTTTAAATGCTAATAGTCGCCCTTCCTGAAAAATGCGGAACCTGAACTTGCAGATTTTTTTAAGTTCCTATGACTTCTAAACCCTTTGTTGAAACATGTTTCACGATGAAATTTGAAACTTCTAGGCATGTGGCACATTCATAGTATAGTCCAGTGTGTACTGAATTCTGAATAGCTGACTTTAAATATTTCTTCACAGATATTGCAGCAGAGCGGAATTACGAAGATGACAAGACAAAGTATAATAATAAAATTCTTCAAAGTTTTTCTTGACCATTAGAAGGAAAGAAGACAAAAGAAGTTTTGTAAGCAATTTTCCAGAATATGAGGTGTTCTACCCGGACACCTCTTTCAAGGAGGGACCGGACTGTCAGGGTGTAAAAGAGCAGGTTCCTCCACAAGGGAGGGTGACCTGGAAGCCAAGGGTAAAAACAAGGCAGTCGGGGCAGTAAGCCTACTGACAAGGGTCATAATCCCACGGTACCCGAACAAGAAGAGGAGAATTGGTCCAGTGATGTCTCACCCAACAGCTCAATGATTGCCACACAAATCTGTAATAATTAGGTAAGTCCAAGGACAAGCCAAGAAGTCAGGTCAGTGAGGCAAGGCTGGGATCAGCAAAGTACAAGGCTGAACCCAGGCGCAGCTACAGCATAGCTCAGGCAAGGATCAAAGCCAAGGGCCTAGGCTTAAATGCAGCTCCTAAACTAAGATGGGAAACTCTCGGCCAAAGCTTCTTACAGCTCTTTCTCACACTGCTCTCTTCATACTGGTCAGATCCAAGGTAACTTGGCTGCATGATATCAGAGCTAGTTTTGAGCCATAATTCAAACTTAATAATTAACTAAAAGTCCTCACTGCAAATTCTTTCTAGAACCAGGTTTATCAGATTCTTTTCTGCACCAATTTAAGCAGAAGTTCTGCAAGATTCTTCAATTCTTCCCATTTCTGTGCCCTCTTAAAAGTGGGATGGTTGAGGTTATTGCATGCTCATTATCCTCAATAAGAATGTGTAATTGATTTTTTTTAATTTAGTTTATCCTGATTCTAGCCATCACTGCTTAGTAAACCTACTTTCTCAACTCTTTAAACAACTAGAATTCCATTCACAACTAAATCTGAAAGTGTAAGTGGTCTCCACGTCAGATTGCTCTCACTCTTTCCCTGAATCCTCTGATTTCTAAGGTAAACCTTTCTTTGAAGGTTTTTTCTTTGTCTCTAGGAACTGTGCTTATTAAGAAGTAGATGCTTTGGAAGTGTTCCTGGCGTATGAAGGCCTTTCCAACAATATTTTTTCTTGCTTTTGCTGAAGGCACTAGAACAATTTGATCCCACAGATGTCTTCTTTATATAAAATAATATCTTCTTTATATAAAATCTTCTTTATCCAAAAATACATGATCTTTCCAGTACAGGTGACTGCACGAGTTACTTCTCTCAGCGTCTGCTTACTTGCTTAAAATCCAGGACTAGAACTTACCTTCTGTGTGTCTATTCAAAACGAATCCAAAATTTATTTCCTACTATCAACTTTTTTGTCATGTCCTAATTATCTAGCTCAACTCTAAAATGGCATCTGTGTTCAGGAATTTGAAAAGTAAATACTATCACATCAAGAATAAGTTAGTGAAGTACAGAATACATACTTTGTGATATAGCTTCCCAGTTTTAATTAATTTAGATTTAATTTAAGATTTTAAAGTCTTATTTCTATTGTTTTGAAGGTGGCTTGAAGGGTAGTTCTGTCACCAAATCTACCACGCACACAAAATAATGTATGTAAGTGCTCATACCCATACCTGCTAGTAAATATGCAACAGCATGTAGCTGCTACATGCACTAAACCCACAACCTTTACTGTTACCCTGAATCCAATTCTTAGAATTTGAATATATACAGGGAAAAATATATCAGGTTTATTTCCATGCTTCTTGATGCTGTGGCTCTATTAAGTTATCTTTCTAGTGATGTAACTTTAGCATCACTATAATTTCTTAATGTCTTCATGGGTAGTCTAAGATTTTGCTTGTCTGGGGGCTTTTTAGTCGAACCTCCTGCTCTCTGGAAGAGCTTTTTCTCCAAGTTTCTCCTCCTTCTGAATTAGGATCTATTGAAACTTATGCCTATGAATGGAAAAAAGCTCTTAGCTATAGAAAATAAAAGTTACAGCTGATACCATACCTATTGTTCTTCCTTCAAAGCTAACATTTTAATGTAACTATTCCTGATATAAGGGGGTTCTGATGTGCGTGACATTCTACTGTCATTCTCCAAACCAAATAACTGTATGCATTGTTTTATTGGTCCCATGCTAGACAAAGACAGCACACATTTCAGCAAAAAGGTACTGCAGTCACCTTGCAGTGCTCCTAAAGCAAAGAGCAGAACCAGATACCGGAAAGAAACACTTGTAACTCTGTGGAAGACCAAGTGTCCTGTGTCGCTAAGTTTGTATACGTATAATTCTTGCTTTGTACATAAAATTTCAGCTAAGAAGTGCATATTTATGCATTTATTTTGGGAAAGTGTAAATCATGATATAAGGTATAAAACTATAAAGACAGTATCCCTTGTTCCAGTCATAAGGGAATATTAAGTTGAGGACCAATTTAAAATAACAAATTGTAGTGGTTGTAAACTTAACCTGATCTATTAATTTTGTAACAAACAGCATATAAAGTAATTTATGATAAGATTAAACAATTATTCTGGGGCCTTTTTAACCTTCCATGAATCCAGGCCTTTCCATGCTTATTCTCTCAGCCTTTCTATGCAGCTGAGCTTTTATTATAAATTATACTTGACATTTTTTAGTAGAAGAATTGTTGAATTTTTCTATAAGAAATATATTCTTGTTCAACAGTTTTAGTCCCTTCAGAATTTCTTCTGAGAGCGGTGACTCTGACAGTTATCACACTCCCTAACACGTACTTCAAGAACGATAAACTCTTAGAAAAAAAGATGCGTACATATTGCCCTTGGGCCATACAATTATTGCTGCCACCTACAGTTCAAAAGTACAACTACATGAGATCGATTTTGTTCTCTGCCTCTTGCGTCCCTTTTCACTGCAAAGATATTCTTTCTGACTATCGATCCTTTTCTTGTGACCTAAAGATCTTATGATCACTTCATCTCCCAGTAAGACATGAGAAAGTAGGAAACAAGACAGCCTAAGGAACAGTTTTAAGAAAGCTTTGCTTGGTCAGAGATCCCTAGCCAGCTTTACATTTCGTTATGAGAACACAAATTTTACATGCATAATTCCATGTGGTAAAGCAAACTAGACACACATTACCACATCTTTCTACTTATGTCAGTCTTCTGAAATCTACCATTTGGGTGATTGCAGTTTCTGCTGGTTTGTTTTCCTTGAGTAAACCCTGAAGCACTGAGATAACAACATGACAAATCTGTGTCAGAACTCAAACAGAATTAATTTTGAAGCAATGTTATAAAAGCATTAAGGATACAACACCAAGCACTCAAAAGTTAGTTAAATGCTGGAATTAGAATTCTCTATGCAAATGTCATTTAATTTCTTTGTGGCTCACAAAAATTAAAAAAGTCTTATCCAGCAACACTGAAGAAGCCTTTGATGGAATCAAGAATAAAACCCAGTTTTCCTGGGTGTTATTTCAATGCTTTGAAGATTAAATAACTTTCTTCCAGCCATCTTTTACTTTGTTCTTTTTTAATTTTGTAACTTTCATATAGCAAGGAATTCTATGAAATTGTGTAGTTAAACACTTTTATTACGATGCAAATGTATATGGAGAACAAGTACGGGACTCATCCTTAGGAAATTAGCAAATGCAAGATTGAGGCCCATGCATTTAGTGCAGCAATGCATCTAACTTCTTAGCATGTGTTGTCGGGATGGAACAACAGAGAAGTGGGCCTGTATGAACCTCATGAGGTTCAACAAGGCCAAGTGCAGGGTCCTGCACCTGGGTCAGGGCAACCTCCAGTACCAATACAGGCTGGGGGATGAAGGGATTGAGAGCAGCCCTGCCGAGAAGGACTTGGGAGTACTGGTGGATGAAAAGCTGGACATGACCCAGCAATGTGTGCTTGCAGCCCTGAAGGCCAACCGTATTCTGGGCTGCATCAAAAGAAGCATGGCCAGCAGGTCAAGGGCGATGATTCTGCTCCTCTACTCCACTCTGGTGAGACCCCACCTGGAGTACTGCGTCCAGCTCTGGAGCTGTCAGCACGGAAAGACACAGACCTGTTGGAGCGAGTCCAGAGGAGGGCCACAAAGATAATCAGAGGGCTGGAGCACCTCTCCTATGAAGACAGGCTGAGAGAGTGGGGGTTGTTCAGCCTGGAGAAGAGAAGGCTCTGGCGAGACCTTATTGCAGCCTTTCAGTACTTAAAGGGGGCCTACAGGAAAGATGGGGACAAACTTTTTAGCAGGGCCTGTTGTGATAGGACAAGGGGTAATGGCTTTAAACTAAAAGAGGGAAGATTCAGACTAGATATAAGGAAGACATTTTTTATGATGAGGGTGGTGAAACACTGGAAGAGGTTACCCAGAGAGGTGGTAGATGCCCCATCCCTGGAAACATTAAAGGTCAGGTTGGACGGTGTTCTGAGCAACCTGACCTAGTTGAAGATGACCCTGCTCATGGCAGGGGAGGTTGGACTAGATGACCTTAAATGTCCCTTCTGACCCAAACTATTATATGATTCTATGAAGAGTTTCTGGTTAAAGAAGACCTGGTTCTTCAACATTTGACTCAAACCTGAATTTTCTGAAAGCAAAAGTCACTCAGATTCTGACAAGAAAATGGCAAATCAACTATCAGCCTAAGCTTCAAATTTGAAATTAGAATTTAATATTGTGGTTGTTGGGGTTTTTTACCTTTGCATTTACAGTAATGTTTGAAGTAGTAAATCGTACTGAATAAATGGCAGTTGCTCCATGTTATTTAATATTGTATAAATAGAAAAAATGAAATCTCATGTAACCATCCCTCAGACATTGGCTACAAGTTGTTACAAAAAATGGAAGACTGTTTTTAGTCTAATTTCCCAAGGAAATGAAGAACATGCAAAAATGTGGTTGTTGTCCATCAGTCCCTCCGTAATAATTTGGACCTATTTAACCAATTCAATCAAAGTTAACAAAGGAATAGAGATCACAGAGATATTAAGGTCTACAAAAATCAATAGGCGTGCTCTGGTTGCCTCTTTTGAAGGAAGGGGCAGGGAGAATTCAGCTTTATCCTCTCCGTTTGGCTGGCCTAACAGCTAGGAGGCAACGGCTAGCTCTTCACTGACCACACCTGTGTGCACCAGCTGTAGTACGTAGTGCTTCTCGCCCAGGCGGAACATTAGAGGAAGACAGATGAAGGATAAATGTGTTTAGGACAATGAGGAGAGGGGTCAGGGGCGTCTAGGGGATATGGGAGGGAACAAGTATGTATGAATGTAGGACTTGGAAAATATCAGGCTTCAGCATTTCCCCTGTTAATAAAACTACTTGTTAAAATATGGAAGTATATTAATCTCTTGGTTGAAAAATGGAACTATTTTGCTCAGGTTTTCCTTCCAAATTAATTCTGACAGAAACGAAGTCTGGAACCAGTCTTTTCGGCCTAAAACTGAAGCGATACGAAACTGGGATCAGTTAAAATAGAGTAACCATAGGAACAAAGTGCCTACCTTCACTTGCCCTCGCTCCATAACAGAACAAAAAGAATATAGATTATTCACAAATCATGAAGAAAATACTTGTTTTACACAGGCACACAGGAACTTGGGTTGAGCAGACCTGGGAAAACTTAGATGGTTTGGTATGAGAATACTTTCTCCTAGTGCACTTGTCAAACTATTTTGACAAAAGACATCAGTCTGCTTTTGAGACATATGCAAAACCTTCCATAGGTTATCACATGCTTCAAATTACATATATCCCTAAGTCTGAATGACTGAATCCACATTAGTCAAGACATTAGAAAGGAAAAGATTTTCTTTAAAGAACATCTTGAATATTTTGATAAAAGCAGCAGTCTTAAAATTTTGGACATCTCAAAAGCAGAGCACACAAATAATTTTACTGGAAAAAAATGCTTGGACAGATTTCCATAAATTGCAATAGCTTAGCACTTCTCTAAAATACAGAAGTTATTTTGACCCAAATAAATGTTAGAAAACATTTCAGTTAATGGAATCTGAGTGTAAGAGGGTTTCAGCCAGAAGGCATGTCCCATAGAATTTATATTACACCAGGACTATTTTTAATCTAAGAAAAACATGAAAGTTACATCGTTATGCTTGGGTATAACTGCCACACTCCATTAGGATAGTGGTCAGCAGCCCACTAAGCTGCTTTACGGAAGCAGACAATCAAAGCAGCTGTCGGACCATTGAAATCATAGTCGCTACGCAAAGAAAGGAACACGGTGCTTATTATTTTGTAGAAGGGTGTGTGTTTGAGAGAAAGGAAAAGAAATGCATTGAGAAGCACCACAAAATCAGACTCGAAGAAGGTACAGAAAACCACCAGCCAGAGTAAGCATGAAAAAGGTGACCCAGACAGAACCGCAGAACTTTCTAGGCTGAGCGTTGGCTGAAATCCAGCTTTTTCAGTGACTTAGAACTGTGAGCAAATAACTTCGCTCTAACAGTTCAATTTCTCCCGTGTGCTGAGCAGCAGCTCATCTATACACCCTCTTACTTTATTGTTGACACCACAATTAATTTTTCCTTCTAATTAAAATAACCCGCAGTACCCTGTATTTTGGCCAGCTGCTTGGGTCAGAGCTGTAACACCACTATTTAGAAGGGCAGAGTCCTGTAAGTCATTGTACCAATGCAGATACTGATCCAGATACTGCAGAAACTTCACTAAAACAAGCTGTAATTTTAATTCCTTGATGGCTCCTACGTGATGTCTTACACATATACCTAATATATCTTCTTCTCAGATACTGAGAAGTACTGAAAATTCCCTAAAAGACATAATGCTGCAACAAAATCAAGTGTATAGGCCCCAGTTCAATCAGATTTGCTTGTCTAGGTCAAACTGCAGGATACCGGGTGCTACAAATGTTAAATTCAGCATACGACTCTTTGGTTAAATGCATTAATGGACATAAGTACTGTAATATCTAGTTCATGGGGCGTGCTACCCAGTGTAATTTAGGATGCCTAAGTGGTAGAAGGGCGGGCTAGGCACATTCGAATCCCAAAAGTCAGTCAGATGTTGAACTGCATAGCTGTCTGGGGTACATCTAAGAGCTAAGAGAATATGCCAAGAAGTTGCACCTGGGATGAATTTTTGCTACAGAAACAGCATCCTTTTTATTCCTCAAGTAAATAGTTATTCTTTAGAGCAGGGATGCTTACATCAGTGTACAGTTGTAACATGCAGTTTCACTTGGTATTTATATCCCAAAAAGTGGATCAGCTCCAGGAAGAAACTTTTAGAAGCCTGTTCTGGAACATATGTGATGCAGATCATTCTCCTGAGACATGGAAGACCTGCATTTAACTCCCTGCTTGCAATCAGGTCATTTAGGATATAAAAATAACCCCCCTGCTAAATGCCATAATCACAGAGCTACTGCGTATAACAAGACATGTACTTATCAAAGTCTTTATGCAAGATGCATAAATGTATGTATAAAGATGTCTGTAGCTGTGCCCTTTGAACATCAACTGAGATTTCCCACAGATGAGACAGCGAAGGCCAGGTCCAGGCTGAGAATCCCAGAGGGTTTCAGGCTTTGGGCTGTTAAACTAAACAGCATTGGCATCCACCTCATGTCTACTATTAGCACTTAAATCCTTAAGTAACTGCATAGCTATGTAGGTCTTCTGAGCTTCTTGGATTTGATCCCCTGACTCTTTTTATCCTGAACAAACACACAGACTAAGAGGCACGGCTTTGTTCAACTTGCATCCTGATACCCGCTGTCCCCGATCAGGCGAAACTTTACCACAGCATCCCTAAACCGTGATTCATCCGGCTCCGCCCGCCAAAGCAAACGGGTCCTGCCCGGCGAGCAGGCTAGGGACGCGGTTCCCGGCGCTCCCCCCGCCTCCCCATCCCGCCCCGCAGCCCCGGCCTCAGGGGAAACCAGGGCCGCAGCCACCTGCACAACCGGCCGGCGGGGAGCCGCCCGGCGCGACTAACCCGCCCGGGGCCTGGCGGGCACAGCTCGGCCCGGCGGGCACAGCTCGGCCGCTGCGGCTACGAAACGGAGACGGGATCTGGGCGAAGAGGGACTGCCGCCCCTCACCCCGGCTCCAGGCCCCTCTCCCGGCGGGAAAGGGCACGGC
>VFFE01007257.1:449523-607769 GCA_008921705.1 Burhinus oedicnemus
GGGGGGAAATGTGCGCGCTGCGCGGGGCCGGCGCTGGCAGGGAGTGGGTGGAGGGAGAAGGGGGGGGCGGTCGGGGAAGGCTCTGGCAGTTTCTAGAATCTTTCATGGTTCCGGTGAGAGCCTGCAGGGGGCGCTGCGCGGCGGCGCACGGCAGGCCGCTCCCGCCCGGCGGCTGGCTCTGCTCCGAATGGCCGAGCGGCCGCCGGCATGACCGGGGCGTTCGTCTTGATATCTGGTCTAGTTACTTTATTATTTCTTAATGTATTACCGTTGTAGTTAAGGATTCTGTAGCGATTAAAGTGGAGTCGAGGTTGGAGAGGTTTTCTTTTTCGAGTTGAATCTGTCGTTCCTGGGCCTTGACTGATGCAGAGGATATCCTAGGCTGCAGGCGGCCAGTCAAGTTGGGTTAATGTATCTGTGTAGGGCAGAATAACGAGTTCGGCTCTGCCGTATTGGTATGTAAGTTACAGTTGTGGATGATGTCCCCACCTGAAGATAATAGGCGTATGAGCAAAATAGAAGGTGGATGTCAGAAGGGGAACGTACTAAAAATACAAATTTCAGTGTGAGAATCGACTACAGGGTAGTGCAAATAACCTCTCAAATGCCGGGCTAAGTTCTCAGTTGCATTTTTCTTTTTTTGCAATATGTACTTGGTCAGTGGTGAGGGGAAATAAGGGTGGTATATTAATCTATAAATTAATGGAGGACAAATTTGTTACCGTAAACGGTGCAAACCAAAGTGAATGTAAAGCAAGTCTAGTTGAAATCTTCTGTCTAGTTTCTGCATTTGTTAAAGTTCCGGAACTGCTACTAGTAGGAGATAACATCTGGGGTTTTTTTGTGCTCTGGTGGTGCTGTGTTTGAAAGAACATAGTTATATAGCTTTTATCTCAGAATGCCATAGTTGATGCCTGTAAAAGGGTATGTGTGCCAAGCTGTTTAGATGGGATTTCAACTCCATCTCTCCTCGCAGATGCCGGAAGCTGTGCAAACTCAAGACCAACCAATGGAGGAGGAGGTGGAGACCTTTGCTTTCCAGGCTGAGATCGCTCAGTTGATGTCTCTGATCATCAACACTTTCTACTCCAATAAGGAAATCTTTCTGAGGGAGCTGATCTCCAATTCATCAGATGTAAGTACCTTAACTCCTAGCCTGGTTCATGTCAATAGAACTGCTGAAATTTTAGGAGTAGTCAGGGAATGTTAAAGCCTGTCTCTTCTTACAGGCTCTGGACAAGATAAGATATGAGAGCTTGACTGATCCAAGCAAGCTGGATTCTGGAAAAGACCTGAAAATTAACCTGATTCCAAACAAGCATGATCGCACTCTGACCATTGTGGATACAGGCATAGGGATGACCAAGGCTGACCTGGTCAACAACCTTGGTACTATTGCCAAGTCTGGTACCAAGGCTTTCATGGAGGCACTGCAGGCAGGGGCTGATATATCCATGATTGGTCAGTTCGGTGTTGGCTTCTACTCTGCCTACCTGGTTGCAGAAAAAGTGACAGTGATCACCAAGCACAATGATGATGAGCAGTATGCTTGGGAGTCCTCTGCTGGAGGATCTTTCACAGTCAGACTCGATAATGGTGAGTATTAAATGTGTCTGCTACAGTATGCTTTCTAAAGATTTCTGGTATTCGGGTACTTGCTTTGTGCATTGAAAAAGGCAAAAACGGATGAAATGGGTAGTGTTAGTCGTGTCAGATTAAGCACAGGCACAGCCGTTCTCTTATGTTCCAGTTTGAGTAACTCCTTATACATCATAAGGAAATGCCTGAAGTAAATAGTGCATTGTAGTGAAAATTAAGCTTTGAAAGCTTATACATGGAAATACTTCTGTAGTCTAATGCAACAACTTTATACAAAAGCTGGAAATATGACTCATGAAAGGACTAAATACATGCTGGGTACAGTAAGCTTGAGGCAGTGTCTTGTGAGGCTCTATCTGTACACAGCTTACATTTTTATTTTCCTAGTGGTGAAGAAATTACTGATGCAGGAGTGCCTTTTTAAAGCATGTTTTAGGACTAAACTAGTCTGCTGCTGCACAAGTAAAACTTGTGAACTCTATTGTAGGCGAACCTTTGGGCCGTGGAACAAAAGTCATCCTGCATCTTAAAGAAGATCAAACTGAATACCTGGAAGAACGGCGAATCAAGGAAATTGTGAAGAAGCATTCTCAGTTCATTGGATATCCTATTACACTCTTTGTACGTAGCTTGCTTGAAATATTAAGTATCACTACCTTAAGACAAGTGAATATTTGACAGAGCAGGCCATGTGTATTTTGTTAATTGAAACTGTCACGTATCTTATATGGATGCAGATCTTTTGAAATGCAGTTCTGTTAATTACAACTTTAGAAAACTAAGTAAAAAATGTGTTTTACCAAGCTTAGTAGTATCACAGTTTGCAAGCCATTGAGTAAATTAACTACATCTTGATGTATTGTTTGTGGAAATTCAGGGTAATGAAACTAAATAGTAGAAACTACTACATAAGCATGTGGAAACAAAATACTACTTGGGTCTCAGCACCCAGAATGTAACTCCTTCATTGAGTCCAGGA
Organism: Burhinus oedicnemus; assembly: GCA_008921705.1. Lineage (NCBI taxonomy): Eukaryota > Metazoa > Chordata > Aves > Charadriiformes > Burhinidae > Burhinus > Burhinus oedicnemus. The sequence continues at coordinate 452,102 of VFFE01007257.1, forward strand.
GGAAAACTTGACACCATATTCATGTAGTTTCTAGTTTTGTGAGACTAAAGGAATACCTTAGGGCTGTTTATTGATAAAACTTGCAGGTTTCTCAGTTCCAACTACTGATCTCTTTTATAGGTGGAGAAGGAACGTGATAAGGAGGTGAGTGATGATGAGGCTGAGGAGAAGGAAGAGGAAAAGGAAGAGAAGGAGGAAAAGGCAGAAGATAAGCCAGAGATTGAGGATGTTGGTTCTGATGAAGAAGAAGAAAAGAAGGATGGAGATAAGAAGAAGAAGAAGAAGATTAAGGAGAAGTATATTGATCAGGAGGAGCTGAACAAGACCAAGCCCATTTGGACCAGGAATCCAGATGACATTACCAATGAAGAATATGGAGAATTCTACAAGAGTCTAACTAATGACTGGGAAGACCACTTGGCTGTCAAAGTAAGTTCTTGTCCTTCAGGCACGATTGGTTTTGCGACTAAAGCTGGAAGCTTGCTAAACATGCTGCTGAACTCTGATCCCCACTGCCTCAGATCTTACTGTGATAAATTGCTTAGTATTTGGAGTGATACTGTTGCTTACAACACTTCTGCTGTGTGATGGTGACACTTTGTGCTACATTATTGTGGCTACTGTTATGTCTGTGTTAATAACCTTAATTAAATCCATACCTCAGTTTATTGTAAATAAAGGCAGATGCCTTCCCAGTTTGTAATTTGCTTGTTGCCAAATTTAAAGTAGGTTTCAAATAATTTTAAATCCCGTTCTTAAGGTTCATAGCTTAGCTTTGAAAAGCCCTACAGCTAAAGGGGGATGGGTGAGATACAATTGTCCTTGTCTTGGCTACTGTGGTGCCTTTTTTGCTGACATCTCGGGTGGTTCTTGTTTGCCTTCTGTATTTGAAGACCTGTGAAAGGGTTACTAAACCGAGAGCCGTACAAACTGATTAAAATGATCATCTTGCTTTCTCACAGCACTTCTCTGTGGAAGGGCAGTTGGAATTCAGAGCTCTCCTGTTTGTCCCACGGCGTGCACCCTTTGATCTGTTTGAAAACAGGAAAAAGAAGAACAACATTAAGCTGTATGTACGCAGGGTTTTCATCATGGACAACTGTGAGGAACTAATCCCTGAATATTTGAGTGAGTATATTTTTGAGAGGAGCATTTCCCAGAATACTAGAGAAACTGCTTAGCAGCTTTGTAGTTACCATTCATATTTAAAGAAATTGAGGAGGGGGGAAGACTGAGTCCTGAACAGAGCTGATCAGGAAGTATCTGAGCAGTTGAAGAAAGTACTGCTTAGTTTGTGTTGTCTAGAATTCTGTAGAAACCAATTCATAAATAGGCAAAGCCACCTAGATGGTGAATGGTAATCTTCATTTCCTTGAGATGTGGAAAACTAATTCTCACCGTTACATTCCAGATTTCATGAGAGGTGTGGTAGACTCTGAAGATTTACCTCTGAATATTTCTCGTGAAATGCTGCAGCAGAGCAAGATCCTGAAAGTGATCCGGAAGAACTTGGTGAAGAAGTGCTTGGAACTTTTCACTGAGTTGGCTGAAGACAAGGAAAACTACAAAAAGTTCTATGAGCAGTTCTCCAAGAACATCAAGGTTTGTGGTCTTAGTGCTTAATAGTACTGGCTGTAGAAGCTATAAATTTTTGTTATGCGTGAAATACTAAAGTACCGTAGTTTTGTATTTAGCTAAATGTATCGCTCAGTAGTTTTTTATTGCCTCTTCTACTTTTGTAGCTTGGTATACATGAAGACTCCCAGAACCGCAAGAAGCTCTCAGAATTACTGAGGTATTACACATCTGCATCTGGTGATGAAATGGTTTCTCTGAAGGACTACTGCACTCGGATGAAGGAAAACCAGAAACATGTCTACTACATTACTGGTGAGTTGATAAGAGACACTGTCTGTCAATACAGGTACATACATAGGATTATCTTTCTGGGGGTTAGAAGATGGAAGGTAACCGTGGCAGTTCTCACGAATTCAGAAAGAAAGAAACTGGGATTGTAAGTGGAAAAAATCTTAAAAGTCACAATGTAATTCTGTAAAAACAGTTACATTTTCAGTATCTGAAGTTAGCACTGCTCTCCAGAATATGGGTTGAGGTTAGTTGAGTACATGACGGAGAAACCTTTGCATGTCTCTTGAGAAGATAGAACTTGCTGCATAACTTCTTCCCAGTCTTTGTAGTGCTATACTATTTCAGAAAAGTGGATGCTGCAAGGGTTAATACCACGTAAAGTAAAATTGTAGTTACTGTTCTTTAATGTGGTATTATGTCCATGAGGATGGCAGAACTGGCTACATATAATTACTTTGTAAACTCTGCCCTTGCAAACTTGTTGGGTGTGCTGCTTACAATGTTCCTGTTAATGAAATTCTGATTGCTTCAGTGCTAACTGCCATCCTTGGGGACTGTATGTAGCATGTAATGACCTGTAAGAAAAACTGCTCTCCAGCTATTACCTTGCTCTTCAAATAAAATGTTTAGTGTGACTACTGCTACATTAAAAGGTTTGGGAGAACCGAGTTTAAGGTCGTAAAGTAAGCCTCACACAGTTAGCTTACCCATAATTTCTTTCTCCTTGTAAGCCCAGAAAGTATGCTTCGGAGTCTTTGACGTGCCTTTAACATTAAGATAGCTTTGTGTTCTGGCTTCAGCTAATAATTTGGGCCAGGAGAATCTGAAATTTTCAGACCTAATGCTCAAACCAGTTTAACTATTAAGTATCAGATACTAATGCTTTTCTCAAAAGGTAAATGCTGTACAGGGATTCTCAGTTTTCCTCCATGGCAGGAATGGGAAACATTTCTTACCTGGCATTCCAGGCAGTGGAAATTACTTCTTCCCAACCAGTGAAATATTGCAAGCTATGGTGTCAGTTTGAAAGGATTTAGTCACTTTAGGCCAGCCTAGTCTTTGCAGTAGCTTGTCCTACGTGTTTTGTGCCCCTTTTTTTTCTCTGGTACGGACATCAAGCATCACTGCAAATGTTGCATAGGCTCTTCAGAAAACAAACAAGCTGCTGTGTTCTGTTGCTGAGGCTCAAACCACAACTGTGGCATTCTTCTTGCAGGTGAAACAAAAGATCAGGTGGCCAACTCTGCTTTTGTGGAGCGACTTCGCAAACATGGCCTGGAAGTGATCTACATGATTGAGCCTATTGATGAGTACTGTGTGCAGCAGCTGAAAGAATTCGAAGGCAAGACTCTGGTTTCTGTAACAAAAGAGGGGTTGGAGCTTCCAGAAGATGAGGAAGAGAAAAAGAAACAGGAGGAGAAGAAAGCCAAGTTTGAAAACCTTTGCAAAATAATGAAAGATATCCTTGAAAAGAAAGTAGAAAAGGTAATTATTAGTAGTACTTGGTTTGTCTATATATAACACTTTGTTCAGTGATCTGAAATGAAGGTGCTGTGGAGAAGGCTCAGATAACAATGTCTGTTACAATTTCCTTTTGTGAAAGAGATGGCAATCTCTCTGCAAAATACAGTTTCGTAGATACAAGGTGTCTTTGTTTTGATTTTTAGTGAAGCTGAGTGGTTCTGTTGAGTTCTTCAGCTCTATCTTGGGAGTCTCCCATGACACGCAGTAGCATTTCAAAGTTGAACCTTGATTTACAGTTGGACTCGGTCTTAAAGGTCTTCTCCAATCTAAATGATTTAATGAAATCAGTGAGGATAATAAGTATCTGTGGTGAAATACTAAATTACAAATTTCTGTTTTATATTCACTTTTCTAGGTGGTTGTGTCCAACCGTTTAGTTACTTCTCCATGCTGTATTGTAACAAGTACATATGGCTGGACTGCCAATATGGAGAGGATCATGAAAGCGCAGGCATTAAGAGACAACTCCACAATGGGATACATGGCAGCAAAGAAACACCTGGAGATTAATCCTGATCATTCCATCATTGAAACACTGAGGCAGAAGGCAGAGGCCGATAAAAATGACAAATCTGTGAAGGATCTTGTCATCTTGCTGTATGAGACAGCACTCTTATCTTCTGGCTTCAGTTTAGAAGATCCTCAGACACATGCCAACCGCATTTATAGAATGATCAAACTTGGTCTGGGTGAGTTAGAAATCTGTCTTGTCTCTAGTATGAAGTCTGGGTGCAGTTAGATGCTCTTGCGGGATACAAAGTGTTTAGAGATTACATTAGTTTGTTTGTACTTTCTTTCCCCTTTTCCACAAGGGGGAACCCTCAGACGAGTTGAAGTGCTAAGAAGAATAAAGCTTCTAATATCAACATTAATGGTACATGTTTTTCCTGAACAGGCATTGATGAAGATGATACTGCTGCAGAAGAAGCTAGTCCAGCAGTTACTGAGGAGATGCCACCTCTTGAAGGAGATGATGACACATCACGCATGGAGGAGGTGGATTAAAACAGTTTACAGGAACTCATGAATGTTTCCTTGGCTAATATGAATAAGTTATATTTTGTATATTATGAATGTTACCTGCCAAAAAAAAAAATCTTTGACACTTTGTCTGCATTCCCTCTTTATATTTATTTTCAAAGATGTTATACCTTTATTTTTGTTACATTGCTTTTTCAGCTGATGTGAGATACAAATGCCATTGAGGGAATATTTTCTTTAACACTGTACAACCCTAAACAGGCAACTAAGGAGTAGTTATTTTTGTCTGTATTAGCTGGTTACAGGTGGCAGGGATTTTGACTTATTCTTAATTGCCAGAAATGTGGGAAAGGACTAACAAAAGACGGTATGACATCAGGATGTTTAAGTTTGTTTAGTGTTATACAGCTCTTCAACTCTAAATATATGTCTAACATACAGTACCTAGTAACTAGGTATCTATGAGAGCTGAAATACTTGGGGAAGCTTTAACCCTTTTGCTCCTAACAAGGTCTTGATGTTTAAAGTTGTTTTTTATACTGTTCAAGGATTCTGGATTGCACTCTACCATAGAATAGAATCCACTGTAAATCTCTATTGTGACTTATGCAACTCTGCATGTACAGTTCAAACCTAGAACTGTAAGAATAAAAGTGTTAAGAATGAGCTGTGTCACTGACTTGTCTGTTAATGCTGGCAGCCAAGCCTGCCGTTGTTCTCCCCATGAGTTGCTGCTTTGGGTCTTGAGGTTTAAGTGGTGTTGATAGTATAGCAATTCTTTGAAAGACTTTGCAAATGGAGCTAAGCTTCTGAAGCCGTCGGCCTGATTAATCGTGTGGTACTGAGGTGGTGAGTTCTGCATGCAGTGAGGTCATCAGTACTACATCATACAGGCTTTCAAGAACTGGTGCTTGTAGGGGTGGGGGACTTCAATTTGTGCTTTACACATGGGTGGAGTGGTGGATATGTGAAGGCAGCTCTGCTCGTTGAGTATTCAGTGGCCTTTGGGCAGACACTTCAAACTGGTGGTTTTGCATGTCGGTTTACTGGACTGGTACGCTCACACTTCTGCAAATCATTCTGAATTGTTTCTCCAAAAAGAAACTAAATTAAAGGATTAGGTATGAAAATAAAATACTGCTTCAGTACTGCTTACATAATTGCTGAAGGCCCAACGTGCTTGAAGGCTTGTTTTTTCTACACCCCAACTGCTCCACTGAACTTGGGTGTTCTTCAGACCACGCTTGTATTAGATCATGTTACTCTGCTTCAATAGGGAGATGCAGTAGTAACCGAGAGAGGAAATAGATGCCACTTCATTTCTAAGTGGCGTAATCTAAGTTTATGAAAGGAAATATGCCTTTCAAAAACACTGCTCCTATAGTTCCTAGCGCTTTGTCACAAAGCTTGTTCCAGCTCTTGGTGATTGGAGGAATTCTCTTGTAGCACCTACAACTAGCTTGAAGTCATCAGTCACTGCACGTGGGGCATTTGTCTTCCACAGCTGTCATGCTGTGTCATGACATAAAATGTCCAAGATTACTTGAAATGATGGGTGTCTCAAAAAGACTGCAGAAGAGATTGGGGCTTATCATGGGAGTGAAAGAAGCAAGGTGAAGGTGTGAGCAATGTCAAAACATGGAAACTATTTTCTTGTGCAGTGAGGCAAGAGGTTTGGTTCCCCCAATATCCCAGCCTGGGGTCTAGGTGAGATCTGTTTAAACTTCAGTGGGGCTCTCTCTAGTTCATAGGTACTCATTGTGCTTCAAGCGGGGTGACTAGGATGAGATGTTTTCCATTACCTTCTTGGTGCCATAGTAACACATGCAGTGTTGCTACAGTAACAAGTGTGACATCAAAACAGACCCAGTCTTCCAGCCTCTCCGAGGAGTTGCACAGTTGAAAACGCGTGTAGGTAGTACTGACTTGCAGTTTGGGGCATGAATGACAAACGGTAATCAGAAGGTAAATGCTTCCTTCTTGGTGATGCTCCAATGTTGAAAGCTATCACGATGGCAGATTGCAATCTCCTTTAGGTAATTTCTCCAAGGCCTCACTGGGAAAAAATTTTTATTCTGTAGTATTGTATCAAAACTGAAGGCTTAAAAGCAGATAGATTTTAAGATGTGTGTGTCTTGTGACTAAACCCTAAATAATGTGTAAAAAATTCTGAAAATACCTTCCAGTTAATATGCTGAGATCTAAGATCTATTGTGACAAAAAGACGCTAAAGAGACTTTTCCAGTTGGTCAGTGAAGTGATGGCTCACATTTTTAACTCCCTTGAAAACTAATTTGTCTGCTAGAGAAAAATTCAGGGGAAACTTGCAGGTTATTTATCTCCAGTATTTCTTGTGGTGAGAAATTGTATTGGTGTTTTGAGTCGTTGCCTGCATAACACCGAGTAGTCAGACCGTAGATGTTGCACGAAGGACAAAGTAAGAGCGGGTTTTGCTTTAACACAGTGTGGAGCTCCTCTCATTTGCCAGCTTTTTGCCAAAATACGTTTTAGGAAGTAAGGACACTGTTACCAAAAGTTCTCTTGCTCAGCTGTCTGTTGTAGCAGTTCACAGTCTTTGTTTCTCACATTTTGTACTGTTTCAAGGGTAGATAAAGTGTTGCAGAAGCACCGGGGTGGAGTTTAGGAAAGGCTGGGTTCCCTAAAAATACCTTCACTTTTTTTCAGGGCTCTTTGACCCTGCAGTGAGGCTCATGGTACAGTGCTGCTTGGGGCTTGCAAGTTCATGTTTTCTAAGCAGAAATGCACAACCAAGTTCAGCAAAGGGTCGAGTACCGAGATTACGTTTCTCCTTACTCGAGCTGCAGGACAGTGGAGCCAACAACTCTAAATAAGTGATTACACTAACACTTGGCACAGCTTGGTGTTACGCTCTCTCCTTGCCTGCTGGTTTAGAGCTTACACAATTAGAGGTTTCATTGAAGTTCATCAGAGCTCCGTATTGATAATCGTCTTCCTGAAATCATGCTGGGGTTAAGGCACTGAGATACTGAATTCAGAAATACTTGATTCTGCTGCTCTCTCTGGAAGGAAACTACTCCATATGTGGTTTGGATTTTTGAACCTCAGGAGCTAAAGTGCTGGTGCCCCTGTTGCCCTAGCAAAAAGCTCCCACTATTGCGTACCATACAGTCTAAATTTTGGATGGCAGCAGAGAAGAAAAATGGCTTTTGTCGTCCTAGAAATTGCAACAATCAGTTGAACCTGATAGATTTCTAAATGTAACAAGGAAAGGAGCAGAAAAAATACATGGGTAAATTCTGTGCTGTGATGAAAGAGGGGGAACTGGATTAGTTTTTGAAATAAAAATGCATCTAGAATGTGCTATTGATATCCCGCATACATAAACGCTATTGTTACAGCATTCATGGCCAACGATGTTCTTGCCGATGAAGAGTTTTTTCAGCTATTTTGCATTCATTTACAACTAACTATGGAATGTTCATTTATTGATGTTCTTAATTTGTATTTGGAGGTCTTAATTTGACAGTGGAAAAATAGATCATTTGGCAAATAGATCATTTCAGGTGGTCTTCTGCCTGTGCGTAAGTTAAACTTTTCTCATACCAGGATTTGCTTAATAGTGAGTGCACCCTAAAGAAAGAGTGACCTGAATTTCAGATCTATTTCTGCTACTTCAGTATGTAGTGATCTTGTTTAGATGTTCTTTATTTTCAACAAAGCAAACCTTACCTAGGAAACACCTGAATAAGTCATACTGGGCAATGAAAAGTGATTTCAGACAAAGATTTGGTTTTGTGCTAGTAAATTGTATAAAACATTGCATTTTTTAAAATTAAGGCTAAAAAAAGAAGCGGTGAATAAAACTCCATCCAAAGCATGGCCAGTCCAAGGAGGAGCGGATGTATCCGGGGAGCGTTCAGTATCCTTAGCAGCAGCAGTGTGAAGAAGAGATGGAGACACGCGTTCTTTTGTACCAAGGTGCTGTTTTGATGGGGTGATGAGGAAGAGGAGGGTGCGGGGCAGAGGGTGTTTGGCTTTACACTTCACAGGGTTCTCCTGATTTGAACCGTTAGCCAAGCATTTCACTATTAGTGCTTTAAAATGCACAAGCATGGTTTTCAAGTACATGTCACTATGTCATTTTTTTCTTACCGATTTATGACTGGTTGTACACGATACTGTTGAGTTGCCTTTCTGTACTAGAAAAAAACGTATTCCATAATAGTTTTTAAAGCAAAAAAAAATTTTTTTTGGGGTGGAAGAGGCCTTTTCAAGTACTCTTCCACTAGTTTTTCCTGAAGCAGTTAAAAAGCTGTTAACAGGCTTCTGTTGCAAAGTAGAAGTTAGATAAAAGCACGTGTAGAGCGATTTATGAAACGAGAGTGGTGACCGTGTCTCCTGCAAAGTGCCACGGGGGGTTGTGCTCTACTCGCTGAAGTGCTCTCCAGCATTCTTGCTTTGCTTTTGCTTGCCCCTGTGGCAGGCAGTTTTGGGCGCTGGAAGTCTGCGGGAAACCTTCCACCCAGGTGTCTCAGTGATTGCCTTGCTGGGAAATGGACCTGGCAGCACAGAAGTCATCTTGCTCATTTGGAGTAATTTTATTTTAGTTTTTAGATACTTCTTGTGGCTGCTCAGAAGATGGATCACTTCATGCAGACTGCACTATGAATTTCACTAGTAGTAAACATCAGAAAGGAATTAAAACTCTACTGATGCACAGCATGCCAGAGGCAGTAGATCTGGGAGATGTTTTCCATTTAGAAGATCCACAACTTATTCTTACACCTGGAAACTCAGTCCTGCCAGTTACAGAGTCCCACATTTATATGGATATTTATATGGAACCAGAAAATTATTTTCAAACGCCAGTGGAAATAATTGGTAAGGAGACAGCTGCTTTTCCATCAAAATTAGTGGAATCATATGAACTGTCTCAAAAATTGCAAACTACTGCAGACTCCGAATGTCCTTCACCCATGGAGATCGAGCCTTCAGGATCTGTGGGATTTCCGGATAGCTGCTCTGCTGTGGTGGGACAGTGATGTGTGCGAACAGAGAGCAAACATTTCCAATTCTCTAATGCACTGGTGAAAAATAAAGGAAAAAAACCTTCATGCTACCTACAGTAGGTATGGCAATAATAATAATAATATCCACAATACTTGGTTGGTCCTGTCATTAATGTACTGTGAAATTGCTGAAGTTATCCTTAAGGTTCCTTTGTGCAGTGGTTGAAGTTGTGTAGTAGAATTAAAGCTTCAAAACCATCGTTGTTACAGATAGGGCTGGGTCCTGCTTACTTCATGAAATCCCGTGGTAGATCCATGCTGAACCTGTACACCCAGGCAGCTACAACTAAGGGCCTTGAAAAATTTAGATGATTATACTGTCCCAATTATTGCTGTCTCTCTTAGGATCTTAAAAGGAGCGCTGGTTGATGGGGTTGGGAAAGCAAGGCTTCTGGGAAGAGCCACCCCCTCCTTCAGACTTCCTGCTGTTTTTCTAGGGAAACAGGAACACAAGTTCAGCTACATATGGCAATACTTCTTGTTTTGTTTTGTTTTGTTTTAATTAAGAGTAAAGCAGGGGATGATGTGGTGGTATATGTATGACTGGGATATTCTTGTTGCCTTGTCTCCCAGGTTGCTCCTGAGGCATTTGAGAGGCTACAAAGACAGTGTGCCAACTATTGCTCATTTTCTTCAGGTTCTTCAGTGGATGGTCTAGAGACTTAGCCATGCTAATCCCTTCTGGGGCTAATAATTTAAATGCATTTGCTATCTTTTAGCAATTTGGAACAATATACTTGATTTTTGTGATTTTCTAAAATGTAGATATTAGTTTTGGTCAGAGCTTATATATGTTGAGACAGATCTGAAAATGAAGCATTAAGGAATTAGGAAATACACCTCTTGGTCCCGTGGTATTCTGTCCATGTGGTCATAAAAGGTACCTGGAATTTGACAGTGCCCTGAGAGAAGGAGAAATGTTTATTTCCCTACTGTAAGTTGTGCAAATATGTATGTATACAGCTGCTTCATTCGCAAGAGCTCCCAGCTGACATATGAACTCTTATTTCCAGCACTCTCTCTTGTAAGAGGTGGCCAAATCACTCATGTTACTCCCTATCTTTTTAAAGAGCAAAACTCCAGCTAAAGATCCCAGGCTCTGTCCCTGAAGCAACACTGTGCGAAGTGTAAAGGGACCAGGTCCGAACGCAGTGGGGCCAGTCCTCATACCCACCTGCCATGGAGCCTTGTCAGTCCTGTCCTGCTTGAGAGGAGAGCACGAGATACATTTCCTGAAGGTACAACCACACAGGATTTCAGCAGCTCCAGGACCAGGGTGTTACAAAGACGCTCCGGGAAGCTAAGCCAAACATTAAGGCTATTGCACAAGGCAAATCCCTAAGGGGAGGGTCATGCTAGCTCGGTGAAGACATTCCTTGCAGATGCTGACTTTGACTCTTAACGCTGGCAGCATGTACTGTAACACTAGTGACCAGCTGCACCATTTCAGTGTGAAATTAGATCCAGAGCAGCAGACGATACAGACTGTAACATTCATTGAATGGAGTCACGAGAATTAAGAGTTTTCCTCCTCCTCAGTTCTACATTAGTCTCCTGTGCTTTTCCTCCAGTCTGCTTTCCAGTGAGCAATAAGAAAGCAAGACAAACCCTATAAACACCCGTGATTCCCATGCATGGTTTGGCCAAAAATGATTTCCAGGCTTTCTTTTTCTGAAAAATGAGATAATAGATCTGTTCTGTATATTCATGCCACTCTTGCCTGGCAGAAGAGGTGAATTTTGGGATCTGTGGAATTTTGATACCTCTAGGTAGAAACGGGGTGCATCCATACCGTCTTGTCCCCTGAACACTGCTGTCACCCTAAAGTCCTGTTATACCTGTAGGATCCTACAGACCCCAGCCAAGCCAAAGTGAGGGAGCTCTGTAATATTAAACTGAAAAGCTTTCAAATTTGGGCTGCTGATAACAAGGCAGTTCCAGCATGAGTCTAGGCTGAGCACAAACGCTTCACCTGGAGCTTTTTGGTCTCTACTGAGTGTATGTATCAAGCTTACTGCATGGTCACTGGTGAAAGGGCTGTGTACACTCCTGAGGTAAAGGGACTTTGAAAGGTTTGCTAAAACTTGCTAACCAGTCAGAGAAGCAGCTTATTGCAAGAACTCAGCTTAGCCCTTGCGCAGTTTACAAAGCCCCCATTCAGCTTTTATGCTGTCCACTCTGCCTGCCTAAACAGCAGTATAACCACAGTATTTAACAGAAAAGGCTGAAACTGCAAACAAGCGGCTGACTGATGTATTCCTCAAGTGATGCTAATGCATCCCTGGGTGTTCAGTTGGCATGAAATCCACTGGAAATAGCAACTAAAATATGCAGTATTGATCTCCACAAGCCATGCGCGTATCCAAGCAAGAACTCCACATGTCAGAAAGCAGGTGGCTTTCATTAAATAGGACACCTAAGTTCTGCAAAACATTAAAGTAAAATTAAAGTGCAGCAGAACATATCATAGAATCATAGAACACCAGGTTGGAAGGGACCTGAAGGATCATCTGGTCCAGCCTTTCTTGGCAAAAGCATGGTCTAGACAAGATGGCCCAGCACCCCATTCAGCTGAATCTTAAAAGTGTCCAATGTTGGGGAATCCACCACTTCCCTGGGGAGATTATTCCAATGGCTGATTGTTCTCACTGTGAAAAATTTTCTTTGTGTCCAATCGGAATCTCCCTGGGAGTAACTTGTACCCATCACCCCTTGTCTTTTCCATGTGACTCCTTGTAAAAAGGGAGTCTCCCTCTTCTTTATAGCCACCCTTTAAATACTGGAAGATGGTGATAAGGTCTCCCCTAAGCCTTCTTTTCTCAAGGCTGAACAAACCCAATTCTCTCAGCCTTTCCTCACATGGCAGCCTTCCCAGTCCTTGGACCATCTTTGTGCCCCTTCTCTGGGGCCTCAGAAGTCTCCAGAGTAACCTTTGTTCTTCACCTGATAGGGATTAGATCACATCGGAAAAGGAGGTGCCTTTGGTGTGGATGTACGTGTGGGGATGCCGGACGGAGCTGCATTATCCGAATACTTCACCGCGTTACAGCCTGCAGAGCACACTGAGAAATGAGTCCAGCAGCCAGCCTGCGGCTCGTTGGGTGGGTGGGGTGACGTGCGTCGGTCTTCAGTTCGACTTCACAGCCTGCTTTCTTCAGATGATGCAATTACTGATGAAACTGGGGTAAAAGGAGGAATGTACAGATGCCATTAAAAAGAAGCAGCATGTTAGTCACGTATAACTGGAGTTTTCGGAAAGGGAGCCTGCATGTTCCCACTTTGATCACCTTCCTTGCCTCCTCAGTATCCTAATTACAAGACCCCAGCCTTGTACCTCAGGAAGTGGCTGAGGGAACGGAGGCAGCCAAAATGCCTTACTTTTACAGCCTCAAAAGACAGAAGAGGATGTGGATGCTCCAGGGACGTTACTATAAAATAATTCATCTTCAGAAGAGCATCAGCCTGTCAAAGAAATCTATGGGTGGCTAAAGAGCTGCATTTCAAGAAAGGCAAAATATTTCCTCTCCAGTACTCATGAACAAACGTGGAAGTAAAATGGCAATAGTCCAGCCAGTCTTTAAAAATGAAATTCCCCCTCCAAATGCCAGCACGACTTCCTGGGTTATTAACACTCTGCTACAGCGAGATACTTGGCTTTATTTTTGTTTTGAGAAAATTCGGTACCTTTCATCTTCCCTGGCGAACTGTGACATTCCAAAGGCAGATTAAAGAAAACCACCATTACACCTCCATTTTGTGAATGGGGAAACAAGGTTTAAAAAGGGCTGAAGTGATTTTCCCAAGGTCAATGATTCCATGCATCAAGACACAAAGAAAAGTCAAGAACCGAAGCAAAAAACTAAGAATCTCAATGGCTCCTTACGGTTTCTGTACCATGTCACATCCCATAATTTGGGTATGTTTCCTCAGGAGCATTCCGAAGGGCGGCCTCTGAGTATAGCACTTCTGTACTCACAGACTGGAGACACCAAGGACATTTCTTTGCCTCCCACACCCTTCTGTCGTGCATCTCAGGGAGAAGACTTCAGGAAGATAAGAACGGGATGTTGTTATGTGGAAACAGCTGTGAGTACAGGAATTTAAAGGCTGCCTTCATTCTTTCTTTTTGGTTTTGTGAAGGATTAACAGCCATATATTAACAATAATAGGTGCAGTAGCGCTTTTTGAGGTAAGCTGTGGGAATGAGGAAGCTGCAGCAGCAGTTGTAGTTTGGCCTTACTTCCAGGCATATACTGCACCGTATGTACAAGTACATATGAAGTAAAGGATAAAGCCAATTTCTGTTCTGCAAAACAGCTGTAAACTGTACTTTTAATGTCTTTGCTCACAGTTTGATTTAAATGAGAAGCGGAGTCTAAAAGATTTCCTACACCGCTCACAGGCAGAAACACGCAGTGTGAGAGGAGACCTTGCAGTTTCTGCAGCACCTCATTTCTAGCTTCCCACAGCACTCTCAGGCTTGACTGAAGTGTTCTTGATTAGCGTTCGGCAGTGAGTTGACCCAAATGGCCAACTGGCTGCAGATCTTCATTCTCTGATCTGCACTTGCTTCTTCTGATGAACTTAATTTGGATTAAGTATCTCGTTTCGATTGTTCCCTATTGCAAATGAAGGAAAAACCCTTTCACCAGTACAATCCCATCTTGCATTTTTAAAAACATGTTTCATGCATGAAAGACACGATTTCTAATGTCTAAATAGCACAAGCAATGCTGGTGTTGGCCTTCATCGCGATACAGCAATTCCAACAGTACTTGAGGATCAAAATTTGGAGATAGGCATTGCCCTCCAAAGACAACTCATAGTAAGACAGGCGTGTGCTTCTGTCAAGCTCTCCGCCAAAATGATTAGAAAAATCTCTGCTTGTTCTGATCCTCCTGGAGGTACCCTGCAAATAATCTGCCTTGTCTTTGACTGGCAGCTGGGGGGGCATCAGCAGCAGGAGGAGATGAGCACCTACAGCCATAGAGCCACTGGGGACAGGTGGTGGCTGTCAGGAGGCAGGGTGACACTGGTCTGAGAGTAAAGGGAGAAAAAAGCACTAGAAAATGTCGTCTGGGCTCTTTGGGCAGGGTGGAAACCTGCTCTTATGGAAAGGGCTTTAAGGAAAAAGATCTTGCTTCATCTTGGCCTTCAGAGATCAGCAGCTCATTCAGGTTTTTTTTCTTAAGAGATCACCTTCTCCTGTTCCCTTGCAGAAAAAGTATTACTTGCTCGATTGCTTTGGTTTCAGCCCCCAAACCCCAAACCACAGCTGGAGCACCCAGATGGCTGCAGAGCTGCATGTGGAGAGCCAAAAGCTTCATCCCTTTGCTTTTCTTATGGTGGGAGGTTTGCTGTCAATCAGTTCCCTGTTCACAGCTCACAGATGCAACCTGCAGCTAAACAATAATAATTTCCATTGTCTTATAGGAAGTATTCAAGATTATTAATTAATAATTACAGATTAACATAAACTGCCACCTAAATCTGCTCCCAAAGATGGCAGTCCTGGCTGCTCTGCAGGCAAGAAGTGAGCCATGGCCCTTCCCTGATGGACGTGCAAACTCGGACAGCCTCTGCTCCAGCTTCAGTGTCTTCTCTGCAAGAGCTGAGCTCTGCTGCCCCCAGTCCCAGAGCTTTAAGGTTTTTTTTCATCTTGGACAAATGAGTTTTCTACAGTTTTTCCTTCAGCACATTTCACAGCAGACAATCTAGTATGTTTTGTCTTTGTATGTAAAGTCAACTGTATTTCAAATGGGGGGGGAATTAATTTTTTAAAGAATTACAGAGATGCATGTGGGATTTATTGGATGGGAAATGATAATGTAGAGGCTGAACTGATCAGCTGAGAGAGGCTTTCACAGCACTGACCTCCCAGGGGCACCCTGTGAAGCAGTGAGACAGCAGGGACCTCTGGGGAAGATCAGAAGGAGCGATGATGCCTTTGAGAACAGGAAAAGAAGTGTATTACCTACATTCTCAGCTGGCCAGAAAGCCTGGACTCCAGGGAAACTACAGCTACCTGGGGCTGGCGCAAGGTCTGTGCAGGGTCAAGGGCTTTTTCCTAGAGCAAGAAGAGCCAAAGCGCCGAGCAGCGGTACAGTAAACGATGGCAATAAACGGCTCAAGCAAACATTTCTGTGCCTCCATAACCCTCTGGCCACCCTCCTTGTTCATACAGCACCAACCGGGTACGGCCGAAAGCTGCCCTGCCTTGGCAATGGCATTACATGTGTGCTTTGGAAAGTGGAAACCCAAAATATTCCTTGGAAAACTGTTGTCTGACTGTACCTCTGCTGCCCAGCCACATCCCAGATGGGTGCTGGCAGCGGGTTCATTGTGCAAACCTTGGCCTAATCCCAACCTTAAAGTCACCATCTTGTCTGTAATCCCTTGCAGACCAACAGGTCTCTTGAGTCCCAGATGCCGGGGCCTTGTTGCTAACAGCTGGTGCCTGTAGAACATCAGTCGCTAGTTTTGGACGGGCTTTTGTGGGATAATGACTCCAAGCCATGTGTTTGGATTAAGGATGGTGATTGCATGCACTCATTCAACTCAGCTGGCACTGCAGGCCCTGACACAGTGGTTCTTAGCTCCCACCTCAGTGGTGGGAGGTGCTGTTGGATAAGACTTTTGTTTGTTCTGTTTTGTTCTGTTCTGTTTTGAAAGTGGTTGGAGAATTCAAAGAGGGGGAAGAACCATCAGACAGTCCGGGCCTGGGTAGAGAAGGTAAGGAGATGGAAAAGGAGGTGTCTGGGAAGAAAACAGATCTATGCGATGGGCTGCAGCTCAGCTGGTGGCAGAAGTGGAGTGGAAGGTTTGTGAAGTTTGTGAGCTGTTCTCACTGTCACCTCCTCTCACTGTCACCTCCCCAGGGGCTTACTCCTAGTGCCTTTTCAGAGTGACAACCTACTGCTGGCTTCAGAGTGAGATGTGGGTTTTATTGAGGCTTTTATACTCATCTTAAAATTAATCTAAAACAATAGTACCTTCTGCATTGTGCAGGAAGATGCAAGAAAGCCAGATAGGAAGGAAATAATGAGAGGAAAAGGAATTTTATTTGAAAAAGTAAAAAGAGTTTCTCATTTCCCTATAAAAAGGAGGAGAAGAAGGGGAATGGAGATGTGGCCTTTAAAGGGTTGAATCAGCTCTGCTTCTTTGTGAAAAATGGATCTGATTCATAGTTCTCCAGTAAATCTGAAAAGATACTATTCCTGGTATTTAAAAATAGCAAAATTGTTGTTCCTTTTCTCAGCGAGTGGTGGCAAGTAAGGGTGAGGGTATCTAAGTCCTCCAAGTCACACATGATGGATTGGAAGTGACATGTTTAGGAAGCATTGTGTGTCCAACCGCAGCTGTCCGTCCAACAGACAGCAGATCGTCTGCTGCTGCAAATGGCAGGAGGAAACATCTTTTAATCTCCCGGCTGTCTCTGGAGGGGGGAGGTGTTTTTCCCTTTGATTATTGATTATCTTCTGTCAGCCTGAAGGTTGTGTGAATGAAATGGGGCTACAGAAAATACATTGGCAAGAGTGGAGAAGGAGCGTTGCATCTCTGGCCACCAGGCCTTGCAAACTCAACTGAAGATGTGTGTGCATGTCTGTGTATACGCGTGCTTTATATATATACACTTAGAAAAATGTAATGACTAGAGGACTCAAGCTACCGTGTTATTTGGGCATATTTCTGCTGTAGACCTCCACACAGTCAGCTCTGGTGGACCCATCAGGAAGAGCAGCTTGGAGCCTCCAGCAGCGGCACGAAGTGCTTTCACAGGAGGACTTTACTCTCTTTTTCCTTGCTTCACTCCCATCTTTTTTTTTTTTGAAAGAGTGAAGTGTCCATGCTGAGGGAGCTGAGCAGGGCATGTGTGGGAGGTGGGGGCGGAGGTGGGGCAGCTAGGGGCCTGAGCCTATAAAGCTGGAGGAGGCTGAAGGTGCTGGGAGCAGGATGGCCTCAGCTGAGAAGAGGCAGCGGCGGAGGAAGAGGCATGGGGCTGGGCAGCTCATGGAGGGTACGGAGAGAAGGGAGCACCCTGCAGCCTGTAGAGAGCCCTGTTGGGGGTGGGGGGTACAGGGACTGAATGTCAGGGTGGGAGGGCTGACTCTCAGCATGGCTTTGGGTTTGTCCCTCTCTAGCCTGGTATGATGTCTTGAGTACAAATAACTCTTTGAGGGTTCAGAAAACCTGTAGTGCCTTAAAAAAAGGGGGGGGGGCAAAATCCACTTTGCAGAGCATAAGATTATTTAAAAAAAAAAAAAGATATTTTTCTCATGCTGCATGAAGGAACAGTGAATCTAGTCACGGTTTTGGTAGAAAACAGCAGCAGCTTCTTCCTTGTTTTTAAACAGAAGCTGTCTTTGAAAACTTAACACAGACTTTGTGAAGGGCTGACCAACCTTTCTAGCACGAGGGGAGTCACCATGTCTGGGCAATTTATTTACGAGAAGGTTTTTCTCTAATGTGCTTTCCTACCCTCTGCACGTTTTAGTAGATGCTCAGGAAATGAAGGACTCTGTTAAAAGCCCAGACTACATAGAAAGACTGGCGTGTAAATACATGGTAACTTTTTTCTAATTGCTTCTTCTAAATTATATTTTAATAGGGAGATAGAGAAAGTGTTAGTTGCTTTGTCATTAGCCTGATAGTGTAGCTAGCTGTGCTGGAAAAGAGTGCATGAAAAACATGTGTGAATGATTTGATTCAAGTGGTGTCACCTGCAAAGAAACAAACAGGGAGGGAGGGAAGAAGCTATTCCACTCCCATGCTACCACCTGGGGAATAAGGGGGCTGTTTGTCAGGTCTCTGTAGCAAAAGCTTTGGAAAAAATGAGGATGTGGTTTTAGTCATTTACCTGCAATTACATTTCTGAGATGTAGGCCCACCAAAAGCAAAGAAACAACCAAAACCTCAGTGCAAATCAAAAAAACATTTTGTGAAGTTATTTACAGACCTGGAATTACTGTTCCCAGCAAGTGCAAGGCATGTTCTGGATAGCTTCCCATTGTATTTCTTTTGGGGGAGGGAGGGAAGACTTCTACTTTTCCCCCATGTCTCACTTGCACAACCCAACCAGCACCACAAATGTGGAATATTTGGAAGGATGAGCTGGCTTCAGATGGGAAAGCTTTGGAGAAACACAGTATCTACAGTTTGTACTAGAACTTCAGCTTCAACCTGAAGCTGGAGTAACTTCTGCTTTGGGGACCATCTCTTTCCCTTCCTCTGCAGCAGAAGTGCATAGTAGAGTCAAGTACGGAGTCCGAATCTGAATCCAGCGCAGAGGTAAGAACTGGCTCTCTGAAGCGTTTTGATGGTGGTGGGATTCCCTGTTGGGTATCCAACTCTTCCTTCACTCTCAGCAGGGAGAGTCAAAGGGGTGGTTGCTGGGGTTGTTGGTTTTGTGACTGTAAAAGGAACGGGGAGGGGGGGGAGGAACACCAACACTATTCTATCCATGAGGCTCTTCCTCATAACCGTTATTAATTTTAGCAAAATTGATTCTGGCGGGATGAGGTAGGAAAGTGTCAGTGGTTTAGGTAGACAAATGTAGCATAAGCGCTTATCCACTAAGAAGTGCTTAAAGCTGAGCTGGGCTGTTTCTGGCAGTTAACTTTCAGCAGCTCGGGGCCAACGGGATTTCCACGGGTCTGAGTGGAGAACCTCTATCTTCTGACTGTCCATTTTGGATAAGATTAAGAGAGCAGCTCTGTTGCTGTGGTAGTTACTTATGAATATTGGTAACTTCCTGAACATTGTTCTGTCAAACCATTATGTTTAATGTTGATGAAAAAAGACCCGATTCTGGAGTGGAGAACTAAATACTTAATTTCTGGGTAAAAGTCTTCAGAATTGATGCTCGCTGTTAGTCCATGCTGTGCTCTGTGGCTTAGAGAAGCTGTCAGGAACCTGCCACCACACCTTCCAGAAAGCATAGGAGAAAGCTGGAGTTGTCCGTGGTCTCCTTCTGGGAGAAACAAGGCTGGAAGTCCAGTTGTCTGGCTGGATGCTGATGGCTGGGCTGGGTAGAAGGGGGGCTTGCCTGGACAAAGAGCTGGGTGCTTTCACCAAGGGTGCCGAAGCAGGTGCCAGGCCAGGGCTGGGGGATTTCTGGGCTCTTTGGAGAAGCAGAAGCTGCTTTTCTTCATTGCCCAGCACTACCCACTAGCTTTGCGGGGATGTCTCTGTGTCCTTGAACTAGCACAAGAATGCACAGTCACAAATGGGCTTGGACTTCAGCTCCTCCACTAAAGCCTTCAGGTTCCTGTTGTGAACAGTCCAGGGTTCCCAAGCCCTGCTTTGCATCAGCTGTGCCCAGACTCTCCTCCTTCCCCACTGGAAGCAGGCACAGCAGTGACTGGCAGCTTGTTCTCCAGGCAGCTGTGGTGGATCCTTCTAAAGGAGCACTTTCCTTGCAGTAAACATTTTTCCCTTTGTGTGACTGCTTTGTACCTGTGGCTTGCTTTTAAAAGGGAGTCTCCCTACTTAGCTTGCTTGCTTTTCTTTTTTAATAGACCAAGCCTATAAACACTATTTCGGAATGATGCGGTTCTCAAGCATAAATTCATGAAGAAAGTTGTTTACACAGGTCTGGACAAGTCCATGTGCAGTCACATGGGGAAAAGAAGCCTGAAACCTCAGTGTTACAGCAGTGATATTGAGACCAACTGAAAGAACTTGGTTTGGCTGTGTTAGTTACAGAACTCTCCAAAGGACAGCAAATTCGTAATCCAAGTAATAAGGAAGAATTTCAGATCACGCCTATGTAAAAGAACAAAAAGGGACCTCAGTAGGAGGGAAGCTCTCTAAACTCTACAAAACACTCTGTCTACTATCGATTAAATGCTGATTTGGTTTACTTTTCTGGTGGTAAGGTATACAATGACTCATTGTTCTCTTTACAGCAATGTTTTAAGTGCAGTAAGACTTACCGTAGCTCTTGCCAGTCCCTCTGTTTTAGGCTAACTTTACTAGGCCTTTAAAAGTCAGACTGAGATACACTTTCTACTGTCTTTCAGCAAGGGATCAATCTGGCTTCCTCTTCTCTAGGATTTTTACCTCCTCTGGTTTTACTTTGATCAATAGTTCATAGCAAGGTGCTTTATAAACCTATGTTAACTTCTCTTAAATAGGTCACGCCCAGCCCACTTGCTGGAGGACTCCGGAAAGCGAAGGACTCCAGGGGACTGCAAGTAGGTGTGGCTATTTTGCAGCAGCCTGTTTTCGGTTTAGCACCCAAAAATTAAAATATAGGTGACAATGTGTGGATAAACAGAAAAACTTCCACAGTAAGTCTGTGACTTAGGCTGTAAGTGGTTTTAAAGCTCATGCTTCATGTTGCTTCTTATATTTTTTTTTTTTATAGACAAATAAGCATCCATGATATTTACAGAAACCTTTATTTTAGTTTTTAGATCCTTATGATGGTGATTCAGAAGATGCATCCATTCACTCTGACTGTAGCTTGAATTCTTTAAATAGTATAAAAGTTGCACCATGGGCAAACAGTGCCAAAGCAATGGCTTTGGAGGATGCTGATACTTCAGAAGGAGAGTCCTTCCCTAAACTTCCAGACTGTCTCTGCCCAGAAACAGAAGTCAGTGAAATTCAGACAGCAAATGACTGTAAAGCACCTCTGGAACTTCCTAGCCAAGAGAAGGATTTCCCAGGAAGCCCATTCCAATCATCTGAACTGAGTAGAACCACAGAAGCATTTACTTCCACGTGGCTGACAACTGACCATTCCTTACTGATGAATATTAACTCTTCAGCCTCTGCAGATCTCCCTGCAAGCCCAGGTGACAGTGCTCCACAACCCATACTAGCAGCTGACTGTGATGGCACAATGGCCAAACAGACCCTAATCAAAAGAAAACAAGGGATTCCCATTCCAGAGGGTGCTAGTGAAAAACTAAGAAGAAAGAAATTCCGTGCAACTTAATTTGAGGTATGAATAAATGACTGGACAAACTGTTTGCTCTTAAGAATGAACCTGGTAGAGACTTCTTTTGCAGATTGTGCCTGAACCAAACAAGTTTTGAACAAACTAACTCAAGTCTGTTATAAATGCAGTTGCCTGTGTACTGTAAACTTTGAGATCCATCTGAAAAGATGGAATCAACTAAACAAGCTTGTGTGGCAACTTAAGTGGAAACTAGCCAAGGTATGTCCACACAGTCACAGCTAAGCTTTAAGGCTGGGTGCTACTTTGGTGCCTGACTCCTGTATCTAGAACCTGGAGGCACCTGCTCAGTTTCCAGTGTAACTTCAAAAAAAACGTATTACAAGGGTTTGTTGAGGAGGGAAGGAAGAATGCACTGTTGCAATTAGTTTTAAATAGCTATAGCTTACCTCACACCTGTTTCATGTCACTGTTTGGCTCTTCATATGTCTGAGCTACTGTATAATAGCTGTATGGTGAATCATCTTACACGTTTGACTACAAACTGAACTGCTTAAAGTTGAACTGCCTGCAGCTGAAGGCAGTCTAGCTTTTTTTTTTTCTTCAAACAGGGAGAAGTTGGCTTGTGCTATTAATATATCTGTCCCTGTTTTGAACACTGTTTTAGGTATGCAGCCTTTGTATACCTGCCAGTTTAGAATTTACAATGTGAAGTTGAACACATGAATTGAAAGCACTCTTCCTCAGTGAGAACAATCACTTATGAGCTGATGGGACACCAGGTAGTCAGCAAAAAATGTATTGCTGATCTCCCTTTCCTGTACAATAATTTCTTTTATCACCTTTACAGCCTGGGTAGTCCATCTATGTGGAAGGGGAACTACTATCCATAAAGGTGTAATGATGGGTTCAAATATGTTGGTACTAACCAGTTGTTTAAAACACAGCATACTGAAATAAATAATCCATGAGGGGAAAAAAAAAATACAGGAACAACCAGGAGACAAATAGGTTGAAGGGTAAGCCATGTGGGACAGTATATATTCAGACAGTCGGTTTGGGAAGCTCTAGTACCTCAAGACGTATTTGAGACTTTCTTGATCTCATCATTAGTACTTGCTAATAAGTGGAATTGGTTTAACAAGATTTTTATAGTAGCTGTAAGCTACTGCAAGCTATAGTGCTGAAAGAAAGGCACATTCAGCTGAGCTGCTAACAGCTAGAACTTGGACACATTTAAGTTAATACTTCACACTGCAACTGGAACATACCATGAGCAGGAGGAGGTCTACTTCCCTACTGTACAATGTATTTGAAATGATCCCAGAGGAAATGACTATAAGTTCCAGATACTAGTACTGCGGTGATGGAAAAGGAAAGCAACTCATAAAAGCTGAAAGAGAACAAGGGCATAATTTATGGTTAAAACTGATCTTGGATGATGAGCGTAATTCCTATCTCTGTTCCTGACTATTGGATATGAGAACTACAAGCACCAGACAAAGATTACATGATGCACTGGTCTGGCATTTGTTCTTTGTAAGGTAATAAAACCAGCCAGGACACTTCAGCCTGCAGAGATTAACTACACAAAACAGTATGGAGAGGGTAGATGGCAAGAATTCTCTTTTAGTAAGTAGTAGGCATCTGCCAAAACAAGCATGTAAGGCAGGCTCCAATAACAATTCTTCCTCCCAGCACAGGCCTGTGCTGTAGAACCACTTATCACAGAAAAAATAGAGTTGATGTACTTCTTTCATAGAGGAAATCACTGGAAGGAAGGAGCTCCTGAGATTTCCAGTTTGAGACTGAAAAGCTATGCACCTGTCTTTACTCTTCATGTGCACCTTTGAACATCAGAGAGGACAGCTGTTCTCACAGGATGGTCAGAAGGGTAGAAATGCTTACCAATGAATTTAGGATCAGAGAACTGGAACTCTCATCTCCCCTGATTTGGTAACAGTTGGTCACATGTGAGTCTCTGAAATATTCTAACTTCTTATTTAAGCATTTAATAAGACATGAAACTGAAGGCTTATTTCACCATAAAAGCAGCTTAAGAAAGAGGAAGCCCTGTGGTCAATAGGACAAGAAAGTCTTGTTTAGGATACTGTAGCTTCTAAATGCATCTCAGTAGCTGTGTAAACACATTACTTCAAGCAAGAGCCAGGTCATTGCAAATAATTCATGCAATAGCACAGCAGATAACATCAGGCTGTGTGTTTTTCTGCACTGAAGGCTTACATTCCAAGTTTCTTGTTACTGCAGGTTAGCTGAACCAGCTGCTGAGTGAGCTGTGTGAAGGTCAACAATACGCCTGAATACTAATTACTTTTTATTCACTGACAAGATCATAGGTACAGTTCTTGCAGACCAAAAAAAAAAAAAACCCACACTGTAAGTATTGTATTTCCATAGAGTCAAAAGTCTTTCTATAGATTTTATTTCATATAACATGATCCATCAAGTATCACATCTACCAATGACCATCTAAAAATCTCATCCAGTTTTCCTTCGAAGAAATCTAGCCTATCAGCTTTCCAATGCACTGCCCCTTTCTTCCTAGTCAACTTAACACAAATCCATCTGACAACCTAACCAGGTTACAAAGTACAGGTGAATACTACATAGAAGACTGACAATTACTACAGTCAAAACAAATCTTTTCACTCAGTGCACAGAACTGCAACACCACGTTCATAGAAGCTACGGGGATCTTCCTTGGTAGCTATTTCAAAGTCAACCGTGAAAATCAGATCAGCACGAGTGAAGTTCAGATAAACTGGTAAAGTAACCTGGGGAAAAACATGAATATAGAAGAAGAGTTATGTAAGGTAGCTGAAGAGTATAAGAAGTTTCTATAATACTACATGGTATTTATGAGATGGGAATTTAGTCTCGGATAACTCAATACTCAAAACATGAAAAGAAACCCAGGCCTAATAAAGTCACCTAAAGCATGGCCTTCTTTATAGGTATAAATTCAAGTTTTGGCCTGAACAGCATTAGTATTTTTGGATGCCTCTTTTTCTTCTTATCTAACTACAAAGGAAAGACCTAAGTCGACACTAGGTCTGTTTGCTGCTAGCCTGGAATTCAGGTACCCACTGACACTGAGAATATTAGAAAAGAACAATTTGATTTGTGGTACCTAGTAAGAGTATCCATAATGCTTCAGGAAAAAAATTCCTAGGTATATCTAATTATGAGAGTTTTTCGAAAAATTATTTTTATCAATACTTACAACATTTGCTTTTTTATCAGCGTTTGTCTGCTTGATCCAGCGAAGCTGTGTAATGGGCAGTACAGTTGAAATAGCATTTGAAAGTGACAGCTTGTTGTTACTGCATGTAGCTCCCTGAAGCTTCAGGCCTGTAAATTGAAATACACTTTAGAGTTCTAGGAGCTTTCATACATCCAAAGATTGTCTCCCCACGTATCATTGAAGGGCTACCTAAGTCCACTAAATGAGAGGCAGTAGAAATAAAGAGGTTGTATCAGATACACTATCCAGTAGCGCTTAAATATACACTAACCTGAGTCTTGAGATTTATTACCATTATAAGTACTTCCCTACTAACTAATACCAAGCTAATCTTCAAACAACTTCAGACAGTTTGTATTAACTTTTGCAATGATATGATGTTTTTGAGTTGATACAGCCCATTTAATACCAGAAGCTTCTGAAAACATTTTAGAGCAAGGACTCCTTCTTTCTGGTAAGTTTACCTGTGACTCCAAAACTGCATGCATCCAGTACTGCATTCTGTGTAGTTGTAACGTTGACCTCAAGACAGAGTTCTTCAAGGGACCAACTGTTTGCTTGGGCAACATATTGTCTTGTAGCAGTAATATATGCCTCTGGTACAAATAGGCCACCAAGGCACACATGGATGTTCTATTTGAGGGGGAAAAAAATTTAAAAAAAGATATCAGCTGCAGTATTAATTAATGATTATCATAAATATTACTTCAGCAATCTATTTCTATTACAATTTTCCTGCTGCTACTGGAACACTATGTAACTGCTAAACTGCTTTTTGCTCTAAGGCTACATCATCTGTCATTCTAAAATACTGTTTCCCCCTAATCTGTATGAACAGCCTGCTAAGCCCCACCATTTTGAGATCAGGAGATACTCAACAGTATTTACAAGCACTTTCAGAGAACATCAATTGAAGTTATTTTGCCTGAGGAACTATTTCGAAGCCTTGATGTGAAGACTCCATGAAGTAGTTATATAGCTCCACCAATAACCCCTAGACAAAGTCAGCACAAGATACCTTTAGTTCTTTTGCTCCACCAGAAGCAGCTGCCTGGGAAATATTCTGCAGCTGTTTAATGCGCTCACTGAAGTCAGACACCCACTGAATAACAGTCATGCCAGCTGGCACTGTGTAATGAGACCAGCTACGAGGCAAAATACCTATGAAAAAATGTGATTAGAATTAAGTTTTGTTTGCATACAAATTGGAATGACACACTATTTTGATACTTCACTTTTTCTCCCAACAGCCATTTAAGACTTGGATCAGGATATCAGCCTCTAGCTTAAAAGGCTCCCCAGTAAGTGAAAGCACTTTCAAAGATTACAAAGCAACTGGCCTCCAGGTCTACTATTTATTTAAAACACAATCCAGTTACAGAAACCCTTCAACAGTAACTTCAGTTACACACAGCTATATACTGCAGTTACTGATCTTCAAGTTTTTTGTGAAGATTTGAGTTCTTTAGAAAAAACTGAAGAGGTCAAGTATCTGTGTTTCAGGAAATGCTTTGTTCAAAGCAGACAGCAGATCTTTGTGTATTACTACAAGCAGCATGTCTGTGAAAATTCCACATTTATGTGAAATCTTGAAACAGACGTTTAGAGAACTTTAATATTTTCTAGGAGATTTTATAGGAGCAATATCACTTACTTTGCACTATAAATAACTTTATTCCATCACAATTCAGAGACTGAAAGAATTTAGTAAGATTTCAGCTTAGAAATTAAGCTGCTGATACAAACTGTACAAAAAAGTCTAAATTACCTACCTCAACTTGAAAGCCCAAACCAAACCAACTGGAATTTCATATGCTCAACGCAAAAGTATTGCTTGTGTCAAATTGTACAGCCAATCCTATTTTTTCTGCAATTTTTTCTTTTTTAAGCTACTAAGCATAATAGCCTGTAACTTACAGAGTGCAAGAGGCAAAGAGAGTACTGCGAGATGCTAACTTGAATCACCATACCTTTCACGAGTTCATTTATAAGTGTACGCAAATAGTTGGTTTGTTTCTTTTTTCCTTCACACACTTGAACCACATCTGCAAGGTCCTGACGAACATCCTGAAGCAGCTTAGCTCCCATTTTCACCTCTCTCTCAAAGAATCGGAACAAAGGATCCTGATTGTCAAAACATTGAAGGTAAGTTAGAGATCAAAGTTCTTGCTGGAAAACTGCTACAAAAAGCAACCCCAAAATCCTGGATGGACTGACCAGTAACACTGTGACTACAAGCATTAAACATGAAGATGCAATCTATGGTGCAGAAACTGACTGCAGAGACTGTTTTATAACCAACAATCCTCTCTCCTTTGGAGAAGCAAGAAAGTTGAAGTCTTAGTTGAACAATTAATGCGGACTGCCTGCTGCGGCTCCTTCCAACCAACTCTGGATTTCTTTTAATTAGCAACAAAAGGTTCTCACCTACTATCCAGAGCAAGTCTTTAGAAGCAGCCTGGCAATCATTGGCATATTCAGCTGGGGAGCTTACTCCCAAATCAGAGCTTAGGGTACTACTGTCCAGACCTCAAAAGTTTCCTCCAGGCCTTGCAATTTCTGTTCCCAGTTGGCAGAAGCTGCTGCCCTGTCTCTTCTCACTGACCATCATTATTTTAGCAGTAATTAATGTGCACTGGCTGTAAAGGCAGTATCATAAGTACCAGTCAGTCTGCTACAAGTACAACAGGAAGCACTTGTTTCTTGCCACCTGATCACAGAGAAGCTTCAGAATTGGTACCTTTGATAGACAGTTCGCCATTGTATTTCTTCAAATAATCCCCAGAAGACATAAATCAACTTTTAAGAGCATTTCAAGAAACCCAGTGGGGCATTACATAGCTATGGCAGTCAGAATCAGCATTGATACAGGTTCCATTGTCCCCCCCAACACTTTAATCGGTACTTGCAAATCACAAGGCGCTTGTTCCAATGCACCAGAAGTTGTGTACTTCCTACGCCCAACGTTAGATAAAACTTAGTTCTTACCTTAATGTTTTCCACAGTCCGTTTGAGATGGTTTAGAGTTTGTGGGATAAGGTGAAGCCAGTTAGAGGCTGTGGTGTGTAGTGTTCTCATCCAGGCTGGGCGACCATCTGATGTAGAATCAGTTCTTGTCTTCTTCTCAGTTTCTGCATAAGCTAGATCATCCTCATCCTCTAGCATCTGCATTTTCAGCATTTTACTGATCATATCTATGCCTAAAACAGAAGACATGCTGTTAGTCAGAGAAGCAGTGGTATCAATATGAAAACATCCTATTACATGCATGAACTAGGACTTTTCTTTTTACTTAGTCTAGACCTAAGATGCAGAACTGCCCAGCTGTAGGTGGCTCCAGAGCTGACAATAAAGCTTTCCAGAATCAAGATGGGAGCTTGACATCTGGAAGGCTGAACGTAACTGTTTTTTTAATTCATGAGCTTCAGTTTTTGGACTACCCAAGTGTCTTACCTTACAGAAGTTAAACCAACTATGTTGAGGGAGGAGGGGAAAGCTATCAACTTTTCAGCAGGATTTATATTTCTCTTCTGCTTTTTAGTTAAAATGGTGGCCTGGTAATCTATGGAACACATTGTCAAAGTTCTGGTTTTACCTTGTGTGGTGAGAAGAACTTTCTCTGCATTATTTGGCAGGCCCAGCCATGATGGCGTTTGTGTATCTGGCAGCATCTCAACCCACTGGACAAATTCTTCACGCCTGCAAGTCAGAGTTTTAATATTCATTAGAAGGCTTCCCCTATTAGAATGGCAAGGTAATGCTTTGCCTGAGAAAAATGTTTACACAGCTAAATTCCAGCACAGAGATACAGGTTAGCATGGTTTGGGTTTTGTTTGGTTTTTAATTTAAACAGTTGTACACAGAGTTCAGAATAAGGAAAAAATGATACCTGATTCCATCTGGCATTTGAATGTCTTTGTGTCCATCAACTTTGCAAGCCAGTTTGAATTCACTATCAAAACTTAGAGTAGTGAACAGACGTTCCAAGAAAGTGTTTAACAAACGTTGATCAAATTCATTATCGATGCGACCTCCATAGATAGACTGTGCCATCAGTGTCTTTAATGCAGACCAGGGGATTTTATCAGGTGAAATGTTTTGGCGACCCTGTAAGTAAAATGCAGTGTCAGTAGCAGGAAACAATCCTTTTCACCTCTCCTCTAACTTAGTTCTTGAATTTGTCAAATTGCCATCAGGTTAATTGTGCCTACTCATTTAACTCACTAAATGTTTCCTGAACAGACTGCCTTACTGAAGATCTTCAGTAATCTAAGCGCTACCTGTACCTAAGTACACAAGACTACTTGCCTTTGCTGTATCATCCAACCATGTATCTACTGTGTCACAGGCAGATCTCAGATCAGATTCTCCAAATTCATACTTCTTGGACCAGCCCAATGGAGCATAGCGCAAGCGCTCTTGGATAATGGCATGGAACCAGGCAAGGAGGAAATACAAACGAGCACGCTCATTTGGAGACTAGGAAGTGGAGAGAAAAAACAAACAAATTATTACTCAAGTGAACTGGTAAAAACCAAAGCCTGCTAAAAGGCTAGAAAATATCAGATTTAATGCTAGATTGCTACCAAAACTGAACACATTCTACCAACAGAAGAAGCAACTACTACTTTACTTCTGTAAGAACAAAACATTCTATGTACATCTTGAAAGCTGAGGTTTTATCATCTATGGTAAGATTTTAATGAATACAATCTGACATTCTCTTTCACCTACATAAGCCGCAGCCTTACCTTGCACATTCTAGAAACTGGAATGCTACTGAAAGTCCTCAGCATGTTTGCCTTTACGCCAGGAGGAGGTTCAAACACGAAGATTCGTCCGGCACGTAACAAATTCACTGGCACCTAGAAAAGATCAATAAACTTGAATCCAACTCCTTTAGCCTCTACTAAACTAAATACCTCTAACAGCACAGTTTGCATTAGCTTCAAAGTCTCATTGTAAGCACACACAGTGAAGTCCTGCCTTTCTTTTGGAGGGTAGGGGAAGCAGCAAAAGGAATAGTATGAATTTTTCATTCAGCTACAGTTATCAGAAACCAAGGCTAGTAACTACCCTGAAAAGCATGTATTCTCCTTTTTCTTTAATGCAGAAAGGCAGTCATGAGAAAACTGTCCCTGGGTAGCACTCTTGGCTCTGCAAGCCAGTTACTCTACCAGAGGATCAAATTTCAAATCCATGCTACCTTTGGATTAATCTCCATGGTAAGGAAGAGTCTGAAGCAAGCATGAGGTTGTAGGGAATGTAGCTTCTTTTCCAGTTGCATGAGCCATCCAGGAGCTAGGTGAACATTCTTCAGCATTACCCATCTGTGAAGTTTTGAAACGGAACAAGTGCTTTTTAGTGTATAGCTTATGGATCCTGGCTATAATCACTACAAAGAGTAACAGAACATATTAATGCTCCAGGTTTTTCTCCTTTTAAACCTGCCTTCTACATAGAATCAGTTACTGTGTACCATAAATGGACTTTCTTGTTTTGCAGATACAACCTACTTCTCTTGAACATATTTAAATCAAATAGAAGTTGTGAACAGCTATGTTGAAGTTACTGTAAATTTCAGTTCAGAACATAGTCCCAATTTTTTTTTTTTTACTCAATTTTATCTATTTATTCAATAGCTTACTTCCCCTTTCCCTCCCATTTACCCATTCTACTAAGCAGTATTCTAGCTAAAAAGGAGGTAGAACTTACCTTCCAGATTTCACTGCTGTGTTTATTGCTTTATCTGCTTGGTTAAACCCTTCAGCAGAACCTAAAAGACAGAAGGGTTGCTAAAGCTCTTACTGCTAATAGTTTCGTTTATGCTTTGATGGTGAAATAAGCTATGTTCTTACCAATAGCAATAGAAGTAATCTGTGTATTCTGCTCAGCCGCGAGGTCTTCAACATGCCCACTGGCATCGTAACCAGGCACTGAACACATCAGCACAGGGGTATTAGGTTTCACCTGTTGTCCAAGAGGTTTAAAAC
Source organism: Burhinus oedicnemus (assembly GCA_008921705.1). Taxonomy (NCBI): domain Eukaryota; kingdom Metazoa; phylum Chordata; class Aves; order Charadriiformes; family Burhinidae; genus Burhinus; species Burhinus oedicnemus. Next base: position 482,690 of record VFFE01007257.1, read on the forward strand.
AATACAAATCAGTCACTACACGAATATGAGAATGCAGTAAGCTCAATCTTTCTTCCCTCTGGCCAGCTAAAGACATTATGCTACTCTTAGATTTACATTAACAAATAGGAAAACAATCCACTCCTCATACCATGGGGAAAAGGGTAAGTGGAAGAAATGTTCCAGTGCATAGCTTTACTCACTGCGGAACTCATGCAAAGTGGCACTAAGCACTATCTCAGGATTTTAGCCTTTCAAAAGAAGTGGGTTACCTCTGTATCTACAATGTGTGTCAGATCTAAAGGCTGTTCCATAATGGACATGAAAGACTCTCCAAGATTTGTTGAAACAAAGGTATGTGCCATTGCCAACAAACGATCTGGACGGAAGGCCTGGATCAGAAGCAAGCGATGAATGGCCTGTCCAATAGGAGCTGAAAAAGGGATACAGGATTAGATGGACAGGTAAGAAAACCATCCTCAACACCTTCCTCTCTTCAATTCTCCATTCAATTTTTCCCATCTTGTTCTGAAGACTAGATATGTATTATCCCCCTTCGAGCGATCTGTTGCAATGTACTAATGGAATGCTTATTTCTATCTTCACTTTGATAGTCAAAAAAACCATACCATCTTCAGTTGGTTTGTCTTCTCCAACATTTCAAGCACCTGCTCAATTGCTCATGTTATGAGCCCTTTAAAAGCCTACCTTGACAAGATGCTTCAGGATTCTACTGAAGAGCTACTGGTTTACAATATCTACAGTCTAGAAGTATTGTTGTGAAGTGATTTTAACTTCCAGAGACAATAGATCTCTTCACATCTTCTCACTCATTCAATAATCTGCCGTTCTGCTAGACTTCCAAGTATTATATACTCATCCAGCATGGAGAGAATAGATAACCTAGAGTTGCTTTGGTTAGTGGTCAAGCAGCTTTACAGTAGCTAGTAAATACAGGCTTAGAATCCTTAATTTAGAAAGCCACCTACAGGAATAAGCCCTGAGTGATCACAGACAGCAAATGCTTCCTAACATTACCTTTCAGACAGGGGAGGAACTGAAGGGTAACGGTTACCCTTAAGTTCTAACTCTTAACAAATAAGTGCTAACAACTAATACAGCAAGAATTAAGACCTCATGCTTAGATACAACTGCTGGAGGAAACATTCTAATAGACCAGACCTGTCCTCAGAAAAATCTGTGTCTTGGAGCTTTTTAGAGTACTGAGCTGCCTCCAGATTTGCAACAACTAAGATTAATCCAAACTATTATGCAAACTAATGATATTGTGGAAGTACATTTCATCCTCAGTGGAAGACCAGATCACAGGTTAAGGTGCAGGAAGCAAGTGTAGTAGCTATTGCTTATAAAGTTTGTTTTTTCAAAAAACAAACCAAAAACACTAGACTTGAGGTTCTTCCACAATCCCAACTTTATGATTTTCCCAGGCATTAAAGTCCAAATTAAAGTTCTACTTTAGAATTCCTTTAAAATCATAGTAATTCTACTTAAAGTCAGTACATTAGGATTGGTGTGGACAACAGTGCAACTTAACTTACTTGCAGGTTTTTCTTCAGTCCACAGGTATGGTACAGTCTGCTCTGGTGAACTGCTATCCAGCCAGATACAGAATTGCTATATTGAAAGAAAATGCAAAAAATTGGAAATGAAGTTTCATGGCATCAAAAACCTGCTGCAAGGTGCAGGTCCTGTTCATGGTGCAGAGACAGAATCACAGAATCACAGGGGTTGGAAGGGACCTCCAGAGATCATCTAGTCCAACCCCCCCACCAGAGCAGGGATACAAAAATCTAGAATTTAATGTACTGCAGAAGTGTTCAGCTACATAGCAACTTTCAGCAGAAAACAAAGGTTGCCAGGGTAGGGTTGAACTTGGTACAGTCTAAGCTCTACTGGCCTTGGATTTGCAAACAGATCTTTAAAAATTCTATTAAGTAGCTAAATGTTTAAACAATGAAACGCGTAACTCTGTAAGATTTTTTCCTATTTAAGGCTCGTATCTTATTATTTATCTTTATAATACAAATTTAGATTGAGTACCAGATGAAGCATTTGAGTGAGCTACAAATAAGTCTTGAGAAATAAGACAGGGCTAAGACTGTTGAACACAAGCACGAGAACTAAGACAGGGCTAACACCGTTGAACAGAAGCACTATTATATTAATGAAGTATTAGCCCCAAATATTGTCCAACACTCAATATAGTTTGGTCTTTTCCAAGGCTTCTAGATATGTGTGGTTTGAGTGTTTCATAAATAAATGGTTTGAACGTTTCCCTGAGCAAGACTGCAATTTGACCAGCATATTTAGTTAAGTTCTTGACTCATTTTTCTTCAGTGAATTTCTCCAAGTTCTGTTGTTGTTTTTAAACAAAAGCCCACATGTAAAACTCAAATTATGCTTTGTCTATTATGCTTTTTTTAGATGTGTCCAATCGTTTCACTGCTATCCCCTAATTCTGTGTTGCCTCCAGCACCCCTGATTCTACAGGTCTCTACCAAGTCCCAGCGCAAGCTATACATTATTTTAGCCCAGGTTGAAGAGATTGGGCAAAATTAGATGTAGCAAAGAGAGTTCAACTTTTAGTATAAAAACTAGGCAGGGCAACCAAACAGGTCCTATTTAAGATATGGACAGTCACGACACAGATGTATTCTTAGAACACTAAGGTCATTGGAAGGAGCAAAGTGTTCAGCAGCCGAGCACTACCCAAATTTATTCTAAACAGTAATGTTCAAGAGCCCACCATAATGATGTTATGTATGGCTAGGGCTGCTCCCCTCTACTGTATAATTATCACATAATAGTGCTACAGTAAAAGACACACTGTATCACACTTTCTGCTACCACAGGAACCAAAGTTGACCACAAAGTTCAATGAATGGTGAAGCTGCTTCCAAGGCTGAGTGATGAACAATGCTGGTATTTACAACTCAAGTTTTATAGCATGATTACAAATGAAGTAAGAACATTCATTTCCACAACAACTACAACTAGTTAATCTGTAAGGCTTCTCTTCTCATACTAGGAGAGCTTACTTGTAAGCATGAAGCTCTTTAAGCAGACACCTAAAAAGCTTTACTGGGTAGGTTAGTGCAGAAACAAACCCTAGCCAACACTTACCTCATCAGCTTGAACTTTTGAAACAAGGTCCTTAAATGCAGGAAGGCAGCTCAACCTCATCATTGCTTCTGTTTGCTCTACAGTCAAACCATTGATTTTTGGGAGAGATGCAGTGTTTAGTACAATCTCCTTCCCTCTCAAGAAATGCTGGAATTCTGCATCATATGTAGGTTCCCTAATGTAGAGGGAAAAGAAGACTTTAGCTAGGTGCCTTCAAGACATCCCTCCCCTTTTCAACTAAAGTGAAGCAAGAAAACAAACGTTTACCCAATAGTGCCTTTCAGTTTAATTCGGGCCAGCAACATAGCAAATGTTATATGATCTTGATGCAGCATGCCACGTGCCACTCTATTGAAAGCCACCTACCAAAAAACCAATGAAGACAGTAGCATAAGAATCCTTGAACTCTGACCCTTTGAAAATGATTAAAGTATATTTACTAATTAAAAAATTGAACCTGAAAGAGATCCTTTGTGATGATTGAGAGACGCTGAGTATGGTCTGTAATTCCCTTCAGATTTGGGTTCTCATACAAGACATTATGATAGATGTCCAAGAAAAACTGGAGAGAATATTGGTACAGGAAATGTATCTGAAAGAAAAAAAGAGTTTGCTTTTTCTCTCTAGAGCCCTGCTGTTTGATAGTCAATGGCTTATGCCTACCAAAATACAATACAGCAGCCAGGGCTGGAATTAGGCAGTGCCTAATTAGCTTTGAACAGTAAATACACGAAGCTTCTGGTAAGAAGAACTCATCCTACCTGTTTCAGTGACTCCATAGTGAAGTAGATACTGCTGCATGCTGTAGAAAGAGGTAAGTACTGCTGAGAAACAGTCTCCACTTCTTGCATGACAATATCAGTCTCTTCTACTTTTCTGGTGACCTCTGCTGCTTCCTTCTTCAGGTTCTCAAGAGTAGTAATGATGGTGTCGTCATCCAGGATACGTCCCTTCACTTCATTAAGTGCTTGTAGTAGGGATTTTTCTAACTGACGCAAGCGCAGCTGAAATTCACCTTAATTAGAAGAAAAATTAGGTTACATATTGAATAGATGTGTTAGTTTTTAATTACATGAATTGTGTATACTTTGCCATTGGACATCCTAAAAAAGCAAGAGTGTCGGCTATAAAGATATTTCAATGTGTATTTCTACAGCTACAGTAAAACCACTGCACTCTTTCAGAACAGGAGGAAGTTACTTTAATTTTGGTAAGCATACCCTGAAGCTTGAGGAGGTCAGAGCGTTTTTCATCAACATCTGGTCTTTCAGCTTTCAGGACTTCATTGAGACACTGGCTCTGTAAGCTGCTGCGAGTTACTGTGAAGTTCACAAAGGTAACACGAGAGCAGAGGTCCGGTGGGAATTCAACCTATCACAGGAAACACGAAAAACTTTCTCAGCTCTCTTGACATACCATTTCTACAAACAGGACAGTCTTCTGTTTTACTTACTGTTGGATCTCTGGTGGAGAGGAAGATAACGAAGGATGGTGATAAATCAATATCTTGGTCTCCAAGAGTAATCAGAACTCTGCCTCCAGTTCTCCGGACTTCACGATTCAGAACAGGATTCAGAACTGGATCATAGCTCTCCACATCCTAGAATAATAAATGTGTTAAGAGATTCTGTTTCTTGCAAGTGTCTCAAGCTAAAAATCCTGATCAAACTGGGGCTTAAAGCTCTGGTAGCAATGAATTTGCAGTTGGTTTTGAATATGGATGACATTCAGAAAGTACTTCCACTTTGGATTTGTAGTTGAGCTACACAAGCATACAGTTTAGACTATTAACGTATAAAATCTCAGTAGGGGAGTACTATTATTGTGTTAGTTCTAATGCATAATAAACCCTATTCTAAGCAGCACAAGCAACAGTTACTGATCTCATCTGTGAGCTAATCCTTTGTTTTCCCATTTCCATACTAATAAAACAAAAAAACATACCCATCTCAAGTGAAAGTCAACTCTTCCTAAATTGCCTATTTCTTTGTATTACTGAAACTTCTTCCTGCTACTCAGAATAGACTTAATTCTAGATAACCAGTCATATTAGGTGCTATTACCTACAACTAGAGATAGCATATGGGAACAAAGGAAGAGACAGAGAGGTTGCAAGTCATTTTACAGAGTGGAAGTAAAGAAAGATCATTTGAAAATAAAAGCATTTGATCTTAAAATGGTGGAAAAAGGAAGTATCTTCTTTTGATTGTCTATCTCACTGATCATATTTTTCTCAGGACTAACACCTCACATATCACTCAGTACTAGTTAAATTACCGTTTGGAAATTTGTTTGCATCTTACTAACAAAACAACTGCAAACTTTTCTAGTACACTGTAAACTAGTTTCTACGCGATCATGCAACTAACCTGTACCAGAAGTGGGTTACCAAATCTCAAGGCACTTTCCAAGTTCTTCCTGAAAGCGTCATCCAAGAAACTAGTACGAGTTATCTTACGGTCTTTATATTCATTCATGATAAACTCTGTGGCTTGCCCGGAGGGATCGATGATCAGTGGATACCTAAGTTAGTAATTAAACACTTTCATTATTTGGATTTTGACTGCAGACAGCCTCTAAGCAGTTTTATGAATTTAGGTTGCATTATTAGTCTCAACTCTAAAAGCTTGTATATTGATGGAGTAAGTTGGCCAGGTTCAATGACTTATTTCAGTTCAGAGTTTTGAAAGGTAAGTCTGTATTTGAGGAACAAAACGGCTTCAGTTCAAGCCAGCTTATTTTAACAGCTAAGCATAACAAAAAAGGCAAGCAAAGATAAATGAGAGTTTTTATGTTTACGCATAGTTGAGAAGCCTTTACAGACATTAGAAGCTCTCACAACAGTGAAACAGTGCTTTGAAAGAGTTACTGTGATTCTTTGATAGGTGCAAAACCAGGCCTGCTGTGAGAATGTTGCTTTAGAATTCTACATCCTAGAATGAAATACCTGTTAAACCGCTTAAGCATGATGGCATTCTCAGTGCACAGGTCATCTGCAGGTAGAGAACTTGCTTGCCAGCGAAGCCGCTCATCTGCATTGGACAGGTACTCCGTCCTTGCAATATCTGTACGGAACTGTAATAAGTACATACAGTTAGTATTTGACTCGAGGTTCTCCAACTAGCTGGTGAAGACGTTTTGAGTAAATGCAGCTCTACAAGGTATTCTTTTCCAATAGCTCCATTCTTTACTTAGCAATCTTAAAGCTTCTATAACTGTTGCAGTAAATTGCTTTATGGTTAACTTATCCCGACCATATCTTTACCTGGATATTTGCTTGCTGCAAATGGTGAGACCACGTAGTGAACAGATTCTGACGCATCTGCTGATCAAAGTAGCCAGCATAGGCAATAAAAGCTCCTGAAAGTAAGCAGTCTCCTGCAATAGTGGACATCTGGTTCTTGAAAGTTTCACTTGTCTTCTCCCATCTTTCACGTTCAGCAGAAAGACTCTTCAGAAGAGCTGTGCTACGGTTTACCTAGAAGTGGTGAAGTAGTCTCTTTATAATACCAATTGTTACAGTATTACAAGTCTCTTGGAACACTTAAATGCTGACTTAAGGCCCAAGTTAAATTTAAAAGCTCAGAATGAAATTAAATTTGCGTTTCTTCACTTCGGTGTTAATTTATTATGTTGGTTTTAACTGTTATCTTGATGAACTTAAAAGTGTTAAGTATTAGCAAAGTGGTGACGTGGTAATGATTAGATCAAATACATTGAGAAATTCTTCCCCCCAAAAAAAGAAAAAATAAAAGAAGTCTAGTTAAGACATTACAATTACACTATATCCATGCCTGTTTCCAAAGGCTTTACGCTTATTTTAAGCCTTATGTGAACTGTCTCTAATCAACTAGCAACATAAGTTGGTATTTCTAATTTCAGACAGCTTTCAGTAGCTTAAGAACCTTCGTGAGAGCTAGGGATGAAATGGGCCACTGAGATGCACTGCTCAGGGGAAGCAACCAAGTCTGCTCACAAGTCTGAAGAACAGTTCAATTTCCAAATGTCAAAGATTAAAGAATGGAAAACTACTGATATATAAAAGCCTTACTTTTGCTTCTACAGCAGCCAAGTCTGCCTTGATAGCTTGAGCCTCTGAAATCAGTACTGCATATTCTTCTTTGTAACGGGCAATACTGGCCTCAAGATCACGAATCATCTGCTCCACTTCATTTGCTTTCTGTTGGTTGTCTTTGGCATCATCCTCCAGCTTCTGCAGTTCATTGCGTAAAGGTTCCACTCTTTTCAACATATCAGCATAGTTCAGCTGCAAACAGTAAATAGGCCCTTTATACTTTCTGAAGTGATATGTGCTAACAAGAACCACAGCATTCAGGTACATACTATCAACTGCATCTTTTCAAGCTTAGGTACTTGCAACCTGTATAAGATTTACTAGCTACTTAACAGAAACTTAGGATTGTTTATCAATCCCTAAGACTCTAGTTTAAACAAAGCACAGACAAAAAAGTACTTGCTTTTTCCAAGATCCTTTTACTGCTCTGTAGACATACAGAAAGCCGTCTGAAAGGTTGAGACCACATTAAGTAGTGTATAGCACTGTTTTGCATACTCGACTGGGTGTCCATGACAGTACTGTGTTTATCTGCCTTTCTTAGTAAAGAACTGAGTACAGCTAAGCCATGGAACAATTAGGATAGGACCTACTGGCAAGATTCAAGCTAAACAGTCTCTACACATGATGCCATTCATAGCAGGCACAGTTTTAACAAGCCAAGCATTCAGCTGTATTGAACACCAACAGGCAAGTAAATCACTCTTGCGTATCTCAGTCTGGGAGCATCTTCCCAAAAGCCTATTCCTTTAGGGAACTCGTCTAGCATTTAAGTCTGCCTAGAAGACCCTTAACAGACCTGCCTCTGTGTGTGCCCGACTCTGAGGCAAGACAGAGACTGCATATGTTTCATTAAGAGGATTGCATTGCATTTTCCAGCTGAGAATTGTATTGTCCTGTAGAATGACACTACGTACAGAAAGGATCCGCTATTGTTTACTGTAAACCTAAAGTTTCTCGGTGCAAAAGCTGTAACACAACTGGCCATTAGTTCTCTAGCACAGTACTACTGAGCTCATAAGCATTCACCTGAACCATCTACCCATTTCTTTTGAAGAAAAATAGCTTGAAATATTTAGTTGAATAGAGGCAAATTCAGACCCTTCAGGCATTGTTATATGCCTTCAGGCTCACTCATTTTACCTTGTGTTTGCTTCCCCACAGTACTGACTTTACCTGTGCAATTGCCCATTTCACCATAGGTCCACAGGCCAGTGATGCTCTGTTTACAATTTCATAGTTGTAACTTGGATTTGACAGGTAGTTTTTCTTCATCTTCTCCCGGATGGCATCACTGCAAGGTAAAAGGTTTTAGAGATAGCCTGAGTACACTGTATGACAGCACACAGGTGTTCAGTATCCCTTTATCTGGCCTGCCTTCAACAGTTGACATGAACATTTCCTAGCACTTTTGCTGACTGGTAGCTGGGATGTTTCAGTTAGTTCAAGATGTTGTTTCAGAAATTACAGCTTATGGGTGATAAAAGGCATTTAACAATATCTTAATATTAGTGACTCACAAACTGCTTAACTCCGCTCAGAAAAGTCTGGAGTTGGAAGGGAATTCAGATGTGGCTAGTCTGACCTTCTGCTCAGATTCAGTGCCAGCTAGGTCAGCCTGGATAAAGCCCTCAGCAACCTGGTCTGTTATTGCTGCAAAACTACTTTCAACTAATAACTGGCTTTGGACAGCAACACACTGCTTTGCAACCACGCCTTGAAGTCAGTCAACAGCAGCCGTTTTGTACCAGTTTGCATGATACACCTTTGCTTCAGTAGTCCATTTCCTGCACCACCTACACATTCACTACATGCAGGAATAAATTAGTCTCAAAAGAAATCAAGTGCTACCAAAGGAATTACGCAGAGAAAAGTCCAATTAAGACTTTCCATATTTTTGTAAATAGTTTATTCACAGAAATAACCCATACTTGCACTTTACCTGATTTCCTCAGCAGAGAAGTTAACAATGGTTGGAATGAAGTTCTCTCTCATGATGATGGAACGTATTTGTTTCCAATCAGTTGTACTTTCACCTAGTAGTAGGCAGATGGACTCCAGTGCTAGTTTAACTGCTGCAGGTGGATTAGCCATAGAACGGACCTCTACCAGGTGCTGTTTCTTTATCGACTTGACAGCTAACCAGTGCCAGAAAGATGATGAATGTTGATTGGGAAGAAAATGAACAGTTAGCAAAGTCCATTAAAGTACCCTGGATTTGTAAAAATGCTTCAAGATTCTCAAAAGGAATTTGAGGTTATTTCAGAAGCAGATACTAGTGGATAATATTCAAACTACTATATCACAAGATAAACTTTTGTGAGTCCCAATTTGCCAACTGACCACAGGCAACTTTTCTGCTGCCTAAAAATGATTAACTTAAAGCAATGATTCCTCTATCCAGTTTAACGAACGGACAGCTTGATTGTATACTGTCTGGGCAGCAGTAAGGCATCAGTGCTCTTTCCGATTACGAGCTTTCCTTATGAATACGTAGACTGAATAAATAACTAGACCTCGTCAGTCAGAAACAAAACCACAAGCCATAAAAGGAGTATCAAGTATCAGATCAGTACTACAAACAGCACAAAGTCACAGTTCAAAGACTAGGAATTTCTTAAACACTGTTCAGCTCCATGCTAAGAGCCTACACTTTTGTTAGCACCGACTCAGACCACACCAAAACACATTCCCAGAGTCTTCAGTTTTAGATTCAAGCCCATAGTGTGATCTCTTCAGGTGCTAACATACCATTCTGAGCTTCAATGACAGCAGGCTCCACCTTGTCAAGATCTTCTTTCACACTCATCTGCTTGTCTGCAATGACCTCCTGCTGCTTGTGCAGCTGTTCCTGAATCTCCTGGCTCATGACCTAGAAGGAAATTTCACAGACAAAATACTGCTTTTCAGAAGTTGAACTTCTTCCAGTGCTTGCTCTGCAGGCTCTGTTTTGTAAATAAGAATATTTACTATGCACGGAGATTTAACAAAGATTTTTACCTTTTTCTTCTCAGCTTCCTGCTGATCTTTCACCATCTTTTTCAATTTGTCATTGGCTGCTGCATTCTTCACTTCCAGCTCCTGACTCTTTATTCTTAGGTCGCGTCGCAATTCTTCCACCTGAGATAGATTGTGAGATGGGAAAGAATTGATAGTAAATATGGAGATCTATTTAATCACTCCAGCATTATAAAGGGCAAAGTTTTGGAGACATGTACCTGATCAACGGTTTCCTTGATTTTTCTAAGACCAACATTCAAATGCATTTGCTGCTCCTCCAGTTCACTCCGTTTCTCATTGAACAAGTTGGCATAGTGGTTTATGAAGTCTAAATAGTGGCGTGGTGTGATTGCCATGGTTCGGCCTCCTCGTTTTGCCAGACGAGCATTAGCCTTTAGGGAAGGAAGAGGTGTACATTATGCATTGTTTCTAAATTTTCTTGGATGCCAAAGATCATACTTTTTGGGAAAACTGGTGCATGATGCTGTGGCCTAGAGATCAATGCAAGTTAAGCAGTGTAATAATAACATACCTGATGAAGAGTCTGATGAACAAACACACAGCTATTAACAATAGCTTCCCTGTGTGATGGTGGTTGTGGTAGCTTGTCATACACAACTGGCATGTAATCGGGCACAATATAATTTGGTTTCTCAAGATCCATTTTGCTTGTGAACTCTTTGCCGACTTGGTACAGCGCCTCAGTTGACCAGTCTCCAAACCAGTTCAAGACACACCTGAAATACAAAAGCATTTGTGAAGACTTCCCAAAAAGTACTGTTTTAACAGTACTTGTAATACACGTTGGAATATACAGCAATTACCTGTTGAAGAGCGCAGGAGAGGTAGCTGCCCTGTCCTTCAGGCCCTCAGATGATGGATTCATAGTGAACACAACATGGAGATTGCGAATAACTTGGCTGGTGAACCATTTGTAGAGTTCCTCATGTGAATCTAACATCAAACCTTCCTTCTGTGCTCCTTCTTTACACTGAGTCATGAGGGTGGCATATTCGTCTCCTTCAAAGAGACCAGGAACCTAATACAAAAGATAGTTTTGTTGTAGCTTGTAGTTGTAAAAAAGCACTTCAAGTATTTACTTAAAATCTTCTTACCTCTCCATTCGCTAGGAGAGTGTTCATTCTCTCCAGGAATCCAGAATCCAATACATTTGACTCATCCATTATAAAAGCTATTTTTTCATTTTTACAGCCAGAACGTCTCAATACTGTCCTAAGGTCTTCATCAAAATCTTCACCTGTATATTTTCTGTGAACCTAGTAAGATTTAACATCGGTTATTAACATTTTGGTTTAGCTTTTAATGGGATTTTTTAGGGGTTGATATTTAGGAAGTGTGACTTTTGACTAACAGGTTTTTTTAAGTTAAACTAGCATGCCAACCTTAATTTGGTAGACACTCAAACCGTTCATCCAGGCAACAAATCTTGAGAGGGTCGTTTTCCCTGCTCCACTGACTCCAATAAGCAGCAAGTGGCCCTGTGGCTGACGGAAGATTCTGAAAAAGAACATAACCAAATAGATTTGGTAAGTATTATCAACTTACTGAAGCTTTTCCTAAACTTCAAGTTAGTAACAAAACTGACACGCTTTTCCAGATAGGATACTGCTACCTGGAGGCCAGTGGTATATTGTCTATGGACAACAATGGGATCATGCTCCATTCTTTCTTACGCTGTACTCGGGCTACTCTGTTTTAGAAAAAGTCTCCAAATACTATTTATACAAGCAGCAACTGAAGTCTCAACTTACCGGTCAATTCTTAACACATGATCCAAGACTTCATTGAACAGAACAAGTGGTACATCAAGTTCTTCTTCATAAAAGACTTTAAGCCTAGCTTTCACATAGTCTCTTAATTCTTCTTGATCCACTGGAATATAATCCTAAAAGAACAAGTCAACACAGTACAGAATTTAAGATTAATGGAATTCTGCTGAGGGATTAATTTGTGAGTAGATGAAAGCAGAATTATTAGAATACTTGAAGGGGCAATCCGCTACAAAAGCTTAAGAATGTTGTACTCATTTGACTTGCACAGGAACATGTCCACAGCCTGGAGTGCCACAGGTAGCAACATGGGTTTTAAACACTCCATCTACGGAACCTGCCATAGGCTGAGTCTGTGCTGTCAGTCACCAAAGAGAATGGGAAGTGGCACAACAGACTTACTTCCCTTCCTCACTCCCCCAGTTTATTTTAAACAGCCTTTGCTAGCCACTTGCTACTGGTCACAGAGATCGATAGCAGGCTAGATGGACTTTTGCCTTGGCCCAGCAGGATTTCTACAGATTGCCTAGCTGGATCACTTCAGATTGCAAGAAAGAGTCCACCGTAAAATTTAGACTATCAGTACTGTTCAAGGGTCACTGCCTCACCCAAGAGATTCCATAAGCAATAACTGTCGGCAACTTTCTGGGAGTGTTATACGGTTCTTCTTTATACTGCCTTTACATACTATGGTAGATATAACAATAACACCCCTGGCGTAACAGCTATTAACTTTGTGGTAAAGTTCACTGCACATAATCATAGTAAGAACTTCTTGGAGATCAATTTAACAAAATGATGGGCCCCAATTATCATGTTAATATAGTTATAAGAACTGTACCACTCAGTTGCTCCCAAACTATTTGATTTTTCAAAAAATTTTTACCTACCTTTGACAGCCAGTTGCTGTATAAGATAGGTCTGCTCATAGCTTTTTCTTTGTCAATATTGGGGAAGTGTTTCAGAGCAACCATATCAATGTTCTCATCAGTCCAGCGTCTTTCCTCATCTTCTACAAGTCTGGGCAAAGAAACAAGTTAGTGACTGCAAGTCCTCTGTAATGGAAGGATATAATCACATCACACAGCAGTACTACGACTAAAGTACGTTTCCGCTTTGCACAGGTACTACTCCCAAGAGTGTCAAGTTATATCAAGGAAATATTCTCATTTGTATTCCAGCTATTTAACATGATGCACACTTCAGTTTGGTCTTCTAATGAAAGTTGGCAAGGAGTTGGGAAAATTAATTTTGAACCTTTTCTTTTTTTTCCTCCCATCTCACCATTTCCTGTTTATTTTACCTGTCTTGGAAGAGACGTAAGGCTTCATGGGCCCAAATCCTGATAAGGCCTTCAACTGGTAGGGTTTCTAGTGGTCTTAATGCTTCAAATATACCTCTCACCCATCGAGTCATTTCACGAGGCGAATAGATGTAGTGTGGCTGTGTGTCTTGAGTGAATCTCTCCTAAAAGTTTAAACTTAATTAGTTACTTCATTCCAAAGTTGCACCGTATTTTTTACGGGCCTTGGCATTGCAAGATATTACTTTGGTAGCGTCATTCAGTGGCTTTCGCCAGAACTCAAGTATTAGTTGAGTTCTTATACACATATTATCCATACGAAAGGCAAACAATGCTTGTTAAATGATTCAGCATAAAAGGAAGACTTCTAATTAGAGTTTAGGGTTGTATTTAACAAGTTACCTGAGACATTGTGTAGAATTCTACCATAGCAGCAGTGAGAGGTTCTGCATATGTGCGAAGTGATGGTATCAGCCTTAGCATTGCACGATTGAATGTTCCATATATCTGAGTAAGTGAAGCTGGTCCAGGATAGTCCACATAAACCACAGGAACATGTCGCAAAAATCTGAAAGATTAGCATATTACACAGTCCAGAAAGTCAAATTACAGTCTGTAGTATTTTCATTATCTTTTGCCAAAATTAATTAACTGCTTGATTCAAAATTATCAGCAGTTGATTGATCGCTCCTTAGTGACTCAGACCAAAAACCATTCTGAAGTATCCACAGCATTTCAGACAGGTTATTCAAGAAGTGTAACAGTGAGCCCCCTGTCTGGTTGTCAGGCTAAGAACCAACTAGCAGTTAGTTCAAAAGCAAGGAACACAATTTCAGCACAGCTGGTGTTAAACAAGTGTATTAAGAACAGATTACACAGCCAATGCTTCAATTTTGACCCCTGTTTTGTTGCTATATGAAGTTTACTAGATACATTACCTATGCGAGAGAGGTTTTCTTCCAGGATCAGTAGGTGGATTACATGCACCAACAAACTGAATTCTCTCCAGTTTCACCCATGTCTGGTCTGATGTACGATAGAATCCTCCATGTTCTACCATCTGGAAAAAAAAATTAAAAGTAAAATAAAATCAGTGGAACATTGTGTTTCCCTGAAAATAACTGTTATGATATAGTTGATTATCAAGAAAAACAAACCTGTCTAATGAAGGATATGACTCTCTGTGTGCCATACTTATCCATATCTGGCAAGTTGATTTCATCACAGAACAGCACTAGCCACTTTCCTAACTGCACAGGAGCCAGTACCACTCCATTTGGTGTACGCCTGTACTCGCAGTAGTGATCAAAAGTTTTCAAGAGCAGTTCTGGAGTGGTAGCACTAGAAAAGTTGAGTCCAACCACCTTAAAAAGAGAACAGAAATAGATAAAATACACTAAGGATCGAAAGAGAGCATTATCAAGAGTCCTGAAAACAGGTCTGTTTGGCTTTGCACAGTGGAAGTACATATACCAACTATATTTCAGGTTACTGCCTGTATTCTGACTGTATACTGTTTGCTTCTCACTGCAGGTTCTCCATTTACCATGCAGCAATGCCTCCTGCCCAGCCTTGTATTTAAAACATCATAGCTTCATATAACTGTTACTCCACCTAAATACACTGAAGATTGAGAGTTATTCTTAAACATTACCACAGGTTTTTAAATACCAAACAGAGGAATGCTCCTGTATTATTCAAGTGGCAAAGGAAGGAAATAGTTTTTAGGTTAAGGATCTTCAGACATAAATTTAGATTCTGGTCAACATAATTTTTATTTTTTGCTATGTATACGCATGACTGACTGAGGTGGAGGTATCACTAAATTCTGGCTAGCAAATAATTCCAGTGCTAAATCAAGACTGCTTTAATCTTTAAGGAGATTAGAGACTTGTTACTACTCTAATTCAAACATGCACATGTGCACACACACAAACACACTCTTGTGTACCTCCATGTCAGGTAGAGCTCTTAAAGCGCTGAACAGTGTCATGGTCTTTCCAGAACCTGGTGGGCCACACAGTACTAGAGGTTTATGTTCTGCCAGCCAAGTATACAGCAATGCTTCATGGCGAACTGTATCTAGGGTTGGTACTACAACATCAGGAGCTGCAACTTTGTGTGTTTCAACTTCAATTTGAGGAACCTTGGATTGCCACGGCACCCATTCACCTGTAATGGACACCTAGGAGCACAAACACATGATCAGACAATTTAGAACGGGAATACAGCTCAACCTTAGTTAAAGTATTTTTATTAAACCACAGTATAGGTTGTGGCATCAAATTGACGTGTTTATTTAAACAGGCAGCTTGTTTGCTGAAGTGTGAAATTGTAAAATTTAAGATAGTGTAGCATTTTATTTTTCAGTTTCATCTCCAAAATCTAAAGCAAGCTTTTAAGAACACAAAAAAGCAACACTTGCAGCATGAGAATGATTTACCTCATAGTCAATTATAGGTATGTTGGGTGCAGTCGGCAGTGGCACAGTGGTGATTCTCCTAATGTATTCTCCCAGCTCTGCTCTCATTTTCAAACGACTGTCTCCAGAAAGAGACCAGAGTATTGCATAGACCAGGTACCTCTGTAAGAAGCAGCAAAGCAGCTACTGGTTTTAGAGTAATGGAAAAAAACTTAATGAACAATAAATCAAATCTAGTTGCTATACTTACACGTCAAACACAGTAGTCAACAGCATATTGTATTTACCTGGATGTAACGCTCTAGTTGATCTATCTGCATTGGGAAGTCTGGATGATTGGCATTGTACTGGGCTACGTTGCGGCAAGCTTGATGCAACATGGAGAACAGAGAACCAAGGCAGCGCAAGCGGGTGAGATCCATAATATGCTCCAACTTGAAAGCATGTTCAAGTGCTTTAGTTACCAGGCCATTAGATGTGAAATATGGCTGCATTATTGTTGCAGCATCTCTCTGAATCTGTTGGGGGAGACAAACACTGCTCAACAAAGCACTTGCTTCTCATCTGATTACCACGCAGCAGGAAATAATTTTAAGGTTTGAAATGCTTCATATTTTAATATTTTTTTTTTTTAAAGAAAAGAAACGTAAAGAGCAAGTCAGCTTTTCTATTGTAGGCTGCCATAAATTCTTGTGATACAAGTGTTCTTACTACATTATCCCATAATGTAATCTAAGTTATACCTGTAACATTGGGGATGCTGCTTCTTCTCCTTCATCTTCTTTACCCTTTCGCCTTCGCTGAGCTTCTTCCTCACCTTCATCCAGAGGAATGCTTCTTAGTCTGGCCAGGAAGTTATTGAATATCATATCTGTACTGAGAACATCCTCACTGAACCAGACCATGCCACACCTCGACACAGTAGCCAAAGTAGCATATTTCAGATCCTGTACCTCAAACATGATGCGCACCTAAAGAGTAGGAATTTAAAACAAGAGTTTGAAGTAAAAACAACCAACCAACAGGAAAACAAAACACTGCCCCTCCCAACCTGAGACCTTTTAAAATAAGTTAATTTGTATTTAGCCTCTGAATATTCAACAGCAGCATTAAACTATCCTAAGCTAAGTTCATCGTAATTGACTGTTACCCTAGACTTTTATATAAACCACAAAGTTTGTCTTACAGGGTCAGAATAAGTATAATGTGAAATGTTTATTTTCACAAAATCTCCCAGCTCCAGCAAACCACTACCTGACATCAGCATCACTGCTTGTGACGAGAAAGAGGGACACCACTAGAACACATTAAGGAAAAGGCAACAAGTTTATAGGACAGCACGTAAACATCATGTAAAAAAAGTAACATTACATTTGGTGGAAGGCTGAGACGTTCTCCATTTGGCAGAGTCAGTAGTTTGTTGTCATCCAAAACGGAGTTCAAGTTCTCAACCCATTCAGGATCTACATCACCATCAAAGATAATCCACTGACGTTTTTGTAGTTCACCTCTCACGTTGTCTATGATTCTACATAAAAGAAAATATTTATTGCAGCAGAGAACAAAGACTCAGTAAGGCCAGATTATCCATGGCACAAATGTAATGGCCATTTTTCATTTGTGCTATTAAAGGCTCACTTTCTCAGGACATGTGTAAACAAGCCATCTGTCCATTCTCTGGTGTTTGGATCCAAAGTACCATAGAGGTGATCTTTGCTGATTGCTTTTGGATCTATAATATGAGCAACACCTTCCACACCCTCCAGCCGTTCAAGGGCTTTCAGAAGTACTCTCCAAGCCATGCTCTTTCCACTTCCAGAGGGACCGACCATCATCAATCCATGATTTATCTGTGTAATCTGATACAGCTGAAGAACCTGTGATAGAAGAAATGATGTACCAATTGAGTCTTAACTTCAGTAGTCAATCTAAGCTTCTATGCACTGCTTACTTAAGACAAGGAAAAAAGCTTTCCACCTTTCATAATAAAACAAGTTTAGTCTTACACATAAGCTTCAATTCCACATTCTCAGTTTTACATTTTACCTTTTCAACCCACATGCCACCAACTTCTTCTCCATCACCATAGGTAAGGTACATTTCCTGACACACTTTCTTAAGCTCCTCTCGCAAGGCTGTCATCTCCCCACGATGATACTGTACTCCAGGGAACACATCAGAAAGGAGACTGAACAGCAATGGAATGTCTTCTGCAACCAGTTTTGGTACCATGGTTTCACATACACTTTGGATCAGGATCTGCAGAGACAATCACATTTTAGTTAAAAAAAAAAAAAAAAAAAAAAAAATCTTAAGTTTGCTTTACCAAATGTGTTTGACAAGGAATGCTTCACTAAATACTTTATTGATGAAGCACCAGACGAGGGTGGTCTTGGTAAAAACAACCATTGATGGCATTTCAACTTTGAAACTACACAATTAATTCCTATTGAGCTTCAGTTTATACAACTATAGTTTCTCATGCCTCTTGACTTTGCTTTTGGTATTAACTGCTGAGGAAATGAGCAGCAGTAAGTATTATGATTGCAACAACCTCGTAAGAACAAGTCTTTCGCTATGATTCAGGGAATCCTAAGACATGTTTAACTTGATGCTTCTAAATGATCAAATTACCACCTTTTGTAACCAACATTACTTTGCTTACATGGCTTAACACTAAATGGTAACACTGCAGGGTTATCTCCTCTGTTTAGAGTGCATTGTATGCTTTTATCATAGAGGTAAAGACTTCTCACACACATTACCTCTTGTTCTGGTAAGTTCTCAGCGATTTCTCCCTCATCAACAACTTCACCACGCTCTTCTTTCTCCCGCTTTATCTTCTGAATCCTCTCCCTCTTCACATTACCTGCACTAACCAGCACACTCTTCAGTGCTCTCAAGCCAAAATCATAGTGACTTTGGGACGACAGCTGTTCATCACAAAGTCTAAGAGGCAAAACAGACAAAATACAATTTGATTCTCAATAGGGACCAACACAACACTCAGTAAATGTCACTGTTTACTTGAAATGATTGTTGCACGATGTGCTTAGTGAGTTGCAAAGAACACTTTGCTTCTTTGCACTAAACCTGTTTTTACTGATTGGAGCCAAATTTGTTACTCACTTGAAGAATGGCACTATCTTATTGGCAAGCACTTCAGCTGTACGGAAACCTTGGGAGTACAGCATGACCTGGGCAATCAACTGACGGTCTGGTTTTGTCATTGCCAAGCTACGGAACAACTTCTTCAAATTGTCAGGCAGGTTGGATCTGCCTGCATAGCCAGGATTCATGGTGATGAAGATCGCCATGTCAGGGCTCACTTTGACTTGTTTGTTCAGCAGTTCACAAGTAATGGGTGTTGCAGCTGAAAAGAGAGTGCATTTAGTTACACCTGAGTCAGTGATCAATCACCCTGAGAACATAAGTCATATTTTATGGTTTTATTTTTCCTACAGTAATGGACAGCAGGTCCTCTAGTAGTGCAACTCAAATACAAATTTCTACCAGCTGAAAGTTACTTCAGGTTTTTAAGTTTTCATAGAAAGTGGCTTCGTACTTGGATTGTTTTGGAGAAATGTGACTGAGCAATAAATCAGCATGAAGAACATTAGAGGTGCTGTACAACACTATTAGGAATGAACCATTACGTACTCTTGTCATAGTTGGGGTTGGAATGCTCTCGCAAGGCTTCCTGGATGCACTGAACTTGCTGTGAAACGGCAGAGAGCATACGCTCCTCCAGTCTGTTGAACTCATCAAAGCAGCCCCACGCACCCACTTGACAAAGTCCCACAAAGATGCGTCCCATTGCCTGCACACAGAGGGGAAAACTCACTGAAGCTGCACAGTCACTCTTGCCTATGCATGGGCAAAGGGAGCAGACAAGAGCACTGTATATAATGCATCCAAGGCAGGAAAGAGCTGTATTTATATGTAGCTTACCATCTTTGTAGTACCGTAAGAGTTATAAAAGGGTTCTAACTGACTTTCAGATGTTCACTGCTTCACAGAATCATAGATGATCATAGCTTCCTATTACCACATACTGTACTGCAGTATATTCACAAAACAGCCAAGATAAGTCCACTGCATGATGTTTTGGTTGCTGGTACCATTAATACCAGGTGCAGTTCTCCTCCTTTATTGCAAGGAGGATACTAGAATTCCAAAACATTTCAGAAGAGCAAACTGGATGGCCAGAGTATGATAAGGTTTCCACCTAAAGAACAGCCTTTAAGGTAGGATTCTGCAAAAAGCAACGTGAGGGAATATGATGGAGGTCTAAAAGCCACTGGTTTAAGATGAATAGGAATCAACTGTTCACTGTCTCTTCTAGTACTAAGGAATCATTAAAAAAAGACAAAAGAAGGTTCTCCTTCATAAAGTGCACAGTAATGCAGTGGAACTCTCTGGTAGAGAATGCTATACAGAAGTAAGTGTGCATGTGGATTTAAGGAGAGAAATGAGTACCTGGAGCATGAATAGAGTAACCCATTTCAGCTTGGGACCTCCTGATCCTCACAAGTGTCAGAGATAGGAAGGGGACTGGGGGCAAGGAAGGAGTATCACACACTATCTACGATCTTACTACTCCCTAGGTATTTTCTTACAGTCACCACTACAGGCCAAATGCTGACTAAACGGACCCCTGCTCTGATCGAAATACAGCTGTACAGAAAAAAACCCAGATGGGCAACCTGGCAGAGTTTATGAAATATCATGATTTTTTATTGTCTGTTTTATATTGTTTTTTATATATATCCCTGATTGAGGGTTTTAAGACGTTTGCTGTGCTACAGTCTAGAGAGGCATTTTATCTGGTTCTTAGCTTGAAAAGGTCATTAATTTTGAATTATCTGGGTAAATTTTCTCAGTTTTGAAGAATCTTACACATGCTGATGCAAACTCCACAGTTGTGTCACAAAGGATATTTTAGTAATAGTACAGCTACTTTGGTAGTCTCACACTCTCATCTGTTCTCCATTAAACCAGTACTACCAATCCAAACAAAACAGTCTAAGTTAATTTCCTAAAGCCAGTCTTAAGCCCCTGCCCTGTTCCTTCTCTTCCTTTCCCTCCATTTGCTTCTACAGAACTACCTGTTCTAAAAAAAGTAGAACCCCCGCCCCCCCCAGCAATGTTCTGTCCTACTTTTGTTTTACGCGTTTTTTTTGTTTCAGAGCATCTATATGACCCACAGATACTGGCTCAATTAAGACTTACAGACAATCATCTTGAAAATAAACACTGCTGGCTGTTCCAGAGTTCTGAAGAGATTCCTATTGCTTCTTAGCACAGACTTTTTTTTTTTTTTTTTTTTTAAAAAAAAACCAAACAGCTTACCTGGAAGTCAAATGTTTCATCGCAGTTGAAAACCAGCACAAAGCGGCCAAGCTGATGTCCAAGAGCCTTAACAGATTCTGTTTTACCAGTACCAGCAGGACCTGTTTTCAAAGTGGGACAGACACGTTTTAGCGTTTATCATCTGAGGTACCACTGCCTACTCACGTAATCTGCCAGCACGACAATTCTAATGGTCCCTGACAAGATGAAACCTAAAACTGTGAAAGTGAAACCTAAAACTGTTACAACTTCCCCCAAAAGACTGTTTTGTTCTTCAGTATCTTAGTTATAAGTGTTCTGCATGTTTATGTTAGTTATATTTTAGAGAAGATAAGAATTTATATACTTGTCTCAAGTTTTTACTGCACTTCAATACAAACTTACCAAACGGTGATCCTCCAAGTCTTGCCTCCAGGGCTTGTGTCATTGTCAGGTAACAGCGGTCAGTAAGAGGAGTCTGTACTAGCTTATCCTGAACACCAAGGTACTCAAAACCATAGTTGAATTTGGCATTTGCCATCTGAATGGAAAGCTGTTGCAACACATCTGTCTGTTTTGGGTCAAAGTAGAACCGCATTTGGCTGAGCCACTCAAAGGATTTGGAGTTGTCGATCTTGCTTTTGATCAGTGATCTTGTAACATCTCTCTGGTGCACCAACTCTGTGATCTGGAGGACAAAGTAACTCCTTAGACCACAGCAATACAAGCTATTGCTAATAAAGCCAGGAATCCCGCAACTTCTCACATTAGCGTAGTAAATTGCCATCACTTAGAAATCACAACCTACCAACAGTCTCTGCCTTAAAATCCATTGCTACAAAGAACGACAAAACTAACAATGTTGACTGCTCTTGTTAATGACTTCCCTAGCTTTCAGCAAAGCACTCTGGTCCAGTTAGTCTGTTAATCCACTACACTACTGAATGAGGTATTTTACTTGCCAGAAACTATGAAGACAAGTATTCCTCAACCAGACCAGATACTTCCCTCTAAAAATCTATAGAAATAACCCAGGATGATTTTATCTTCCTCCCCTCTCAATCCTTATCTACAAACAACAGCATGTAATAATTACAATAATAAGCAGCTTAATGAGATATTTTACATTTGAATGAAGAAATCAGTAATTTCCATATTTGGAAGAGCCAGTTTGAAAATCAATGCAATGAGCTAGTCTGTAATGTGCTATCATGCATTAAGCTGACTAGAATGAAAAACTACCACCACCTACAGGATCAGGGCTCAATACAGTTGCTTAAACAGCGTGAAACTTTTTCCTAGAGGAAATCTTTTCATTAAACTTTTAAAAATCCTCATCTGAGAAGCCAGAAGAGGAAAGGAGGTTTTTACTTACCAAGTGCTCCAGTTTCCTTCTGCGAAGAGGCGGCTGCTCCATCAGCACAGAGTCTGCCAGGACATTGAGTGTGACCTCAACATTAGCTAGCACAGAGTGGAGGGGACTGTTGTCTCCAGCTCCACCCATACCATTGAGGGCTGACTCAACATTCTCAGACCATGCAATCTGGGCTGACAGGACAACAAGCTGAGCCTGCGTAACAAAAATCCTCATCAGATAGTTTTCCGCACTGAAGTAACCAAGCTGCAGTATACTTAAGTGTTCCATATTGATACCTGGTATTTGTCAATCCAAGAGATGTAGACTGCTGGATCAATTGAAGTTGCTTTTCCAAAGATTTCTACTTCAGTAACAGATTCTGCAAGCAACTTAGCAAGGGTCACTCTCATTTCTTTCTCAACAAGAGTGAGCCACTCATTGATCTTGGGATGTTCTGTGATGGAGACAGGTGTTTTGAACAGCACCTGCAAGAATTAGGTTTAAGTCAGCACACATTCACTTATTTTCAGAATTTTATTTAAAAAGGAACACTGAGCTATACCTCCTCTCCTTCACGTGAAGATATCCCAAGAACCACAGAATTATCTTCATTGAGAATAATGCTAGAAACGCCAGCAAACATCTTCTTGAAGTGTTTCTGCAGCTTAGCAACATTTTTGCTGTTTCCAATGATCTCAAGCAAGTCTTCATCACCAACGAAATAAAACCTAATAATTACATAAAATTAGATCTACCTCTGAACTCCAGTTATCACTTTTAATTTATTTTATGCTTCATAGATGGCCACTATATGGGAGTAATTGACACTCATTTCCCTAACACTGCAAGAGTGCACGAACCATAAATTTGCTAGAAGATACTATACTTCAGTTCTAAGATTAAGTCTCAGTTCATAAAGGCTGGACCACATGATCCTTGAGGTACCTTCCAACCTGGTATTCTATGATTCATGTGGTCTGTATACATGCTCCACACTGTGGATCATTTTCTTTACCTATCCATCCCCGAAATACCCACAGTAGATCTTGGGACTGAATTAAGTCTATTAGGCAGGGAGAATTCCCACTCGATAACTCCCTCACTCTTACTCTCTGATGCTAAGTGACAAACTAGTTGAGGACTACAGGTAAGTCAGAACCAATCACTTAAATACTGGATTGTGACAGTTTAGACACCTTCCTTCAATCAAATGCTAAAATTAAGCAGTTCAAAATAGAACCTGTAAGTTTACAGAAATGAGCTGCAAGGATTCCTTAAGCAGTATCTAAATCCTACAACCATCCACAGATACGCAAGTAAGGGAAGCTTTAGTCCTGCTTCCTGAGAAGTAGCTGTAACTGAATTCTGTATTTAGACAACGCGGATTTAAATGGTCATAATATCTCATACATATCCAATACATAAAAACTGGCAGAGGCTTTACAGAATAGTAAACCAACTCCTGCATAGAAACACCAAATTACTTTACTTCAAGAGTCAACTAAAGTCAACTTCTTACCGAGGGAAAGAGGACCTCTCCCTTTCCAAGTACTCTCCCAGTGCTTTCTGTATCTTCCCAAGCAAGTCTGCTAGTCTCTCCAATGACCTCTGCACACCTTGAATGTTAAGAACATCCATCACAAGTGGAGATTTGGACACCTTTTTCATGAGTGCCAGAAATTCAGTGCTGATGCTGCAAGTAAAATAACACAGTACATTAGTGCAAACTCAGTAACTGCAGGCCCACATAACACCAGTTATTTGTCTCTAAATGACAACTACCTCTCCCATCATTGTGGCTGCCCCTGGGAACACAAGGCTAAATTCCCCAAAATAGCTCTTCATCTACCTCAAGTCCACAACAACAAAATCTAACTTCTTCACAATGTTCAATCTATCAATTCCACTGCTGAAGGTCTGCTTTTCTTCATTTCCTGAAGAGTTGCATAAATCTGATTCATTGATCTGACTGGAAGCGTGTGGAATGAATAAGGATGACCAGAGCAACTTAAAGCAGAAGAATAAAATGACATTTGAAGGGTGAGACTAGAGGCTGTGGCAACAGAAATCAGCCTGCTTGCTGCAGCCACAATGCCAAAAAAGTCTTTGAGGTAGCTGACTACAACTAGCAAGGAAAGCCACCTGAATCCCAATCATCTTCTAAAAATGGTATATCAGCCCATTTATAATAACCTTTTTCTGTCATAGTTGCCTACATGCACCTCTTTGCTGTATTTGTTTTCTTGATGAACTTAGGTCTACAGCAGGGCTGTAATCCAGCTGGACCAGGTAAGAATACGGTTAGTCCTTCAACATAAAGAATGCTACACTGAAGTCATAAAGTTGCAGGCCTGTCCACACGGTGCCCCAAGGAAGGCAAGAAAAGAACAAAGCAATTAAGAAGTCACCTCTGGAACCGCTGGGTCTCCACAGGCAGCAAGTGCTTGATATCTGCACTACCAGTAAAGATACCCTCCAGGTAGACCCATCGCCTTTGGACATCTATCCAGACATCAAAGAGCGCCATGATACGGTTCAGCTTATCCTCCCAGCTAAGGGCATCTTCCTCAAACACCTGAAGTTTAAACGCTGCATTAATATTCATTTTAATAGTATCACGAGTTTGACTGCTAATACTTATTAGTGGAAACAGTTGTTTGAGAGTTACAAAGTATGCATATGCAATTATTTTTCTGTCAACTTAAACAGTGCATAGGGTCCCTTCTGACAAATATACAAACTAAACAAGAGGGAAAGGCAGAATTAAATGTATATTCTTTAGCTCTGTGCTCCATTTTACCTTGTAGTATGGTGATAGCTTCATAGCGGACACGCTGTTAATGTGCTCTTTTACTTTGTTGAAAAGGTCATCCCATCCACGAATCAAACGACATTTGTTCTGGTAATTGACCAAGTCCAGTTCATAAGTGTTCCACACTTCTCTTATCTGAAGAAAAAAATGTTTAAGATATGACACCAATAATTTCTACTCTAACATAGTTACAAACTACAAATGTATTACAGTAATCAAATTTTACTTTTTTTACACAAGGATTCTGGGTTTATCCTCAAGCTTTTGTTAAAAATATTGAGAATATGATGCAGTTCGGTAGAACTTAAACCAGGTGGGGTCTTTGCAGTCATTATCAAGGACTGCTTTTCCCAAATAATGCAAGTTTCACCAGAGGAAGCTTACATAGTTTTAAGCTCTTCCCCAAAACAGTGTTCCATGGAGTCTGAGCACCTGTATCAACAGCCTAGAATGACAAGTTCACTACACAGGTGTCAGCCACCCAACAGCAAGCCTTTAATTTTTTATTACGTGTATACATATAAGAGCTGATACTAGCCTGCTTCAAGAACTCTTCCAAAGCCATCTCTCCCTGAGCCACAAGCAGTACATCTTTGACGATTGCTTCATTTCTCTGTAAATCAACATCCCAGATCTGACCCAGGGTCAATTCTGAGACAACCCAGTTAACGTGAAGCCTCTTCATCAGCTGTTTCCAGTGACGATCTTTAAGTGCCTCAGATTTCAGTTCAATAACTAACATGTTTATCTACAGAAGAGAAGAAAGCAAGTTACATACTTGAACTTGAACTATAAAATACATGCATTTTAGAAATAAGTATAACTTACCTTCATGTAGCCCTTCAGAAGTCTCTGAACATACTCATAGGAGGCATACTGTCGCAAGCGGGCAGGGAAATTTTTCAGTTGGTTCAGCAGACCATCTAAGTTTTGTCGAAGCTGTCAGTAACATAAAAGCAATGAAATCTTTCTCTGCAAGTGCTGTGAACATAGTTGTACACATTTAAAGCTGTCTATATATTTTTACAGAAACCTCTTGCTAATGAGATATTAACAACAGTACAGCTCTTTTAGTGTTATATGTATTTGCATAAGATGTGCTTAGCCTATAGCTGGGAATGTAATTTTATTGGTTTGATGAAGATTTATGACATAGTATTGTCACAGGCAGTTTATACCTTAGTGCTCCTACCGCTCTCTACCTCCTGAGCATTGAACTAAAACTGATGCTGTTCATCCAGCCATATAATGAGGTCCCTAATGAGGTCCAACAGCCTATTTAAAAACAGCACAGTTTCTTCTCTGTAGATGCAGTCCAATCTCAATTTCAAAACTACTGGAATTGCATAAATCTCCTGCAAAATCATTTAAGTTGTGACAAACCCCGTTAATTTTTTTTTTAGCTTAGCATGAGAAGAAACATGCTCACAAAATACTGAAAAAGGTACCTAAACACTGAAAATTATCCAGAACGCGACAACTGACCATGTCTATCTCAAAAGGTCTAATTCCTAATTTGCATATACTTGTGGTAGTTACATTGTTTATGTATACAGAAGTGAAGTACCTTGCGAGGCTGTACTGAAACCCAGGGTTGTTCTTTCATTTGATCAATCTGTTCCCAGACCTTAGAGAGTTCAGACCAGACGCCTTTGAGATCCTGCAACTCTTCAAGGGCTACCTATAATAAAGAATGTATCAAACGTCAGAAGTTATTCCTTATTTCTTCAAAGTCATCAGTGTGGGGGAGCTAAACAGAACACTTAACATGTCAAAAATCTTCAGATAGCTTGCCAATTCAATAGAACTGCAACAGCAAGTGACCCAGATGAGATTTTTGCGTCTCAGGTCACATAACAGCTTCACGAGAATAAGACAGTCAAAGAAGAGAGCGCAGACAATCTCTTATAGCTAGAACTGAACCAGTGTGGAGACCGCGTCTTGATACTAGTACACACTGGCTATAAGTCACTCACTTAAGGGAGAGAGAGATGGAACCGAAACACTTTTATCTGAAACTGACAAGAAGTTGTGTGAGCCCGTTGTACCTGGACACGCTCTTCACTGCCACTGAGTAGTCCTGTATCTGTTAGTTCCAGAGCTTCCTTGGCCTTTGCACACTTCTCACGATCATCCTTCAGCCTACCGAATTTTCCTTCGTAAATGGTAAGAGCTTGAAGAGCCTCTTCTGGACGCAGGTTTCCCTAAAGTTTGGATGGGATAGATTAATCCAAAAATCCTACAATCAAGGTGAAGCCAAGTTAAAAGCAAGGACTAAATACTATGTGTTAAACCAGTTTGTCTCATCTTTCCACATCCAGTTTGCTGACAATAAGGCTACATACTAATCCAGAATAAGTCCTATCCCACTTTTACACGCAGTTTTTTGCTTTACTAAATTCTCACTTTAGGAAAAAGAAAAAAAAAAAAAAAAAAGCAGCAGCTTGCTTCTGAATCCTCCTACACAGGTGCCTCTGACGTATCCCTTGTTTCAGCCAAAGCTTTGTTAGTAACTGAAGTTGTCTTGCTTTCTGCACCTAACAGAGGCCTAAGTTTTAAGGGTAAATTTCCCCCTGCTGCACTCCCCCACTCAACACATTGGCAATTTATTACAGAACCCTCAAAAAGAATCGACCTCATTTGCTGAATGAGTATTAATCATCATTACTTACTGTTACAGGCTTTGTTTTCTCCCAGTCTGTTAGCAAGTCAGTTGTTCGGCTCTCCACTGCACGATCCTCTTGAACTATCTTCATCTGCAAATTTGCTACTTGCTGTTGAATGGCAGAATCCTTTCTACGCATGATGTCATTAAAGGCACCCCATTCTCCTTCAATGTTGTCAATGTACAGCCAAGAGGATGGAAACTGGAACCTTTGTTTCTCAAGCAAGCGCTGACCGTTGCGATAAAGCTACGAGACAGTGATTGTAACTTAAAAAGACAAAACTAACTTAAGTCGCAAGGCTAAATACTCAAGGTATTTCTACAAGCGCTCACTATAGAGTTCACAGGATTCCTCAGGATATTAAGCTCAAGTCTGTTCTCAAGAGAACTTGAGTATCATGAAGCTGCATCTTAACAGCTAAGCCTGACATTTCCAGAAGTAAGAATCATTAGCAAGACAACATACCTCAACTTGCTTTTCAAACTGCTTGATTTTACGTTTCAAGGACTGCACGTATGTGATGAACGTCACTGCATCTGATGTGCTAGCAGTGTCTACTGAATGCTGCTCCAGTTCTTGACGGGACTGTTTGGGGCACAAATCAGTGTTTTAGAAGTCTAGAACAGTTGATCTGAAAAGTGAAAAACTGGAATTTGGACTTGTCTTACCTTAGAAATTTGTGAATGAAACTCTGTCATATTCTGACCAAGCATTTGGCCAAATTTGCTGAGCACTTCCTTGTGCCAGGAGTCATACTTCAAGTTCACCTTTGATTGTACCTGCCATTGAATAAAGTTACATAATAGTAATTTGTCAGCCGTGCTATTTTCTGTTACACACCCATACTGAAATTTAATGCATTTATCACAAACAATTACAATTTCTTACCTTGCCATAGTCTATGACAACAGGTCCGAATTCCTTTCTGGTTTCTGCGTTGTCAAATGTTCCTCTTGCCTTTCTTATCTGAACTAAAAGGGCTTGCCATTTATTCAGGTCTTCTCCAAGACGGTTGT
Source organism: Burhinus oedicnemus (assembly GCA_008921705.1). Taxonomy (NCBI): domain Eukaryota; kingdom Metazoa; phylum Chordata; class Aves; order Charadriiformes; family Burhinidae; genus Burhinus; species Burhinus oedicnemus. The sequence continues at coordinate 511,585 of VFFE01007257.1, forward strand.
ATATGTTTTCAGCTTGCATATCCCACAGACACTGGTACTGCAGCCAAACCTAATTGAGGTATTTCACAGTGTTCAGAATTTCTCCAGTGTATTCCTAAAGATATGTGTTCCCCCAACCCCCAGGAAAACTGAGAGAAAAGTCTATATTCATTTCAGGTGTAGCATTATGCGCTGCCAGCCTCCTACCTTGACATATTGCTCCACTTCAGTCACAATTCCCATGACAGCAGAGTATGACTCCTCCAGAGCTGCGGGGCCATCAGGCATCCTCGTCAATGCATTACGATAGAATTTCTCTTCCTCAGACAGCTCATAATGCACTCCAACCTAAGAATCAAAATTATACATGTGATATACATGAATTTCTAGGGCACTCAGATTCAGCCCTACAGCAACACACTAAGGTAGCAAGCACAATTAATGCCAAAGTGAAAACAATTGCTCAGACTTAAATATAGCTTAATTACACTTACCTGATATCTCTGACTTTGAATTCTTGGTAGTGACAAGATTACCATCTTCCAAGAAAACATTTCTTGGTACAATTTGTATCTACACTCTTCAATTGGTGGATTCAAGTATATCACCTGGTTGGTTATTCTTAGTTCATGTACAATGTTCTGCAGAAACAGTAAACACGCTCAGTTTTACTGGCAGATAGTACTACATGTAGACAAGAATTGTGGACTTCAGGAAGCAGCACACACTTCTGAAAAGAAATCAACTTGCACTTAAATGGGAGGAGGCAAGTATTCCTCCAAAACCAGATGCAGAAGAAATACTTATCTCCCATATGACCCTCAGATACAATTCTCGCATTAAGTAATTGACAATAAGAAATGAACAAAAACAGCCCACAACAAAACTTACTTTGATCTTGGGTTCGCCACCAGGCTTATGGCTCACTTGAGGAGCATCTGTATCCATGTCAACTTCTGCTTTGTCATCTGCTTGTCCAAGAAGAACTTGGGTCCAAGCCCTCAGTCCAGCTTGCAAACGAACACCCAGGATTCTTTCAATCTAAAAAAAATAAGCCACACTGGAGGAAAAAGCTGTATATTCACTGCATAAAGATCCTCGCTATCAATAAATTCTGACATCAGGCACACTACGGCACCTCGAACAACCAAGCGCTCCTTTACTAAGTTATTAAAAAGGTTTAAGAGTTTTGGTAAATTTTCACTGAGTATCATCAATTCAAAGTTTCTCCTGTCCTCATTGACTTTAATGGAATTAAACAATTTCAACTGCTTTGAAGTTGGCCCAGTGTCCAATAACCTGAAACTTCACAGGTAGAGCCAAACAATCTGAAGGTAATGAGTCTCTGCCACTGGCCCAGCAAATTTTCCAACACCCTTTATCTACCTCCCTCCCCAGCACCTTCTAAACAGTCAAGCTGTATCAAACTTTTTTTCTTCAAGGACAAAACTCCCCTTGAATTAATTGATCCCAAAAGTCAACAGCTAAAATCAAACAGGTCTTGCATCTCCTGCATACTGAAAACATACTGAAATTTTCAGAGAACGGGGAGAGAGAATTTTCCCTGGCTGACTATGAAGAGTATAATCAAAAAACATTTTGCACCTGACTAAAATTTTTTTCTCTAAATATATACTACTCCTTGATCTTAAACCTACCTCCATATCCAACTTATTGACCCAGATTGGCAAATTTGAATATGAATGAAGATTTAAGTCATCCACAGCTTTCTGAACCCTGTTCAAGATTTCGGAAAAAGTCTTGTGATCATACATGCATGTTTCCAAAGATCTCACTTCCAGGTCTATTTTCTCTTCAATAATGAGCAGATCATCCACCTGAAATGGTTTGGGAAAAATGAGATGTTTAGTTTGACAGGTTAGATAGAGCCAACAGTAACTATGCAGTAATGGTTAGTCATTTCTCTTTATTTGGATGCAGAAAGTCTATCAGTTTTAGTAGTACTAAAACATCAGTTCAGCTGGCCAATTTGTGCCAACCCAATCAGCTACTTAACCAAAGAGCTACAGAACAGGTCATCAGCTATCCAATTCCACTTTTGGTTAACCACATGTTACTGAAGTATAAATGTAAAAATTTTGCAGAATTTGAAAGACAGAACAAACCTTTTCCTGGAAACTGAAGACAGTCTCGGCTAAGCGCTGTACATATGGATCAAGTTTGTATGATTCCCACACAAGTGCAATTCCTTCTGCAATCAAAGCTTGCACCTCTTTCTTCAAGCCAGCAACTAGAAGCGAGATAGTATTACGCTCTTCTACTTTCTCACATGTCCGTTCATATGTACGGACACTTTCAATGAGAGAAATAGCAAACGGATAGAGCTGGTTTGCTTGGTGAGCTTTGTTGACAATTGCTAGTGGAACACGGAAACCAAGCCACTTCAGGTTTCGGACTTCTTTTGAAAGTGTAATTATTTCTGGGAGGAAGTTGACTTTCAGTTTCAGGACGTTTCCAGTTCGACCTCTAACACGAGTGCTTTCAATGGTGAAAATACGACCAGACACACCAAGATTGCGCTGCTGAACTTTTCTTGCCCAGTCATCAAAGATCTCCTGAGTGTTGAGCTTCATGCGGAAGCTATCTCCATCCTGCTTTAGCTTCTGACCTTCTACGTGGTTCTCCCAACCTTTGCCAAGGACGTCCTCAACACGCTTCATGTAAGCAGTGAGCTGTCTGTCAATCTGTTTTGCCCAGATTATAGACCCAGACACGGGAGGCAAGTCACGAACATGACTCATTTTACAAGCTTGACTCTGTGGGTATTGTACTTTAAATTTGTCATGAAGAGACTCAATATCGTCTTTTACGCGCTGGATCAATTGCGTTTGATATTCACGAATAGCACCGCGAATGTGAGGTCTGACAAACAAGGCATTAAACCGAGAGAAGATTCTGAACATTTCATTGGCATTCTTTGCTGTACCAAGCTGGTCTCTCAAACGGGCAGTTATTCTTGTTTCAACTCTATCAATTCTTTCATCATATCGTTTCATTGCTGCCTCCCAGGCTTCTGTACCTTCTTTGGAAACATCTAACCCATCTACTTCCTTAACATTCTCATAAGCAAGATTGACTTCTTCAATCGCATTGGCATCTGCAGCATCAAAAAGGACTTCTGCTACTTTCATATCCTGTGGTTCAGGCACTTCTCCTTGATTTTGCTGGGCAACAGCCGTTACCTGCATTAAAATCACAGTTTAGTGAGTTGGGTGGTTCAAAATTTACCTACAAATAGCTAAGCACAATCTGTTCTAACAAGCAGTGCAAAACCCCTACAAATTAGTACCAAATCCTTAAGAATCTTTCAGTCATGTTTTAGATTAAAGTTCCACTAGGAATGGGGCAAGTTACTTTACCAACTTCTACTACTGTCCAGCATAATCTCATTTTCCACTGTGGTTTAGCCAAGCTCAAGTATTTAAACACTTATTAATCTCCTCTATGTTAAGTCTGGAGTTGCTGTGTCTATTAACATGAGCACAGTCATGCACTATGTGAAGTACATCAGATTTAAAGCTAAGCCTACTAGCAAGGGTTCAAAACCAGACTATTTTTGGAAACAGATAGTCAAATTGAATGTTACATTAGTTTTGTATTGGTAACTTTTTAAAGCAACAGTGAACACTCCTGAAGAAGCTGCACAGATCTTCTGTCTGATAACAGCCAAGAATATTACCTGAGGTCGCAAGACTCTCACAATAACTGCCCTCAGCTGCTCATGCTGACGCCTGAATTTCCTCATTTGATCAAGACGACCTTGGAGTTTCCTGTGAGCAGGATTGATACGCCACACCATCTTCAGGTTCTCTTCCCTTTTTCTTTTCACAATATCTCTCAGCAGAACTTGTAGCTTCTCATATTCATCATCCCAAGTCTGGAAAACTTCAAAGCATGCAACCATCACCTGGAGAGAGTTTCAGAATAGGAATATTAGTTCCCAAATAAAATGCTTTTTGAAGTCACTATTCAGTCCAAAAATATAGCTGCCAGCGCCACAAAACCATGAACATACCTTCTCAAATTCTTCATAGGCAACATGCATTAGTTTTCTGGTTCCCAACACTTTAAGCAGCTGAGAGCTCAAATCTCTTGAAATAGCCTCCACTAAGCGCAATGCCCTTTGGATCGGGTATTTTGTGTTTCTGATTTTTCTCAAGTGGGTAAATATCGCAACAAGGGCCTGTCTTATTTTGTCCAGCTCAGTAGCAGACAACAAGTCATTCAGTGGAAAGTCTTTCATCAGTGGGTTGTAGTCATTCACAGTTTCCAGAGCCTGTTTTAGACCTAAATGTAACAGAAAATATTTTGAATGTAACTTTTCATTTCATTAATCAAACCTGTATAAGACAGTAGCTTTAACTAGACCAAGCATTTTTCTCTGTACCACAATGTTCAAGTTTTTTTAACAGGTTAAATTCCTTAGCACATTCATGAAAAAACTTATTGAACTGACATTTTACCTGTGTCTGTATCGAAGCTGACAGTTGCATGAAAACGTTTGCCATGTTTTAGAATATCCAGAGTTAGAAGAACTTCTGGACTTTCACGTTTTTCCTGAATGCGATACAGAGCCCGTTCCAAATTTAACCAGAAGCTTATCTCCTGTAATGCAGTGCCTGACGCAGGATCTCGATCTAGTTTGGTCACCTTAAAAGTAATAAAGAGGAGGGAGGGAGAAAAGCATTAATTTACATGCTTCAACTGTAAAAACTTGCTCTATTACTAAATATGATTGAAACACATAACATCTACTAGGTTTTAATAATCCCACATCAGACAGTTTTGGCACTCATTCTGTGAGAAGTGTAGGAACTGCAGTGCAAAAAGAGTAAAGGTTTAATTCCAGTGGCCCTGAGGGTCGGGTTTAAGACCTTCATGTAGTATCTTCAGCATAACCTAAAAACGTCACCTGTCCACTTTCCTGATCAATGTCTATATTCTGGTTAAAGACGGATGATCCACGTGAGAAAACAAATGCTTTATGCTCTGGAGTAAGAAAAGGCACTGCTCTCCCATGAGCAATAGGCGTTTACTATGCCCATGGAGGAAAAAAAGCCATAGTAGTGTCTGAGATGCTATTTCTGAGTGACAGCAAAAGAACAGCAGAGTTCCTTTGAAAAGTAACAGGCAGGAGTACAAGAGACTACAAGATAGGACTGGAGCAACTGTTTTGAAGCGGTTGTGGATGCACCTGGGGAAATAACAAAACAACACAACAAGACCTGCTTCTCTCCATCTCTTGTAAAGATCTGAAGAAGAGTTACAAAATTCACAAGGTCACTGCCAGTTACTTGAGTTTGTTACAACAGAAATAAAATAGTCATGCTCTCAGCTACTTGCTGAACAATTTAGACTAGACTCTAAATTTAGGCTAAGCTTAGTCTAGTCTAGAATTAGACTATGTCTCTGGTGACTCAGAAAACTGTTCTCAGATCTTCAGAGTATCCTGCGTGGAGCAGTATTTTACCAGTGAAACTGTGAAGAAGATACACAGTACTACACAGAAGTTCTTATCACATAGTCTAGTACTTGGGGCTTTTTTTACCTTTTGTATCTCTCTAATCCAGCGGTTGACTCCAGACTGTAGCTGATTGAGGAATAACGGATCCTCAGCCTTCTCACCAAAGTCTGTAACCTTTGGTTTTTCTCCACGTTCATAACACTGCTTGGCAACATTAGTAATGGTTGCATGAATTGGCAGACTAATCTCTGGAATTTCAATATTCTGCTGCAGATGCAAGAGGCCCATTTCAAGTTCTGCAATCTTTTTCTCAACTGAAGGAGCCATCTTATCTCCATCCCTGAAAAAGCACAGATGTTTTCGTATAAGAAGCCAAAACAAAAACCATACACAACACATTCAAACCATCTGAACTACTCCCCCAGAGTCAGCAACAGCATCATATGCAGCTGCGTGCTTCAACAATTTCACTTGCCTTGAACAGTCACTGTTATTTTTTTCATTAAACACCTACTTTAATTCATTAGCAGAGAAGTGCAGTATTTATACTGAATTACCTGTCTGCTTTGCCAGATTCTCTGATATAGGACTTGAAGAAGGGAGCAACAGCATTGCTAATGAAAGAGTGTAATGTTTCATATGGAGAATCTTCACTGAGAGTCAGCACTCTCAGTTGGGAAGACACTGGTTTGTCGGCATCAATCACTGGTGTACGCTTAATGAATGCCAGGCTGCAGAACAGAGAAGAGAGTTACCAATGAAACATTTGAAGCTTAAGTGACAGTTAGAATCTTTAATCTGACTGCAAGTTTAGATCACAGAAGTCAAACGCTAACCTGCATCATCGTACTTTATAATCTTTCTTCTAAGAGACTTGAATACAAGTCTTCCAATAAATGCATTTTTATACTTCAATAATCAGCCAAACTTAGCCATCAATAAGAACTCTGCAGTATGGGCACACTAAAGAGGCACGCATCTTACAAAGCTTTGGAGTCAAATATGCATTAAGGCAAGTGACAAATACGTAAGAGTCAGACACAACTGAAGATTATTGAACCCAAGTTGTGTATGTTACATTTGTATGTATCTCAAATTAAGAAAACTTTGTTTCTTTAACCACCCAGCTAGAAGTCCTAAGTCCATTCCACTCAGCCTCATGACACACCCTTGTTTTATCAGAGCCTCCACCTTGAAAAGCTATTTCCCTACCTGAATAAAAACACTGCATGAAGCACTAGGTAAATTTGTAGGTAAAGTAGGTAAATCTCCTTGTGTAGGTTTTACATTCAAAGGGTAGAAATGTCAAAATCTATTTTACTAACTCACCTGTTTGATTTTATTCCATAATGAATATCAGTGCTGATACTGTAGGAAATGAACTCCTTTTCCTCTTCTCCTTCATCTCCCACATCCTCTGCAAAAAATATGCTATGTAAAAAATATTTTATTTCTAAGGCATTTGCCACTCTCTCTCAACCATTTTCTGCTATTACCAGACTGTTTTCTAACCTTTCATTTCTACACCAACTTATTATGCAAAAGAGCTTAAATTAAATTTAGCTTCACAATATTCTTCAAATTCAGAGTGGGTTCATTGTTTTATAACACAACTCTTAACTTTTCTAGGTTGCTATAACAAAAAATGATAAAACATTAGAACAAGCAAATTATAACCCACATTCTGCTTGTGAAGCAGACAGAAATCTTCTGCAATACAAAATGTGCCTTTATTTGTAGAGATATGCTACTAGGTTAACTATAGTTAAGTGAGAACACTAAACAGCTGCTTTTTTCTTTTATAGATCGCTTTGTATTCTCGGACTTTTCCTTTAAAAGTGATTTGGAAATTAAGCCTCTGAACAAAAAAAACTCCCAGCAAAACAAAAACCCAAGCCATGGGAAGTACTCAGGCATTACCACAGCCCGTGTATCACAGATGATGTAATTGCTGGGGATGCAGGCAGTTGTGCTGCAATGCAGTGATTTCTGTGCAGAAGGTTACTCCCTGTTGGGGGACACACTCTGACTGGACACATTACAGCAGACTCTCATCCTGCTCTGATTTCATTTGGCCCTTCATAGGAGATACAGCCCCAGGGTGTCACATTTGTGATCCCCAGCACCAGAAGCCCAGTCACAGAACACCACTGCACTAGACACCACAGGCATCCCCCTACAAAAGCAGCTGGCAGGCTGTGTAACTAGTGACACCACAAAGCAGCTTTCACTTCTCAGAAATACGGCTTCTGTTTTACTGTATTTGTAATCAATAGTTTACTTCGTACTACCTAGTCCATGTACCAGTTTCAATAATAATACTGTTTTTAATAGTGTCAGAGAAAGCAAGATCTCCGTATGCTGCTGGAGGTTCCGAATCTGTTAAGTTTAAAGACACAGCCACCCTCCCCAAATAACTGCTATTAAATCAGAAGACATCAATGGAAATGCCTTCTGCCCACAGTAAATTAGTATTTAGCTTCTAAAACACGTAGTAAGTGTCTCCATTTGTTTTTAACCATACATATATAACAATATCTACATGACAAACCTGAAGCTGACTAATCACCGCTATCTTTCATTACTTCCAACCTGAACTAGAGGATAACCAACCTCATGAGCCAGACACAAGAGAAATTCAGAAGTCATCTGCCTAGCCTATTAACATCCAATGGATTTTCTTTAAATCTTGTTAAACACTGTATCATGAATTCATAAAGATGGCTGTTCTTCCCCCTCCTGCATTCTAGAAAATTCTACTGGTATCCCTACTGAAAAAGAAGTCTCAAACTTTGGAAGGGGAAGGAGGAGGATAATCAGCGGAAATAGGCATAAGATAAAAAAAGACAGGATATTTTAAGCAACATCTTAAGTTTACAGTGATTAGACAGCAAACAGAAGAACCTTCTTCATGCTTCCCTCAGTGGGCAGCAACTGCAGGGCATATACCCAGTAGCTTACACTGCAGCTGTTGACATGTTAATTAATGCAATATGGATTATGACTATATTAAGATTTAACATGCATCTGCAGGGACTGAACCAACAGCACATTAGGAGTAGAGATCCAGAAGTTTAACATTAAAATTTTGCAAGCTCAGATTGGCAGGCATGTAGCCATACACGGACTGTAGGACTTGTTTAAAAGCAAAAGCCTGTGTTATTAATGAAGCCTAGTCATATTTTATTGTTGTGCATTAGGCTGGATTCTGTGACAATAAGTGCCTATTTAGCAACAGATTTGTTGACAACAAAAAGTAGTTTTTGAAATAAATGGTAACAACAGGTAAATAATAAAGATGTTCCTCACGTCAGAGCATCAACTTAGCTGTAGTATTTAATGCAGCATTTGATGAGGTTTCCGAGAACTGTTTACAAGCAGCACAGCCACCAGGCTTTGCTAACTAAACAAAAACACTGCAAGGCCTACATCTTGGTTTATGAACGTCGGAGTCTCGCTAATTAACCATGGAATAACGCTTTTTACAGGCTGATTCAGGGTCGGTGTGTTGGTTTTTTTGTTTTTCTTTTCTTGGGGGTTTTGGACGGGTTATTTTTGTTCAGTTTTACACCGGTTATCTGCCTTGCCAAGGAGGAGGTCACTTCCCCAGCAGAAAGGAGGCCGCAGCAGGGAGTGCCTCCAGCCTGCTACTGACGAGACACTTTCGGCGCCCTTCCAAGCAGGACAGCCCCCTGTCGCAGCACACGAAGCGCCCGCCCCCACCTCCAGCCCACAGCCCCGCCGTGCACCTGCCCCGAGACGGCCGAGCGGCCTCAGCTCAGGCCCCAGACTCGGAGAACAAAGAATAACGGGGCGGGGAGGGCGTGGGTGGGTGTCGGGGCAGGCGCAGGCGGCCAGCGCGGGATCCGCCCGCTGAGGCAGGCCCTGGCAGCCTCGCCTCACGCCGAGCCCCGCGGCGGCAGCGCGTCTCTCCCCGCCTCTCCACCGCCCGCAGACGGCCCGCACCCGCAGTGCGGCAGGGCCGGCACCTCCCCGACCGGGGCCGTACGTGATGGCGGAGAGTCCCCGCAGCCCCCGTGAGAGACACAGAGACAGTCCCCTCCCACCCCGCGGCAGGGCGGCGGCTCGAGCCAGGCGCCCGCCGCCATTTTGACAGCGCGGCGGCCGCCGGGCTCTCGCCTCACCTTTGAGGGTGGAGCGCTCCACCAGGACCGTGTGGACCTGCGGGTCGGAGAGGAATTTGCGCATATGCTCCACGGCGCCCTTCTCCTCCAGCGCCGCCTCCAGCACCGCCGGGGCTTCGCCGCCGTCCTCCAGCAGCAGCGGCACCAGCTTGCGCAGGTGCTTCTGCAGCACCGACACGTCGGCCACGTTCTGTACCGCCGAGCCCGACACCTCCATGCCGCCTTCCTCGCCGCCGGGGCCGCCGCCCCCACCGCCGCCGGAGTCGGACATGTCGAGGCAGGGACACCGGCTGGCGCGCCGCGCTCCGCCCGCTCAGCCGCCGCCCCGCCACTGGCCGACCCACCCGCCTCTCGGCGCCGCGGGGGAGGCTGGGAAAGGCAGCCCGACACGCCTCCCGCCGCCGGGCCCAGGGGGCGGCCTCCGGTCCCGGCGCGGCTCCGCCCGCCGCCCTGCAGCCTCACGCCGCCGCGGCAGGATGCGGAACCGCGGCCCCGCCCGGGCAGCGGCCGCTTCCCCGCCTCCCCCTTATTTAACAAATGTTTTATTCGAGTCGTTTCTTCTGGAGGAAGAGCGCGGTAGGTGAGCGGTGAGGGAAAGGGATAGTCCGTGTCCGTCCCCCCGCTGCCCTCAGCTCCCCGGCAGCAGGGCCCGGATGAGATGTGTCCTGCTACTGTCGCCCCGTTACCTGGAAGATAAAGCAGCCCTGGGGCTGCTTATTTGTTCAAAGAAGAAAAATGTTTATTTCATGTGAAAAATAAACCCAGAAGCCATCGGAACAGGTGGTACGAATTACATTTTTTGCCATGAAGAAAGCAGCAGGCCAGCTCGCCGCCATCCGGGGCAGATGAGCCACGGCTTCTTTTCACTGGAGAGCAACCCCCTACCCTTTTGCACCTTGTGTGCTTTACACGCCCAGCTCATCCAGCTAGCCCTGCTATTTACACTTCAATTAATCCAGCACTGGAACCGTTAATCCCAGTCCTGTGTGAGACTGTTTCCCAAAAGCATAGGACATAACACAGGAGGGACCTAAAGGGGACTTTTCCTTCAGAGTCTCACTTCATTTTTAGAAACCCTTAAAGCTCTTTTACAGCTGCCACATACGTGCCTGCCATACCCCAGTGTATATGTCTGACTGATCTCAGGTGTTGTATGAGTTCAGCTCACTGCTGCCGAGATGGACAATCCTGTTCCTCCTTGCCCAAGCTAGTCCCCTCCCTGGCCTGGTCCTGGCTGGTATGCGAACGTGCCTGGGAGAGGGGAGGTGGCAGTGAAGCTCCAAAGGAACTCCACTGACTCCCAAAAAAGTACACTAGGGCCATTGGGTGACCCACAGACTGAAAACTCCAGTTCTTGTTCCTACAGAGGTGGAGAAGGGGAAGTCACCCAAAAAAGAGAAACAAGCAAACAAACCATACAAAACTGCCTCTGAACCCCACACGTTTCCTCAGGTGGATACACAGGCAAATGCACAGAGACCCTCAGGCCCAGGATCCATTCAGATGTATTGCACAAGAAATAAGGAAGCTTGTCCTGACAAAGGAAGTCCTGACCTGTAAGCCACTACACAAGTGTAACTCAGCATTAAAGCATCCGTGTCCAGCTAGGATACTAGGAATGCAGAAAGCCCAGCCAAACACCCAGCTCTTCCATTTCTACCTGGAAAAAAGCATGCCTATGCTCAAGTAGGCTCCTGAGAGGGTTAGTCCAGTTTAAATTTGAAAAAATACCTATTTCTTATGTAATAGAAATCTCAAACCTTCTTGTGTGGAAGGAAAATTATCTGTTCAGCAACCAAGTTTCAGCCACAAGCACCGGAACTCATAGAGGTGATTCACTGAAATCCGATAAAAAACATTTAATTTTCACCCCCCAAAAAAACCTTATGAGAAAGGTAAATTTTATTTTTGATGAAGTAAAATAGTGGGTGATACTTATCTGAGTATTCTATTTACAGAATATAGTTACAGAGACAGTGTTCAATACAACCCTCACCTATTTCCATCTCCGAAGTCTAGTTTGCTCACCCCCTATTGTTCTTCTACATGCAGGTGTCCTGGTGTACGTGACACAGGACTAATTTCTCCTCTAATGACTGGGAAAACTGCACTTTTAGAAGACTCTAGTGTCTGGATTTGTGAAAATATTTACTTTATAGCCAGCTATGGTACGTGGGTTTTAAGGTCTCAGTGTTTTTCAAGCTTGCCACGTGGCAGGGATGAGGAGAGATACCCAGGCACTTGACCCAAGCTGGCCAACAGGATTATTTCATACCATGAACATCACACTCAATATAAATTAGAAAGTTTGCTGCAAAGCACTCTCCCTTGATGGCAGCGACCCAGAGAACTTCTTGCCCTGGTGCCAGACCCCTGAGGCCTTCCCTTCCTCCCGAAGCCGTAGTGCTCGCTGTGTCCAACATTTACTGTCCACTGCTGGGAGTGCACAGCTTCCTACTGAGAACTGGCTGAGTATAACCCTTGCATATTTTATACTGGTGTCGGGATCAGTATTGGTTCTTTAGTGTTATTTATGTTAATTATCTAGTCTTATTCTATTAAATCTGTTTATATTTCAACCCCTGGATTTGCTTGTTTTTCCCCCGATTCCCCTTCCTGGGTGGGGAGGGGTCATTGGGTGATAGAATAATTGTCTAAACAACAATAAATTGTTGTGGGTTTCTCAAACCATAACAACAGATTATGTTTTAGGATTACATTTCATATGAAAAAAAGAGCTATCTTTGCTAGGCTGTCTGAATTACACCAAGGCTGGCCTGTATCTGGTCCTGCCTGACTCCTTTCCAATTGGGGAAAAATTACCTACTTTTTACATCCATGTAGTAAGTGTCAGTACAGGCCAAGCATCCAAAAAACCACAGGTTAAATTAACATCCTGGCCTTCAGGATGTTTATTAAAAGGGTGTTGATAATACTCTTGAGCAACCCAGATACATCTTGAGTGTAACTTGGCATCTCTCAGGAGGTTAGCTTAAGCTATAGTTCCAAGTGCTAGCATGCTCATTCCTCTAAAAGAGCTGTCATCTGCTGCACCAAAATGTCACAAAATTTTTGTAGCTTACAAAGCAAGATTTTTCTTGCTGGCAGCAAAACTGCTGCCAGGAAAAAATAAGAATAAGTAAAGTAAAGTAACAAAATAAAGAGAAGAAAGCAGGACAGTGATAGTAAATAAGAATGCAAGTAATTATTTCTATACATTGCTGCTGAATTGCAGAGAAAGCAGGATCAAAAAACCCCAACAAGTCTCATCTTACTGGAGGTTTTAGAAACAGAAATACTCCATCGGCAACAAGACTTCATGGTATAAAGAACAAGTCTAGGATGCTGATATTTAAACGCTTGGCTACTTGTAACTAAAAGCCAGTGTAGGTAAGACACTTTGTATTCCTTTAATCACTTCAGCCTTAGCTACTGTGGCAAAGCAGGCAGGAGGGAGATGATGTAAATCAAGTTAAAGGAAATCGAAACAAAGACAAGATAAACTAGTGTTCTACACAAGTTCCCATGTTCAGTTAAAGCCTATGGAGAGAAAAGGCTTTAGCTTGCTCAGTCAGGGTGACAAATAGCTTGCCTTGATCTAACTCCAGTTAATTATGAATGTCCTTTTCTTGAACACACAAAGGACCCGGCCCTTCTCACAGGTATGTGAGAAGCCACTGAAATCAGCCATCCAAAAGGCAAAACTGCCAAAATTACGCATTTCCCCTATAACTTAACTAAAAACAAGTATTTCTGAGAATCAGAATGAGAACTAGGACTTGTCAAGACAGACAAGATTTGCTCCTGGCAAATGCCATACAACACATGTAGAAAGAAAACCTTCTGCCTAAGTTATAAAAGAAACAACTTTAGCAAAAAAAAAAAAAAAAAAAAAAAAAAAAAAAAAAAGTCTTTTTCCTATATTTAATAAGTTGCTAGTATTTGAGACAAAAAACAAAGCAAAACCCCCAAACAAGCAACTATCAGAGCAAATCACTTGCTTTCCCACCTCTAATCCTCTTGCATCTCTTAATTCTACATCCAGAGTACCAGAAAAATTACTATGGCAAGGCCTTCATGCTAGCATGAACCCCCTTAGCGTGGTCTTCTGGATCACAACAATGCCTAAAATAGGTTGAGGCAGATTATGTGAATACCCTTCCCCCTGCCTTGTAGCAAAACAGCGGAAGCCCTCTCCCCTCAACACCATGGCGTTGATGCTTATGAAACTTCATGTTTTGGGTGTGTAGCCCCTGCCTGTGTGGGAGTGAATGCAGTCCCAATGTGACTGGGTTCAGAGACAGCCAGCTGCAGTCATGCTGCTCTTCAATTATGTGAGGAAGGAATAATGTATTCTCTTCTTTAGCTCCACAGCAAATTCTCCCTTGGGAAGTTTTTCATACAAAATTTTTAACTACATGAAAGTTTTATTTCAAAAGGTAAAGACAGCTCAGGCCAAGTCTCATCATATAAAAGAAACTATAATCCAGGGAGACAGTGATATGGTAATTAGAATGGCATTTCTTAATTAGCTATGTGCAGTCAGAGTCTCCACAATCATTACACACAGTAAGGACAAGATCCAAGGAGCAGACATGCTCCCCTTTTAGGTGGGTGGTCCATAACAGGATCCAGAACAGTACTCGGGATAACCTGGAATCGTAGCTATCTCCTGTAAGTACATTTGTAAGGTACTAAAATAGTTTCCATAAAGCAAACCAACAAACCTCCAAACACAAGTATACTTGTGCTACGCTAGCACCTTCCTTTCCACTTCTAAAAAACCAAACCAAGCAAGGCCAAAAAAGCCACTAAGCTTTTTCCCTTAGAGAAAAAGGATTAAAGTTCACTTCCTGAACATGCTTGCAACTCAATAAGATATTTATATAGAAAAAATGTCACTACTGTCAGTATTTTAAAACATTATATTTTGAGAGGTATTTTACCCTGATTTTGAAAACTGAATGACTGAATCCTCGGGTTGTTTCAATATCTAGTTTTTGATTCATGATTAGGCTTGGGAGTGCATGTGATGAGTTTACTTCTGAGATCATGCAGAAAACTATTTCAGTACACAAAAGCTTCATTTATAACTCAAATCTGTTACATTTATAACTCAAGTCAATAGTCAGATATTGATCCTAGGCTTACAACTCTCCCCCCCAAACCCACCACTTATTGAAAGTCAGCTTTATGTGAGTAATTTCCTTAGGTCTTTTGAGGACTTATGGATTCCAGAGGGAACACAATTCCTACTGCAGACTTAAGTTTTTTCCTATATCCTTGTCACCTGACCACGTATCACCTACCGCATTATAATCCCTGATTTTATGGCTACTTTGCTTGAAGCCTGTCAATATAGAAGTGTTACAGGGGAAAATACTATATGGTATGAAAGGTGCGTCTTTCATATTTGTAGATTGTGGAGATTTATCAAATTAATTTCAGTACTGATAGTTGTTCTAAAAGTTGTCTGTTTTTTCTACTGAATATCCATTATTCTCATATTTTTACTAATGGCCTTTCCATAATTTTTTTTTAACTTCTGTGAAATTTATGAAATTATTTTCATTTGTACAGCTGATTCTGCAAACACTGAGAATCTGAACACACCCCCAAATGTCCTGTGCTAAATGTAGTTTCATGATGAGCAAGTAAAATTCACATGTTCTTTATTTGTCCATATAATACACCTTTTTTTTTTTTTTTAAGTTTTAAAATTAGATAAAAGCATATTAAATGGCAGGTGTATGAAGTTCTTCAGAAACAATGCCAGAACAAAAAATTGAATTACAAAATGTTAAAAAATATGTAGGTACATTTGAACTTAACATTCCACTAACACATAATGTTACAGATATTGTCTAATGAAAAATAATTGTGCCACTTACCTATTTTTGCTGTTTCTAGGAACTTTTTATTCTGTACATAGGACGATTCTGTACAAAATATGAAGTCTACATTTTTATTACTTATTACCATAAAACAAGGTACAATGTATGTACAATATTAAAATGAAGCCATACTAAAGCCACACTAAAAAGACACTTGTAATATTACTTTTGACATTCCTGATGTACAGGTGTAATTTTGGAAAACAGGGGAAGGTGTCAGACACAGAACTTTATGAAGAACAACAGTCACCAAAATTCTACTTTAATTTTTCTTTTTGTTTTGGATGTATTAGTTTTAGAAGGTTTAGTACAGGATTATAAGAAGTATATAAATATTGGTAATAAACATGCTAAACCATCAGTGATGACAGATTTTGGAGTATTGACTAAGAGGCCCAAAACTTCAAATATGAATTTATGGTGAACTTTAAGCCTTTAAAAATACCATAATATTTCCCTTTTTGGTGAGTGTTTATCTTCAATAAAGAACAGAAATAAAATCTAGACAGTGAAAGATGTTCTTATACGTTGAGCATCACACAATCAATCAAACATTGATATACAGTTTCTTTTTTCCCCCTTGGGTAACATAAGAATAATTCCTTTCAGCAATCTCTTGCACAAACATACTGAACACCCAAAATCAAAGGTAACTGATAACCTACCAGCTAAAGATGGAAGTTCAAACAATGGTATATCAAAATACATAGACATTGCTTTACACAATTAAAAAAGCACCCTTTTTCCCTCAAAAGGAGAAGGCATCTTTAAACTGTTTTCATATAGTTTATCCTAATGGTAAAGCATATTCTTTTTCAAGTTTTACAGGAAATGTTTTCAGACACAGTGGACATTCCACTTAAAGGTTGGGTTGGTCTTTAAATTTAGTTGTTGTAAGCCAATATTTACCACCCACAATTTTCTTCCAGTAGACAACGTAACAAATATTGGAAACTGAATGTTAAATGCAACCAACAAACAGCAGGCACTACATCTGCACAAGGTTATTACTATGAATGTCTGGTTTGCGCAACTGTTTTTTATTAATGGATGCAGGAGACGTTATACTTCCTTAAAAAGTAAAACAAAACTATTTTTAAAGAAGCCACGTTTTTATCTCTTTATGCATCAAGACATTAAACATTAAGTTATATCATGTTACTGCCAGAGACAAAAGAAACTAATCACCCATTTAGAATAGCAGAACACATTTCAAACAGCTTGTAAGCAGGATAAGTAAGTCAAAATACTGGCCACCCTGAGAGAAATCAAATATTGAAGACAAAGCACTATATTTTTAAAGAGATTTTCCTCCCGTGCTTTTCCATCTACAACAAAAAGCTCATTACATGCAAGTAATCTTGTGGAATATATAGCAGCATTTGAAGATCATCAGCAACTCAGATGCATTTTCAGTTCACTTGTGAGGTGTATTTGCAGCACATGTGCTCTTTACAACAACAACAAAAAATATTTTCACGGTAAAATTATGGTCACTATCTCCTCAGCTCTTAGACTCATTTAAAAAGAAGCAGAATGGAATTCAAGGGTCTGTTCTTTTTCTCATTTTAGTAAGCTTGTGATGTTGTGTTTCCTGAAAGGTTACGTTCATCTTTCAGATAAAAACTGATGCAACTGAAATCACGCATAATATCAGCCACAGAATATTGAACTCCTAGAGCCCAAGAAAAATGCTGAGTATTAAAAGCTCAGATAAGGGAGAAAAGAGTGAGAGAGTATTTTATTGACTTGAAAAAACTTAAAATGAAATTTTATATTCAGTCTATTCCCAGTCATAGTAAACAAATTTTCATTTTAGGAAAAATTCTTCTACCAGTTCGTAGCTGGAATACTGGTGCCGTTATTATACACTAAAGACTGGAAAATATGGCTTTAAATATACATAAAGTATTAGGACATGGTATATATAGATATAGATCTTTATCTTAAGTAAAGGAGAAATAAATTTACAGGATTATTAGAAAGGAATGATGACTGAGGATTGTCATGAAAGTTACCAGTTTGTAAGCCATGTTTTATAATATGAAAGAATAACTGTGTATTTTCAAAACTGCTGGTATATTACAAGACAGCAATAATGTGGAAACAACTGTAAAGTTGAGAAATCCTAGAAAAAGTTTAATACTTAAATTTGAAATAATTTTACTTTTGAAAACACACATTTATCACTAGTACCAACTATTGGTCATTCACTTATTTAGACGGAAAGAGTTTATAGAATGCTCTTCTCAAATGTGACTATAAAAACTGCATGTTATCACCTAGCTGGTACTATGATAACACCTCCAGGAAATTGTGTCCACTTGATTATAGTCAACCCAATATTCTGCATATGGAATTGGGTAATTTACCATTGTTTGAACTACTAATCTTGAGCTGCATACTCTATTAAGTTATTGCCTACAGAACTGGGTTGAAGAAAGCTTTGACTTTGTGTGTAACTGATTGGTATGGCACAAAAAAGTAAGTTCTACTGTAGAACCGAGTCCAGAAAAAAAAACTTTTCCTCCAAAATATTTCACTGTAATAGTTTAATGCCCATCATGTGATATTAATTCATCAGCTCTGCAATGTGATTCCAAGGCTTTCATGGTATAGATATCCTGAGGCAGTTCAGACTTGCGTCGCACAAGAGGACGATCTTTTTTCTGATCTTTCTGTGCCTGAAATAAAAATAGAACAAAGTTGGCTAAAAATGTTAATTACTAAACAAATACTTGAAAATATTTCTTTCACATCAGTATGTTCACTTATGGGAAAAGAAATAAAAGCATATGGGAAAAAAATTATACTTTCTCCTCTTTACCCCACCAGCTACCCAGTTTCAAGTCTTGAAATGATTTTTTTGCTAAGAAGAAAAATTAGAAACAACTAACAAATTCTAAGCTATCAGCAGTCATGACATTACTACCATGATTACCACTTGATAACATTTAAAAAAATAAAATTATCATCTATCTTCTCAATTATTTTTCACTTTGTATGTCTCTACATGTAAGAGAAATGATTTAAAGTTTTTCCCATGCTTTTAGTTACTTGCCCTATTCACATATCTGAAAATTTAAGTTTCTGCTGTATTATTTTACTGATGCACTCTTAAAACCAGAGAGTATTCCTATCAGAGTACCTTCAAACTATATAATGGTGTCTTTATATAGTCCCCATGTCTGTCTCACCTACCCTAATATGCCTGTTAGATCAATGAAGTTTAACCATGTTCTTCCATAAAAAAGTCCTTATAAAAACTGTTTTTTACTTAGACATTGATTTACTAGCATGTTCAAAAGTCAAAATTTTATTGTAGGAAAGAGTATTCACTGAAAACATAGTCTGGTGTAAAAAAAATTTCCTGGTCTACTTTCCTCAGTCATTCCATCACCTCTTCAGTATGGACACTCTGCTACACCACTAACCTCTGGCATAAACCTCACTTTCACTGAAACTATAGATCTTTACATAGTTCCTCATCTAAGTTTTATTTCAAAAATAAACTAAGTTGTCCTTTTGATTTGCCTTTTTTTTTTTAAACTGATAACTGT
This sequence comes from Burhinus oedicnemus, assembly GCA_008921705.1. Classification (NCBI taxonomy): domain Eukaryota; kingdom Metazoa; phylum Chordata; class Aves; order Charadriiformes; family Burhinidae; genus Burhinus; species Burhinus oedicnemus. The sequence continues at coordinate 530,648 of VFFE01007257.1, forward strand.
AATACCTTGTGTTTTAGCATCAATTTCTGATGGGACTTAGCAAAGGATACATAACTGTCTTTCCAATGTCCTCTCAAAGACTGATGCAAGAATGCTACCTAGCTTTCTTTCTGCAATACCCTAATCCTTTATCAATCATTTTTCTGCCTGGTTACCCAGACTTATCAATCCTCTTGCAAGCTTTACACTTCTCACAGATTTCTGTAAGTTTTTCTAATAGTAAGAACTCCTGTTTCAAACCATTCTATTAGCTCTGCTAGGACAGGATCTTTATCTTTGAAAGACAGGCTTATAACCTCCTGATCATCTCATTTACTTCTTGCACACTTTCTGAGCAAGGAAAAGCAGGAAAGCATTCACTGGGAGAGATGGCTAAAGAATACTTAAACAGTTCCAACCCGATTTTCAGAATTTAATTTAGTTTACAATTTATTTCTTTTCCACTAGTGTAACTTTTTTAGTCCCCACTCCTTCCAGCAATCAGGGCGGGGAGGGAGAAATCAAGCTCATCCATAGGAATGCAATGCACTCATTTTCCAGCTGGAACTCTATCAAATGAAGCTGTATATAGCCCCAACATTATAGCTCTTGAAGTTGAATTCTTTGTAGAAAAGAAGGTAAGACCTAGGTAGAGTCCTTAGTTTTAGTCTGGGCTGCCATTACTTTTTGCGCATTTTATATTGTGTAACACTGGCCTAAATCCCCAAACACTTCCAGCAGCTGGGACTGGGGACTTTGTTCTTAACTGCTTGTCTCAACTACTAGTATATAGTCATACTTGGGCTGCATTTCTTCCAGGTCTAATGTTAGAGCACTCAGAGTTAGGAGGTATGAGTTTTAATTCCCTCTGACTAAGATGGGAAGTGAAACAAGGTCTCATAGATCTTGAGAAAATGGTTATGTGCTAGGAAATAGCACAGTAAAAGATGGACACTACCATCAACACAACTCTAAGATTAAGCAGTACTTGTGTTTTTCAACAATCTTTTATGTACCTTTCTCCAGCAGAACGGGTTTTAGGCTCTGGAGCTAGTGAAAAGAGGGCCTTCTGCCCATCACATGGGTCTGGCTAAACTATCCAAAGTCTGAAGAAAGGCAGAGGCTTAGAAACTTTAATAAGCCCAGTGCTCCTCACTGACTACCTCTAACCAGTATTCCCATTCAGGGGAATGCTACCCTTATTCATTACCCTGGATAGGCATGTAATTCAGCCACCAAGATTTACATGTAAGGCATAGGGTTCCACTCCAGAGGTAAGCGTTTAAAAAACAGCAATCACTGAGCAGGTCTTGGAGGCATTCCAGCATTTCTTTTGATTCTGACCTTCATCCAAAATGCCATAGTACAAATAAATAAAATATAATCTACAATATAATCTTGCAGGATAATGACGCTGGAATTTTAAGACAGTAATGCAGGAGGTTAGGTTGACCATATGCTTATTTTTATTAAATTTCTTGTTTGATACATTGGTTCAAATTAACAGACTTTATTTCTGATCTCAACCACTTTTTCCAGCTCCAGATCATTTCTCCGGTCTTAAAGTTTGCTGGGTTTAGAGATAATCATATTACTGATATTCCTACCAGACATCTTAGTGATACTGCAATGCTCCCTGGCATCTCTCCATTTCCCATCAGCTCTAAGTTTAAATCTCTAGTTTGAATGTCAGGATTCTAGTTCTGCTTAATTGAAGTTAAATTAAGAATACCTGAGGATCACTAAGCATTAGCTAAAGACAAAAAATCTGGAATGACCTTGAGAGTCCTTGCTCTGTAGTAGGTAATGGAACACAACAGATGGTGGACTGAGGAAGAAGACCCATGAGTGGGCAAGACAAATGCATGCTTTACACATTTTTTCACAACATAGTAGCTTTAGCCACTTTTAGCCACTAAGAAGATTCTGCATAACAAACAAACATAAATGTCATCACAGAATCTGACTATTTTTTATACAAGTTTTCCTTATGAAAAAACAAAACTTATACAGAGAATAGAACATGATGTGGTAGATTTTAGCCATATTTTTAACTATCCTTAAAGCATAATCCATGTTGCTATCATGACACAAAAAGCTTTTTCTAAGTGAAAAGAAAATGAAAGTTTCTGTAGAAGAAATGTCAAAAGAGACTATGCAGCTGATTCACAGGCATTAGAAATGTAACACTATATTCCCAGCTGCTACAGTATCACTTAAAAGTAGCAGCTCTAATGGAGTTTATTACTGTAGGATAAATGGTTACAGGACTGAAAATACAACCCAGTCGCTTAAAAAAAAAAAAAATTAAAAAATTTCATAATTTAGAGTACTTTTTTATCTTCACATGGCTTTACCTGACAAGCCTCTTCTTTCACTGTCTTTTTCAGCATCTGCAAATCTTCAATTAAAGGCCCATCTGTTTCCATTGCAACAGGACTGTTCAGCAAACTCGTGTCACTATATGTTGGGTACTAATAAAATGCAAAGTGTTAAAATAATCATTCTTAGTAGTCACACCTAAATACTAAGTGTGTGTTTGAGCATTTGAATGATATGATTAGTTATTTGAGATTAGCTTCGATATCTTATTCTTCCAGGCACCAAGTAATACATTTTAAAATGGAACTCCAATACTTTCACTTGGCAGAAATGCCCTGTTGAAAAATACAGTCAGAATACAGAAAATATACTTTGATTATCTGAGACTGAATTTTAAAAATTCAGATTTTGCCAGTATTGAATGTGTACTTTCGCAATCATTTATCTGAAACCTTATTAATACATTGTCTAGCGATTTGTGAACAGTGTAGCAACCCAAACACAATGATTTTAGTCTCTGGTGCAATTTTGTGTTAGAAGAGAAAATGCACTATTAAAAGGCCAAATATGGTTAACATATATTTAAAATAATTTCAAAACAAAATATTAAACTTTTCTGTCTTGAGAAAGTAAAACAGCCATAAAAGTATTTTGGGAGTAAAAAAAAAACAACCCCAAAACTTGTAAAAACACTTGTATAGTATTTAAAGCTTACTGTACAGCAATCTCAATATTTTAAATTCTATTTTAATTCAGATGAGGTGTATGTGATGTTGAAATCAAAACTCATTTATGAATACACACATACACGCTTTTTAATCCATTTTTCCTCATAAATATTTTAGTATCTGAGTGTACCAATAACTTAATGCAGATGAGATAAAACAGAAAAGAACTCACAGCAAGGATTTAACGAATATAATTATAATGATCTAAAATCTTAAAATGTATTCTTGTGTTATGCAGAGTCAGGAATAGCTCTGAACAACAAGAATTGTCAGTAATTAGTCAAATTAAAAAGTTAACAGAAATTCTGGGGGAAAAAAACACCAAACCTTAAAAATCCATTATACAGAGTGCTAAAAGCATTTATATCCTTATGTCAATTCAGTGGAGCACTCAGTTTTCAAATTAATAATTTTTATTTTAAATTGCTTCCAGTTATTAGCTCTCTTCAAGCATACTGTGCAGAACATACTGTATACAGGTTGTGTTAACCAGTCGCAGAAAATGTACACAGTTATAAAAAATTACTTGGGAAGAAAAGGAAATTTACACTGTAGAACTCTGAATTTTACTACTACAAGTCAATCCCCTTATTTAGCCGGACATGCAATAGTTCATCCTATGTGATAGCAAATGATCATGTATATCAAGTACTCTTCAAGCAAGGCTTTTGTGTGGCTCATCTGATTAGAGAAACGTTTTGTCACTGAAAGTCAATTGCTGCTTTCATACAAACGATTCTTTTTTGATTAATTTAACTGATCTGTTGTCAACTGACATTTTGTTTAACAAATTTTATTTGAGCAGTTTAGTAATTGTTCTCTGAAAAATGCCACAAGAGGAAAAAAAATTTATGAAATTTCTCCTTCTTAGAAAAAAAGATGACCCCATACTTTGTTTTAAAATAGCACTGAGATCATAAAGTGTCCCACTTCTGTTTATAGAGTATCGTTACTCCATCTTCCACCACTTTAAACTAAGCTAGACGACGTTGGAAAGATACAGTACAGTAAGTTTCTTGCTGCAATATAGCAAAATTCTGGCTGCAATGTTTGAAATGTTTGGGGTTTTTTTGCCATAGCAGCAATCAGTATGATTGAGATAAAGGAAAACTGGCAACATTCTCCATGCAAATTATGTAGGGGTTAAAAAAAACCCAAGCCAAACCATCCCCTTCTCCCATAATTTCAAAATATAATGAATACTCTAAAGGACCTTCGTTTCTTTATCAAAATTTCAATTACATCAAGTAATGCCTGACAGAATGTTTTCCTTTTAGTAAGAACCCGAGGTGCAGGTTCACCAGAAGACTGGCTCAGTGCAAGTATGAGAACAAATGCAGCAGACAAGAATGTACAATATTACTTTAATCCATTTGACACAGGAAAACTGACCAGTCATAACTCACAGTTTGCAGAAAGATCTCTTTTGTAATATATTGTTTGCAAAACAGCTTTTCAAGAGAAACCAACTATGGCATCTCTATATTTTCCATAATTTTGCACAGTAACTTTTCAAACCACAATACAGTATATCTCCTATTATAAGAAAAGGAAAAAGTATTTCGTATCATACTTTTCAGAAACCTTTTTTAAAAAAAATAATTACTTGCACAAGAGAAAGGTTACAAACTTTAAAAGTACTTTTATTGTAGATCTTTCATAATACAATTATTGAAATTGCTTTATTTCCATGATCTGTCAGACCTCTTTCCCCAACTGATATTTAACAAAACTAAAGTATTTAAACATGAACACGTTAATCTTTTCTAAATACCTGGGGATTTGATTTGGCTAGATTTTCTATTTTAACCCATGCTTCTTCCCTTTCCTTCAATTTTAGCTTCTCTCTGAAAAAAAAAAAAAAAATTAGAAGCAAAAATGGCAAAAGAAGCTTGGTGAATCTTGCATCACAACTTGTATACTTTTTTAAACGTGAAGAAATTCACTAGAATTCAACAGAATAAATTATTTAGCTATGCCTGTTTCAGCCTACTGCCCAAAATATCACTTACTGTTGACAGGATAATTTGCATCGTAGCAATATCCCATGATTGCAAAGCAACATTAAAAGGGAAAAAAATCATATTTTCTCATGAAAGCAACAAACTGGGTGATACTGGCTTGTCTTTAATAACTGTACATTGTTAAAAGTGTTAAAATTAAAACAGAAAGAAGTCTTGATCTATGTTCAAAGTGTGTTTGCATTTTAACGTTATAATGTTTGAATTCTATGTTGAAACACAATGAACTAACATCTGACCAAAAATAAGGGCAGAGATTCTTACTGTCAGCCCAATGGCTTCAGATAAGAATTTAAAGGAAAAGGCCCAGAGACATTTTGAGCTGAACACTAACAGAGAGGTACCTGACAAAAACACACTCATTCAAGGGAGTCACAAGCCAAGAAGGATGACACGGGATGCCTTTTTTTTTTTTTTAAATTAAGGTAGGAAGGGTTTTTTTCCTTATGTCTAATGTAATTCAAAATGCTGAAGTCTAGGGGTTTTTTCTTTTCTTTCTTACAGATAAACAACTTATTATTGCAGAGACTAGAATGAACACCAATCTTTGAAAGGTGGTAGAGTTTAAAAGGACTTTGAGCTTAAGAGTGCTAAAAATCCTCCCAGGCTTCAATGCACAGAGCAGATGATCCAAATGTAAAAAGAGCAGTTATATTCATGCACGTACACAATTTGCCTCCAACTCTCAATTAAGTCAAGTTTGGGCTGGAGGGGCTAAGAACTCTTTAACCACCCCTTCTTAAGGTCTTGTGTGGTGGGGGATTTTTTTTTTGTTTTGTTATTATGTCACTCAGCACTCTGCCCGCTTTAGTTCACACTCAAAACGCCACCCGAACCCTCCAAAAAAAAACAGAGAAGCAAGTAGTTCTTTCCCATTTAAAAGGGATTCTACTTATTTGCTATCAGGGAAGAGAAACTTGCAGAGTCTTTTTTTAAAAAGCAAATGTTCACATTTTGTTATCTATAAACACACACACAGATATCTTAAAAATTTGTTATACTACAAGCTTATTTCTACTTAAATTGTAGTAAGGAACTTCAAAACTTGGACAAATGAATCTGCATTAAGAATCCGGACTACTTCCAGTATATTGGTTTAAAATAGGTGGATAATTTGAACCACTACTTGAAGGAATCCCTGTTCACTTTAAAATGAAAAATAAAATTCAGCTCCAGGTATTTTCAGTACCCAGCCCCTAAAATGAGAGCCAGACCATTAATACTTCTCGATCTCACTTCAGTAGGCTTTATAATATACTGAATATTCAAAAAATTATGTCTATTTAACAAAATTGGAAATAGAGGAACAGAAGATAAGTGACTTTATGATCATAAAAGTTAGCTGCAGTTTTGGGCCTAAGCCAGAAAGAATTCTAGCTTCCAAATCCCTGCTCTGTTCACTGGCCTATGCAAGAATATTCTAAACTCAGCAGGATTCTTCTGGCAAATAACATACCAATGTTCTATATTACACTAGAGTAACAACTTTATTTCGGATAATTTTTAGAAAAACACGCACGCATGCTCACACACAATGCAATGCTGAAAAATACTGGAAAAGTGTTTTGGGAAGAACTGAGTGACAACATGAAAGAAAACAACACTGGGTAAATAAAGCATGCTAAAATAAACACAGGATGTACACTAAGCTGTTTAACAGATCTTTTACGCTGGGCTCCACAATTAGCAGTGTCCCTCTCAAAAAATTAACTTTTTAGGAAGATGGTGACCCCCAGCAGTATTAGGTCAAAGAGTACATAAAGCAACCTATTATTAAGAAGATTTTACAGTTCATATATAACAAGAAGTTTCACCAAGTCAATTTTGAGACTACTGTACTGTAATCAAATGGGCAACTTCCCACTAAAGACACAGTAGTTTTTCAGAGCTAAAGCACTCTGAACAAATTATTCAAGAACCGACAGACACACTGACATGAAAACTTACTTCAGTTTTTCTGCTTTAAATTGCTGTGTGCAGTCATCGAACAGTTTTTGGTTCATCTCCATGAAGAGTTTCAGAGCATTGTATATCAAGCCATGTATTGTCCTATAAGTAAAACTTCTGGTTGAAACTCAGAGTACTTTAAACTTTGAAATCTATTTTTTCTGGTCAACAGTAGCCAATAGCCTACATAACTGGAAAATTACATCATTTCAGAATAAGTGGAAACAAAACTAGTCAGTGGAAGTTTCAGTTTACCCTCAAAAGGGCTAATACAAGTACTAAAATTACCAACTTTGAATGCAGTTTTCTTACTCCATAGTATTACTTGTCACTTACGCTTCTGATGTTTGAACTTAATTTTTAATACTATGTGTATCAACACAGGACTAGTTTTGAAATTTAGTAGCTGACACTAATCAAACTAGGGTTATTAGAGAAAATGCAAGATGACATTAAAGATCTTGTAACTAACTTACGGGCAACTGACAAATTCAAGAAAAAAAAAGTTAGTGATTAAAAGGAGCCTAGAAAAGACACCATTCACTTTGAAAGCCGCCACACAGCAACAGCACTCACTTCAAGACAATTACGCCAGGACTCTTTAGAAAAAGTGTTAGGTGGAAAACATCAGAAAAATTAAACAAAAATAATCTGTTTTATGAAGCATTTTTACAGAGTAATTTACAGTTCCAGTCTGTAATCTATTGCTGACCATTAAATCCAAAAAGCAATCAGTTAAATGATTACTTTGTATCATACATGTGAATTTCAAGTAAGAGTGCAGCTGTACTGGGTAGCATGACTTCTGCTCAGAATAAAATGAATGCACGGCCTTGAATGCCAGAAAAAACAACCGACAGCAATCCACATTTAGCATGTACATTGCATCACTGAATCAGAATTTTATTAATGAGCACATTATTTGTTACTGCTTACATCCAGTGACAGTAACCAATCACTTTAACATCACTTTATCTTCCATTTCTTTTCCTGCGTTTAGTGGCAGATCGATTACCCATTCTTGGCCAACCGATCAGCAGTCCTCAATTGGTGGCCAGCGCTAGACTCTGATACTTTCACCATCCCAGCAGTTGCACAACAGCTCAAACAAAGAGGCACTTTACAATGGAACAGCTGCAGAAAGGAGCTGACCAGGACTGTTTTCATGCGTAAGTACTATGTTATTGTGGGGAAAAAAGTGAAAATAGTCAATGGAGAAAGAAGAGAAAACAATAAACAAGAAGGGGGCGGGGGGGGTGAGGGAAAGGAAAAAATGACCTGATCTACAACATATTCCACTAGAATGCAGAAGAAATGCAAATCAGCAAAGAGGTTAGAAATCAGAAAACAAAGTTAGTCTTTAGAAGTATCTGAACTACAGATTAATGCCAAATTTGCTTCATATTAATAAAAATACGTCAGGGATTAGATGCACTAAAACATTGTTTCTTGTTTAATGAAAAAAGGAAAAACTATCTTCCTCAATTCTTAGTATTTCCTAAAAATTTTGACAACAGTAGTCTCCTCCTTATCCAGCAACTTTAATGTCCTAGAATAAACAGCTCAACACACTGTTAAAACTAGCGATTGAAAGATCTGAACCCCTTTTAAGCCTACAATTAGACATAAGTGAAGTAGTAGAATTTTATTTTTTAAAAGTGTTCTTACTTGTTCCAATGCGTCTTTGAATTCCGGTACAAGGATGGAAACATGATGGGTAAAATCTTTGCTGCATTATCACTAATTAAACTCATAATATATTCATTATTCCAGTAGTATAATGCTCGCTCCGCAACCTAAGAAGACATGAAAAAAGGAACACTTCTTCAGAAAATCTCTTAAAAAGCATATAATTGAAACATTTGGCAAATATAACCAAAAGGTAAGAAAAGCTGCAACTTAGATTTGGATTCTTCTAATGCAAATGGGAGTCATGGAGCTGATGGAAAGAGAGATGGAAAAATTGCTTTTTCCTTGATAGGGACATAATTCAAACTGTAACCTATGAACTCTGAAATCCAAGCAAAAAATTGTTTTCCCAAAGAAAGAGTATTTGTATAACTCCACTACAAGCAGTGAAACACAAACACTATGTACTCAAGGGGTTCAGGTACTTCTGAAAACAGAGTTTTTAAGCTTTTATGTTAAGCATAACACTGAAGTGAATCACCCAAAACAAATACCACGCTCTTGAAAAGAAACAATAAAGCTAACATTTGGATCCCTAAAATTTGACACAGAATTGAAGACTTTTTTTGGCAACAAATAAAATTCATTACGGTGAATAATAGTAGGTAATACCATTAACAAGTCTGCTTTGTAAAAATCCTCATATTATTGTACATTCAGTAAGTACAGACCTGAAAGTGTGGACTGGACACACATTTGGCTAGCTGTCTGAAAAGAGGCTCCATAACTTTTACAAATTCAGATGGTTCAATAACATCTAAAATTTCTTCTAGTTCGTTTAAAAACATGACTTCTTTTGGACTGTGAGTCTTTGGCCAGTATTTCAGCAGTGCCATTACAACCTGTAGAGACAAAGTGAAGACAATCTTCATGATAATTTGACGTTAGCTTGCACTAAATTATATCTCATTAAGAAGTCTGATATTTTAAACAGAACATAAAACTCAGATTTCTTGTCCTGTGCGACAGCAGTGATCAGATATGGTTCAGTGTCACATACAACTGTTAATAGGTCTAAAACCACTTTTTCAGAAAACAAAGTTATACACTTTAAAGACACGTTCAAAAATAATAATCAAAAGACAAGAGAAAGTAACCTGACGTCTAACTTGACATGATCATCAATGTGCAAATTTGCTACTATACTATGGGGAAAATTATCTGCCACTAAAGTGACAGCAGCTTTCAATGTCTAATTTCTTGGAGGTGTACTCCAAAGCTCAAGAAATTAAGTTCTTTCATCATATTTTAGGAAAAGATTTACTATAAATATTCAAATTGGCAGGTGACCAACTACTCTAGGCATGTTGCTCTTAAACGTTGAGTTTTATTTAATTGACTACGTTACTATAATCACAGTCTTAACTTTCTTCATGATTATTAAATTATTTACCCAGCTTGCTGAAACAGTTTTTGCCTAGCAAACCATGAACACTCAAAAAGACAAGTGGGGGAAGGTGGTGGGGTGGGAGGAAGGCGGAAGACAACTAAGGGATCCATAAAATGTGACACAAAAGGAAGTCGTCTACCAGCTGGCTCACAGCTCTTCAGAAAGAGTCTATACATCTGTGGGAAACATTTCTGAAATCTAACTGAAAAACAAACTCTCTCATCTATTGAATATATAAGTAGAAGAATTTAAGTCTGAAAAGTGATACTAGTTTAGCAGTTAAATATATTTAGACATTGTATTTATTAGTGGAGTTATCAATTACATCATAATTTTTTCAAGAACCTTCAAAAATACACAGTTATATTGAACGAATAATGACTCGTGCTGTTAGCAATTTCTGATTTAAGGAAAACGCAAGTAGATGCAAATGTTTTTGTTACGAAAAGATTAGGACCTTTCCCCAAAGATGTCAGTTTTCAAACCAAAGTGTAAGATATTAATTTATTTATTTTTTTTAACTATAAAACCTATTTTCCATCTGTGACAATTTGGTGCAAACAATATTCAAATAGGAAGACATTTTCCTTCAAAGGATATTTAAACCATGTTAAATACTAAAAAATGGCTGGCATAGCACTCAATCTTAAATTTAGATTTTTTTTAATGAGAAATTAATATAACCTGGAACGTATAAGTTTATATAAATGCTTTTGTTTTGTGGCTAAAGACTAAAAAGCCACATAAAGAACAAAAATGTGACAGTGTCTGTCTAGTCCTAGATGTAGAACTGGAGAAAAAAAACCAACACGCAAAGCAGTACAGACTTCTTGAAAAAACTCTTTTAAAATAAGGTTTCTATTTGTCTCTTTATATAGTTTAGAAGTTGCAACAATCCATTAGCCTTTCTCTCAGACAACAAGTTTTTTCTGTCATTTAGGAAAAAAAAGCAGTCTCTTTTTTCTTTTCTGAAATGAAGGACATTTTTAGAAAAGACCAGCTTTTTATGTTTAACACTATAAGCAATATTTAATATCACCACTGACAAGACAACTCAGTGAGAAATCAGTGCATTATTTAACCATGAAAACAGACACTATGCCCTCAATGAAGCCTTGGGAAATTTATGCAGATATTTTTAATAAGATGTCAAAAAGCCTCATATGACAACCATAAGGGGAAACAAAGCATTTTATTTTGTAATGACCAGAATTCCTGAAGGGGAACTTAGTACTTCGGTGATGCATGTTCTAAGTTTTTAAAGAATGTTGTAATCATGTACTAATTTGGGATCAAAAAGGCAACAGACTTGGATGCCTATTACTTCAGATTTGTACTAGGAAATATGTAACATCCTAGCTGATGTCTGCAAGAAAGCTGAGATTTCAAGATCTCGTATAGCACGAATGACAGAATGTGTGAGGTTTGATATCTTAAAAGCTCCAAGTAGAAGAGAGTTCTTGCTCAGCTGCATACTTAATTTGTTTCAAGAATCCCAGTTTCCATTTTACAGTGGAAATGGTTATAACCTAATAATGTGCACTTTTGTTAGTAGCAATCATTTTACTTAGTGATTAAACATACTAGTTCTTACTACTTGCCTACTTAATATTGGGTGTAATGAGGCAAAACACTCTATACCATCAAGGACAATTAAAAGTATTCATCTATGCAATTATGTGCAGCCAGACTAAAGTCTGGTTTTGTCTATAGTCCAAACTTGGTAGACATGACCAGGATCTGACTCAAACCCCTTGCATCGGTAGGTAGCTCCGTGTGCCACAAATCTGTGTTCCATCGTAATACCATTCTCTCAGAGCACAGTTCAGGCAAGCTAATTTCTGACTAAACTGCTTATGGATCAACCACCTTATATCCAGTCAGCCAGAACAAAATAAGCAGAATAAACTCTGGTCTGTTTGTAAGAGGTTGTTTTAATTCACTTTGGACATTCCAAACAACTGTTGGAATCAAAATGGTTAAATATTTGACTCTTCCTAATAAAAACAATCACATATCAATACTTTCTTCCCAAAACCTCCTTAAACAGTCTACAGGTGAAAGCGATATTAATATTCCAAAATATATAATAATAACAAGATAAACTTACTGGTTCTGTAAGCGTGCTGTCCTTCTCTAAAAATTGAACTACACAGTATGCCAGCTACAGTAAAAGAAAAAGATTTTTATTAATGCTCATTGTGAAACTGAACACACTTTGAAATCACTAGCCTAAGTGGAGAACACTACTGAATTCACATAAAAACGCAGGTTTTTCTGTAATTTTTAAAAAATTATTTGGAAATTTAAACAACAAAAGGGTAAATACTCTTCACCAATTTTTTCCCAACCTTCCCAAGTCTGTCCTCACCTTTTTCAGGGTTATAATGTAGACAAACACATACTTGGATGTTTTCTTTTTAGACCTAGTCCTTTGCATTTCAGCACATTTCATCTTTTCAAACATAGGATTTAAAAATCACAATCCTGTCCTCTGAAGTGCTTTCTGCTCACTTACATTTTGGTGTCCCGTGCTGATTTAACAAGTATTTTCTATTTCATAACTTAGGTTAGTTAAAAATGCATTGAACAGTTGTAAATCTTAAGATTTTCTATACATGAAAACTAATGATAACTGTGCATATACAATACATATTGTTTTTGATGACTGCTACCAAGAATGTCCCTAGGTAATGTGAGGAATGTACAAAGATTGTTACACCTAGTGTTCTCCACTATTCTGAACTGAATTTGAATTGAATATAGAAATTAGCTTTCTTCATGTGTATCTGGATTTGGCAGTAAATCCTTCTGAATATCTGCCACTGTTTCCATGTGAATTTTTGTGGGTTTCCTCCAGTGTTTCACACACTAAGCTCAGTTGAAGTGCTTTTCCACTTCATTCAGGAGGACATGTAAAAGAGGCATCCCTATGTTGCTATCTTCTTTTTACTGATAGTAATGAGGAATGCAAATCACCTGAAGGTTTTAGAGAATTAGTTTGTGAATTAAGGGGAACAGCTAACAACCAATCTGTCTCAGATAGATGGAAGAAAAGATGGCAGTCACAGATGTCTGCACTAGTTGAGATTCAAGAAAGGTCTGAGTGGCCACACTCCAACAGGTTATTTTCATAGCATGAGAAAAAAAGAAAAAAAATCTTTTGAAATGGAACCCACTCTAGCCTACTACTTCAACAGAACTGATATGAGCCCCAGTAAGCAAGATCCAAACCAAATGCTTATAAGCATCTCTAATTGCTACAGAATTGTAATTCTACAAATGGAGTTCTTAAAAATACAAGTTATTAGCAATTTTATTTGAAGTAGTGGTACTTAAGACTTGGAGTACTGGAACTTACATAGAAAATGTTGAACCTTCAAATTAAAAAAACAAAGCTGTCTAACAACCTCTCATGGAGAAAATTTCAAAATATCACAATAATACTACGTTCTTTCTAACATTGTATGATTTCCCACTTCTCTAGGAATTCTGAATGGAACTAAACTCAGCACAGAAAAGATACAGCTGGTTTAAAATCACAATACAACTAGATGCCCCCTTTTTTTCTGTGTACTTCTAAAAAGATCTATTGAATTAAATAACGATGTCCTAGTAAGTGCCCAGTTCCTTTCAAAACTTCAACAATTTTAAGAAACTGAATTCAGATGAAATTCTCCATGTAGTTTAGAAAAAACTGTTTATAGATGACATTAATTAAAACCATACTTTTCTGCAATTTTTTATGTCTAAACATTACAGACAAGAACAATATAAACAAAAAATTCTGTGTGTGGATAAGTATCAAGAACTCCCACATTAACCAACTATTTCATGTGTTTCATCTATAAACTCTACAGTGCTTTTAAAAAAGGTATTTATCTATACACACACATACACATAGCTATTTTTTTTTCCCTCAACAAGTGAAGCATTGTAGGTACATATAATAAATAAGTTACCCAAGGCCAGTGAGCAGGAAAGTGTTGGAGCTTAGAACAGAATTCATGTCAGAACGACTAGAGTCCCCCTGACCTCTCTAGGCAAACTTACTTCAACACGAGTATGAAAAATGCCAAACAAAACTCACCTGTGGATGGTAGACACTGAGAGATTTCACTTTGTGCAACGGTAACAAAACCTTCAATAGAAATATTTTGTGCTCTTCTTTTAATGGTAAGGCAAATCCATTAATTATGCTGCCAGGGAAAGAAATTTAAAAATAAAAATCAGTAATTATACAAAACCTGCACTACTGTACAGGATATACCAAAATCCTTGTTTTCAGTGCATTTTTTTTACCATCTCCTGGAGAACATGATGCAACAGAAAAATTTATAAATTAAGCATGCACCAGAGACTATTCAATTTTTGATCCAGTTCTCTAAAGATTACAAATTAATAGAATAGTCAAAGCAACCTCTGCCCATCCCTCACCCAAGTCTTTCACAGCCACCACATTCTTCTTCCAAGCAACATACATGACTATACCTCTACTTCAACTTTTGCTATGAATCATTCACTAACATCAAAGCTTTGAATACATAGTTCTCCCAGATTCTTCGAGGAATGAAAGAATGAACCAGAGACTGGATGTAGAAGAGATCAATCCAGGACTATTTCTGCAAGACCCTAGCGTATCACCAAACAGCATCTCAACACATGACATCCCAGTTACAAGTGAGTGCAATGGCACCTTTACCTAAAACCACAATACTATAACAGTGTTTTGTGTTCACTCACTTTGCTAGCATTACCATCAGTTAAAACATCCAGAATCCTATTGCGCATTTACTATTTTAAGTCCTATTTTATTCATTCTAGTGCTTTTCTCTTTACTAACAAGGACAGAAGTCACCCAGGCAAAAGGAACCTGCCAAACTTATATTGAAAAACCCCCAGATTAAAAAATTCAGTTACATATATTTCAGATCTCAGAAATTAGATGATGTCCTAAAATTAAAGCTTAGTAAATAACACTTGCTCACCCTTGCTGCACATGCTTAAAATAATTTTCACTAGTAATGACTGCACAACTATTTTTAGGATACAAGCTTATTCCTTCTGAAGTCTCTCAGTGCATAACATCAAAACCCCATTTCTATATCAACATTTCTATGGTGTTCTTGCCACAAGTTCCACATACTTCACATATATACATTAACTTCATTTTAAAAAGTTTCTCCAAGATGTTTTAATGGTTGTTAACCACAAAGAGGAGCAGAACTGTAGGGCAAGTTTGGCCTCGATTGAGTGTGAAGAAATTCTGCAATCCTGTCAAGAGATGATTGTCAGAAAAAACCACAACCACATCAGTAGTTCCTACTGGAAGTGTTCATTTTCCCAGTATTATCTAGCACTTAGCAAAGGAAAAGAATGAAATCCAGTACTTCAGCATGAAATTAAATTCCTCTTTACTTCTGACAAGTCAAAACCCAGGAACCCAACTAAGAACTGTTACTCATAAGAAGCTGTAATTCACCAATACACTGTGTGAAACTCCTTAATGGACTGGAAGAATAACCAATATAGAACAGTTACAGCTTGGAAGCCTCATTTAGCTACAAGAAATTTTGATTTGGAAGCCTGAGGAAAAAAAACCAAACCTAACTTAACTTTTAAGTTTGTAACACTTAATAAAGCTAACCTAACAAAACCAAGAATGAAAAAGCTGGTGACTTAAGTAACAGTTTTGAAGACTTAGCTCTATATTCTAGTATTTAAGCTTTACAGAGGCTTCAGTATATCTTGATGTGTATTACTTAATTATAGTATGTTGAAGTAATGATGGATATGTAGCTCCTTTAATCATTGAACATTTCATTGAAAATTAAAGAACTATCCTGGGCAGACATGTAGACCTAGAAAATTTTAAAACATCTTTCCAATTTCAACAGCATTCTGTGCTGCATTAGAAACAGCATTGCCAGCAGGTTGAGGGAGGTGATCCTTCACCTCTGCTCAGCCCTGGTGAGACACATCTGGAGTGCTGGGTCTAGTTCTGGGCTCCCCATGACAAGAAGGATGTGGACATACTGGAGGGAGTCCAGTAAAGTGCCACAAAGATAATGAAGAGGCTGGAGCATCTGACAAAGAAAGGCTGAGAAAGCTGTTTAGCCTGGAGAAGAGAAGGCTCAGGAGGATCTTACCCAAGTGTACAAATACCTGAAGGAACAGTGTGAAGAAGGCAGAGTCAGACTTCTCAGTGGTGCCCAGTGAAAGGGCAAGAGGCAATTGGCACAAATTGAAACACAGGAAATTTCATTCAAACGTAAGAAAAAAAAACTTTTTTATTGCGAGCATGGAAGCATAGGAACCCATTGCCCAGAGAAGTTTTGGGATCTCTGTCCTTGGAGATAGCCAAGCCCAACCAGACATAACCCTGAGCAACCTGTTCTCGCTGACCTGCTATTTCTATGTGCAGATACAGAAACACAATAAAGTAAACCTAACTAAGCTTTTCAAGTGTATTAATGTATAAAAACCCAAATGCTTGCACATAGATTAGAGAAAGCAGTTGATAAAAAACACAGTAGTTTTGAGGAGGCTATGACCTTTAAGTTGTAAAAATTTAGTTTCAAGGGCTTTCAGATGCATCACTGAAGTCTGCAAAATAATGTGATTAACAAAAGAAGGTTTTTTAAGTTTCATAACCTGTGCTTCCTTTGTTTACCTGCTATGCATTTAGTGATGTTACAAGAATTTTTGAATAAATTTCAACTTGTTACGTTATTTGTAGTTGCTTTACAACTAATATTAATTACAAGGATCCTAAGCTAGAAAGTAAGACTTAAAAAATAAGATTTAAAAAACTGTCACATCCCAAAACGTTGCTACAAGGTTCAAGTTTTTGCTGTGTTTCTGTAATCGTACACAAAACTTTTTCTCTTTGTTACAGCTTTGACACATGATATGATTTTCATAGAATCATAGAATACCAGGCTGGAAGGGACCTGAAGGATCATCCGGCCTTTCTTGGCAAAAAAGCAGTCTAGACAAGATGGCCCAGCACCCCATTCAGCTGAATCTTAAAAGTGTCCAATGTTGGGGAACCCACCACTTCCCTGGGGAGATTATTCCAATGGCTGATTGTTCTCACTGTGAAAAATTTTCCTCTTGTGTCCAATTGGAATCTTCCCGGGAGTAACTTGTACCCATCACCCCTCATCTTTTCCATGTGACTCCTTGTAAAAAGGGAGTCTCCCTCTTCTTTGTAGCCACCCTTTAAATACTGGAAGATGGTGATAAGGTCTCCCCTAAGCCTTCTTTTCTCAAGGCTGAACAAACCCAGTTCTCTCAGCCTTTCCTCATATGGCAGCCTTCCCAGTCCTTGGACCATCTTTGTGCCCCTTCTCTGGGGCCTCTCCAGCCTGTCCACATCTTCTTTGTACAGCGGCGATGAAAACTGAACACAGTATTCCAGGCGTGGCCTGACAAGTGCTGAGTAGAGTGGGAAATCTTAATCTTCTTAATTTTAATCTTGTTTCAAAGCAATCTGCAATCCCCAACTTGATTTTTAAAGTCTACTCTGAAGATCAAGCCAGTTTAATTAAACAAAACATACAACTTACCTTCCCAGTATTTCCAGTAATTCTGCTATGCCATTGTGATGTTCTGTTTCATAAATAAACCTAAATAAATGAGAAGTTTTACTCAGCCACTGCTGAAGAGAGATACAAATCTAACACCGAGATCCCCATCCAACATTACAGTTAGCCTTGACCGCCCAGGTTTTAGTCACTCAGTAAAAAGAGAACAGAAATACATTGTGGAAAAGAAACTTTGTAGAAATATAAATCAATAGCACCTCAAGCTGCTTTCAACATTCACGCTTGCTCTTTTCTCCCACATTTAACAAAGCAGCATGCACTTGAGCTTTTTCCAGTACTCATATTCTATGCCATTTTAATAATGCAAAACTGAACACCGCAAACAATGCTTTAAATATTAAAATAACACAAGAGCATCTGGCATAATCAAATGCCACAACTCAACCTTCTACAGCGCCTGCAAGCACAAGGTGTTCAAACAGTTACTACTTATGGATCTAAAAAGCTCTTTGGCATTACAGACTTCTGTGCATGTAAAAGGTTCTATAATAAACAGAGGAAGTCAAATTTTCCTGAATCTTTTGATAGAGCACTGTAATTTACTATGCAATCACCTTTCCACCCTTCTTCCCAATTGCCTGAGTGTAACTTTATTGAGAAAGTTCTATGCACAACTTCAGGTATTTTGAAAACAGTTATCAAAATTTACGCTTATGAGAAAATAATTCCACTCACTAGAAAATATTTTTCCTATTTTAAAATTTGACATAGACTGACATATTAACAGCTACTTTTAATCCAGAATATTTGATGTGGCCATTTTTTCTCCTTAAAGACCCTTTCCATATAATTCAGGACAACAATTCCAAGCAAAACTAAAGACAATGATACAAAAAGCTTTGGACTGAATTAACAGGAACGTAAAGGTTTACTAAGTAAAAAAATATATATAATTTACATTAGGAAAAAATAAGATTAATGCACTATTGGGACAGAATTCATGCAATTCTGGTCAGTGACTAAAAGACAAATAAGACCACACACTTAGGTAAGCACAGTAACAAACTGACAACTTGCAGGAAAAAGTATAAGAAAAGGAAATATTTTGAAAAATTCTACACATACTTTAAGACCTTATCATGCACAATCCACTAATTCAAGACAGAAGTTGAAACAACTTTCCTCCCTGGTGCTCATATCCAAGAACACTAGTTTACATTTGGATGCAAAATGTTTCAACTTCTAGCTCCTAAGTACTATACAACTAAGCAAGGTTTACTGTTTAATTTTTTCCCCTCCAACATGGTAGAGAAACATAGTCTCTACAATGCAAATTATATAATCTCCCAGATACATTTCAGATTGAAAACATATTTTCATACAAACTATTAAAAAGTTGATCTAATGACCAGACATTTCTTAGTCTTTCAAAAGCCTTGCACCAGAACTATCTATGTTTGAAGACTCTGCTTCCATTACCCCTGAAAGTAAAGTGCAAGAAGTGGCAAATACAAACACTGTTTGGAAGTGCATTATAATATGCTGTGGTGCTGCTGTACCGTCCGTTTCAGGTATTTTACAAAATTATGCATTTTGGAATTAATTTAATAAAAATCAATATGTGTGTGTGTGGGGGGAATTTAGATCTTTCTTTGAAAGATACACCTGAACTATTTCTTTAGGGTTTACTGGCTCCTGACACATCCAGTCAAGAACAGTTGTCTGCAAGACAGCAAAGGCTTACTAACTATTTTAAAGCAGCCCCTCTGTATCTCTTCTAAAGGCTTACTTGTTACCATAGACAGGGAAGATAAGCTCCCTCTACAGCTGGTACTGCTGGGTGCCATTCATGAGATGGCACCGAGTATGTGGCGGCTTTTTGCTATTTTCTTAAAGGGGTAGCCTCACACATTCATTTCAGGATGAAAATAACAGTGGTAGAGAAAAAGGGAAGCATAATGGAAGGAGTGTAAAACTGATACACAACATAACTCTTTGTACAAAAGAGAAGCGAAGCAAAACTAAAAGACTAAGAAGCAGGCACCATAATCCTGCATTCATGCTTAACATAATGGCAGTAAAAACACACTTGTAACACTTTTGGTAATACAGTGGATTAATTTTTCATCTTTAAAATTTTTTTTTTTTTTTTGTATTGGGGATCATACTACAGTTCATTCTGTGCAATTAAAAAAATATTTCATGAGCCTTAAATAGTATATCTCAATTCTGAGGAAAGACATGGCAGTAAATAATGTTCCTTCAAGTGAATTCCAAATCTCTCCGTCATTTGATTTGAGCCCAAATTCTGCATTATAAAGAACTACATTTAATGAAGGTACTACTGTAATACAAATACTACTACCCAATAAGAAAAAAAATCCTTACAGATAAAGATACCAAACCACCCAGTGAATCACATACTAACGCAAATTTCAGCTGCCAAATTTATACTGTGTGCAAGACTACCCTAATTTAAATCTCCCTGAGTGGTATTAATTATTGTCAGATGTAGCAATATTGAGTATAAACTTACTAAGAATTAAAAAAATTGCTAGCAGTGTCTTGGAGTATTTTTAGTTATATACCTGATCACATGCACCATAATACAAACATATTGACCTACCTATAAAATATATTATTAATTTGTTTCCGGATGTAAGCTCTTAGGCCTAAGAATTTCCCATATATTCTGTGAAGAGTTGTTTTAAGAAAATCTCTTTCACGAGGATCTTCACTGTCAAAGAGCTCTAAAAGCTGCGAAGAGGGAAAAGATGTGCTTTACTTGAATCTAATGCATTGTAAAAATAATTTAGAGCTTGAAGTTAAATTTTTTTGTTTACCTCACCTGTAATACAAATTTCTGATCAATATATTTCTTAGCTATATTAGGTTGAAAATCTGGAGATTCTAAAAACCTTAAGAAAAATTCATAAACAAGCTGAAAAAAAAAACAAACAAAAAGTATTATTAGTCTTTTAAACAAGGAACCATTTTATAAGCAGCACATTACCAAAATTACTGATTACTTGCTCAGAACTGCATTATGTTTTTATTTATATACCACACAGTAAAAGCTTTGCCCTTGCTCTCCTGACAAAGTACAAGAACTTAAGGTTCTTCAAACTGCATTGAAATTCTGCTGAGCTCCATCACTAGATTCTTCTCAAATGACATAGAGTAATCTAAAATTCATCATGCCCAGAAGTACACGTTTTGAAAATTCTCTGTTCTCCTCTGTTTGTCACAGTACCTCTGAAAGCTAAAGCTGTGCCAGAGTCAGATCAAAGCAGTCATAGTGACAAACGGAAGCTCATTTAAAATCACAGCCATTACATCTGTACCGCAAGAAACAACGAGCCTTTAACCTATAATATACTAACTGATTTTTTTTTAAAGATTATCAGTTTAAATTCAAGAAATGTATTTTAAATATTGCAGAGAAATGTAGTTGACTTGAGACAAATACACAACCTAAACAATTTTGAGTCAATAAACAATGACTTTAATGTCAAAATTCTGTTAGACTATGACATCCTAGTCTTCATTAAATACCTGTAGATGAGGCCATGCAGCTTCTAAGGTTGGTTCATCTTCCTCTGGATCAAATTCTGCTCCCGTTGGATTGGAAGATGGTGGTAATGTTCGGAACATATTAACTGCAAACTAAAATCACATGTGCCTTTAGGAACTTCGAAACAAGTGAATGCTTAAAAAAAGACTTCAAAGGTGGTTTTGACTGAGAATTCTTTACATGAACTATTTTTATTAATATTTGCAAAAATACAAGTTATACAATCCTGTAGTTTAAACAATGAGACACAGTCATTCTTCTTTAAAGATTTCTAACTTGGAGAATGCTTTTCCACGCAGTACTCTTTAAAGCACAAACCTACTGTCAGGACATGTTTTATGAGGATATTGCTCTGATCTCTTTACACACACACACACATTTTAAAAGCTTAAGCAAATGCATATAAAACGTATATACAAACATTTTTTATATATACACTTTACAAGGCCTTGCAACAACCTGCAAAAGTGGAAGTCGGAAGCAGAGACACAAACCAGATTACCCACAACTGTTCTTTGTAAAATATTACCAGTTTCATTTCATACCATGGGTATACACACATGGAACCACTTCAAAATCAAATTCCTCCCTCCCCCTCTTAGTGGTATTTCTCTTAAACCACGTCCATCTACCTGACATCATGGGGGCATTGAGGGGGGAGAAATGCACATCCTAATCCTTTAATCTTTCACTTCATCTCCATTCTCAAACCCCTGAAAACTATCATCCTCATGGAAGTGGAGCAGACTACAAAGATGAAATGCTTTTCAAGTTATTCATATATACACAGATAAATTATTTCTGTGTTTCCAAGTGCTTGTCTAGCTGTACATTCATACTACGTATGAACCAAAGCAGTACTCTTCAAAAACTCCTTTAACTTGAGTTTCAAAGTCCCTAATAAAGACAAAAAAACCCACTCCCTGTCATATGGACAGAGAACCTTTCTATGAGGTCCTGTTCTAGGCAAAACCACCTCATCACTAAATGCATGTAGCTTGAATTTTTTTACAATAAAAATATATTATCAGAAATAATCACATTTATATCAATTTATACAATGCATATAATCATTAACGCAAAATAAAATACATTTAGTTGGCTGAAAAAAAGTCTTCCATGATTTTGGGGGTAAATTTGGCACACATTCTCAACAGTAACCTCACCGAGAATAGCGCAAAGATTTAAAAGGTCTGCAGTATTCTAAATTCTCCACCTGTAATGACAGCTAGCAAAACCAGCTGGCTTCTTTGTGGGTAAGAAAGGAACAACTAGCTAGTGATTCAAATGGTTGTTCTCACACCCTGAGGAGTTAATGATTAAAACTTTACTGAGCAAGTTGGAGGGAACAGGTTTCTGCGTGTGCCAGTAAGAAAACCTGAGAAAGCCTTCATCTGTACAGGCAAGACACCTATAGCTGTCAGGACTGAAAAGACACTAATTCCTCAATTCCACTTGTAATCCAGAGTATGAGGTAGGGCAGATGTTGGTAGGAGACAAATAAATTGCTGAGCAAGTAGAAAAATGTCATCTATTTAGCCACACAAGTGCACCTCATAGAGACTATCTTGTTCTATTTTGTTGCTTACTTATTATCAAACCAGTACCAAGCAGTCTAAACTTATTTTTGTACAGAATAAAAAAAAATTAAGATAAATTCAAATTAGTATATGGTCCCAAACCGCCTCCACTACTTCAAAATGATCCTTTGAGACAAATGCCTCGGTCTCTCAGCAGCTTGAACACATTGCAGAAATGATGATCAGATTGCCAAAATAAAAATACAGTGGTGTAATGTCCTAACCCTTCATAATGATTGAGTATATTAGGCTCCATAAAGAAATTCTCTTCAAGTCTATTCCTTCTTACAACACTTAAGTAAAGTTCTGCTTTCAAATACACAGATCATTTATAAATGCTTTAAAAAAATACTAAGATATTTTTAAGTAAATTTTCGTAAACATTTGCTGACAATGAGAATGGTGGCAATGCTGAATGGAGAGCTACATCTTGCACAAAATTGATTTATCAAATCACCTGCAGCTGGCTTCATGGAGCTTCAACATAAGGTATACATACAGTCCATCCTAAATATGTACAAGTACTGGTAAGAGTTAACCTATATATTGTTACTGATATTCTACTGCTGTAATAGATTGGAGGTGTCTTTTTGCAAGTATTTAGGGGAAAATGTTAAAATACATTTCCTAAGTTTGGCAAAGTAAGAGACAACTGGACAGAGAAGCTGATTTGCCAGGAAAAAGAAAATTCTTTGCAAAAGGCCACATCACCAGGAGCAGCCAAAATATTTACAAAACCTTTTCAAGAAAACCAATACTCGTCTCAGCAAACATGCCAGGACAGGGCATCTCCAGGACCAGCTAGAAAAAGAAACACTAGTCCCTTGGAACTTGCACTGAACTGAATGTCTTATTTGAGGATGCAAAAGAACATTTTATTTACTTCATCAGCTGAAAGGTTCCTACGCTTTCAACAAGTGTATAATACAGCTCAATTTAAGGAAAAAACCCTAAAACCCTACAAGTTTGAATTTGCTTATAGTGTAGCTATTCAGAATGCAAGCTCTATTCCAGTATCACATTTTAAATCTATTCTTTATGCTACAATTTCAGTCTTTATCATGTTCAAATTCCATCACAGACAATAATCACATGTGCCATACACACATTTTTATTCTTTTCTCAGGTTTTACTGAGTGGTTTTTTGGGTTGCTTTGGGTTTGTCTTTTTTTTTTTTTTTAATAGCATCAAAGCTTTCTTGCTTTTCATTTGAAGATTACTCGAAAACTGTGACAAATTAAACTGTCTCAGTTTAAGGATGCTACTTTGCAGACGAATGCATTCCATCCATCTTTGGTGGGATTCAGGGAAAAACAACAGAATGCCTTGTTTTCCTCTTCGCATTCTGACTTCTTCTCATTAACACCTCCGTTCACAGTTTAAAATATAATGCTGTGAATTACCTATTAACTGGCAGGGCTAAGGAGCATACGTATGTGCTGTCCTGCCATCTCACATCTGACAGATGGCAGAGCAGACAGTGGGAGGCAGTATCAAACTGCATCAGCTATATCTGCAAGACTTACATCATACTCCAATGAAGGAAAAGTCATCCTGGTGCTCTGTTTTTCTTCAGAATATTCTTTCATTTCAGCAATGGAGATACAGGTCTGATACAGACTGAGATTGGCATATCAGAGTAATTACTATTTCAGAAAATTAAAAGTAAAGCTAAAATATCTTTATGTTCTCCTTTTTAAAAGCATGGACATCAAGCAAGTAACGACCTCCAACTATTGTTTAAAAAAACATGGTGATAATTTACAATAATCAAAGGTCTTCCAAGAAAACAAACCCAGGAAGCCTAGACCTGAAATTTAAAACTTGCTAAGGTTGTTAAGCAAATGGAAGAATGATCAGCCTTTTCTAGATAAGAAAGTCTCAGGCTCTCGCTATAAAGAAGAAAAGTCGGGTCATGTAAGGTGTTAGGTACAATGTTTTATACTTTTATTTTTGAGAATATCAAAGGGAAAGAGCTAAAACCCAAAACCAGAATAATTTGTTTCATGAGGAATGGGACCAATGAAGCCTGATTTGATCTGTTTTGTGTTTTATATCCTTGATCAACAGAACACAAAGCTGCTCAAATAAAGGTGCAGCATCTCTCAGTGAAGGCACAAACCTGAAACTCTCTTGTCTATTAAGCCACCGAAATCTAGGAAAATTTACAGTGAATTAATATCAGTGAGATCTTTATCCTACTGTCAAAAGGCTGATCTTTTTCCTAACTTCTAAGTCTTTTAACCAAACAGAAAAGACACAAGCTGCAAAGTCTAATTTCCTCTAAGGCCAGTTTCCCACAGAAGTACTAAGTAAACATAGCATAACTTAAACACATCCCCTCTCCAGCTCCCCCTGCTCCCACAAGCCCCCCCAACTTTATGAAATTTGAGTCTTTATGAAAACGGGGCTCATGTGCCAAAATTCTCTCTGTGCTGTTAGCACTGACAATACCTGACTTGAAAGGACATAACTTAGGAGGATGGGAGAACAAAAAAGGAGAAGCAAACAACCTGCATTTTTACCACTTCACAGATATGTTTGCTGTAATGGTAGTCATGCACCCTTTTTTTCTGGTGGCCCATTTTGTATAACACTGGAGAATATTTTCAAGCAAGTATCAGAGATATCTTTACACATTTTCTCCTCCCTTCTGCCGAGCAGCCTGAGTGAAGCCTGACATGAACAGTTCTGAATGACAAGCTATATAATCTCAAAGTCTGCGCCTTCTATGTTTATGTGAATAAAGCCATTCTAATAGCTAAATAGAGCCACATGTACTACACTTCTATTTACAGTAACATCTCTTACTCTAGACCAAAGATCAGAGTAAAAAAAAAAAACAAAAAACCCCACCTGCAAAACCCCCAAAACAACAAAAAAAAAATCAACCTCCCATGGGTATAACTATGTAATTTAATTTTCATAATGCATGAAAAGTTGCAGTGAAAACTGCTTCGGTTGCTGAATAAAATTAGATCTGTTCCTATATATTATCAGTTCTTATATATTATCAGTTCAACAAAGTAGTACCAGCCTATGTGCTTCACAGAAACACATGGTTAGTTTACCATCCCCAAGTACTACTTCTTCATCATCATCACTCAGAAAACTATTCTGGGAGCTACAGAAATAAGTAAGCCGTATTTATACATGCTTTTGATCTGCTTCTTTCTCAGAACACTACAACCCTGGACCTCCACATCCAGTACTGCCCTAGCCTCCTCAGCTCTCCTTAATACCCTCTGGCTGGCTAGCTGGGGAACTGAATATTCATACTGATGTTCACTTTCATAGTCCCTCCTAAAACAGATACAATCCAGATACTGCCCATCCTTCTCTGAGGTGGAAAGTGGCATTAATTTGGGTCTGTATTCTACACAGCTAGCAATTCTCACAAAGTTCTACAAAACTAATATCCTAAGTGTCTGTGCTTCTGACAAACTAGTACACAACAGAATATTCTCATAAAGCCCCATTTTCTTCAAAAGTCAAGCTAAAAAAGAAGCATATATTCTTTTCTCAATAAGAATCTGTAACAGATGCTTTTGATCAAAAAGCTAAATTTATCATTTACAAGATTTATTCAGACATTTGACCACGTCTTAATAGTTTTGAGAAGAGGTAAGTTCCTGCTCTGAGGCTAATCAATCCAACCTTACTATATTATACCTAAGAAAGGGAACTTGTTATACAAGCGTTTAATAAAAACATTTCCTTTCTCATCACACCTTTGCTTAGAAATGTAAAAAGAATTTGAAGGACATGTCAGCTGGCTCTTTGAGGAAGAAAGCGAAGAAACCCTTGCATCCACTCTAGAGAATAACATGAAATCCATTTTAGAAATTAATTTCTCTCATATCTTTTGAAAAGGAGACTTATGCTTAACATTAAATAATTGAACCAAGACACTACATGAATATATAGCTTAAAGACAAGACCTTACTATAAAATAGCCCAGGACACTTGAAGGAAAAAAAGAAGGGTGAGGATGGGATGGATGGACATGACATAAGCACTAGAATTAAAAGAGAAGAACCAGATGATAAGGTAGATGCTTCTCTTGTCAGAGAGAAAGAAGATTTGAAGCTCCTGAAAAGGAAACGTATTATTTTATTATTATTAAACGGGTAACTTGTGAAATTCATTGCCCTAAGTGTTTGGCCTAAATAATACATTAACAAAACCAAACAAAAATTAGACACACACACATATACATATGCATGTCTATCTATATATACTTGTACACAAATGAGTAACCTCCGAATTATGAAGACGAACAAAATGGCACAGTAAAGTCCTAATTCCTATGCCAACTACCAACTCCACAAAATTTCCAAACCAAGAACCACTCTCAAATCCGAGTATTTCTTGGTCACTCTCATAATTTTACCGAAAACACTGTTCCATATTAATATAATTCAGAGGCTGCAGAAGCGCACAACGTATCAATGTCTCTTGGAAGAGTCTTAAAGGACACAGAGACATTAGATTTATTTTTCATTAAAATCCACACAATCAACTCAAATCTACTGCTAGAACTTAGCAAAAGTACACCTGAATCTACACATACATGCCTGAAAGAAAGCAGCTGATACTACCACTGCAGGAGGAATACAGTTGCTTCAGAACAGATGGCCAAAAGAAAATTGTTCCATAAAAGCAACCTAAAAAAAATTGCTATCTGAATTTAACCTCAAAATACTAGTCCAGGTGCCTTCACTGACAGTGTCTATCGCAGTGCTGTATCAGTCCCGTGCAAGGAAACTCCATACCCTTTAGAACCTTGCACATAAAAAGCATTTTAAATTCACTGAAAGAACTGCCAAACAGACGCTGCGTGCTCCCAGTAAAACACTAGCAATTACAAAAGCAGCCAAATTCTGCGCCAAGATTTATTAAACTGACCAAAGCACAGACTTTATTACCATTAGTTGCATCTGAAAGTGAAGAAAGCATATATTCTCGTCAGCCAAATGTACTCTTGCCACAACTGTTTGATGGAGAAAGATAATGCAGGCACACAGGGCAAAAGTTACGAAATTACGAGGTTAGGACTTCTTATGCAGAGCAAACACTAATGTCTGACACAGATAATTCAAGAACTCATCATGAACTCCATTTTACATAAACAAAGTCTCAGTAAGCTTATTCTCTTTCATAACTCCCCTTTCATCAGTGTCAAGTATTCCAAAACAAGCAATCAATTAGCAAAACCCAGAGATATAAATAAGCTATCAAGACATGGGAAAATCCATGATCCCGCATCTCCTCATTAACCATCCTCACTGCTTTGTGTATGTTTGACATCTAAAGTTATACGTAATCCTCACAGACTCAGAAGTTCTCATGAAAATAACTTCTGTATCAGTAAACACTTATGGCTGATTTAGATAACAAGCAATCTTCAGAATAAGCAACATCTTTCATACTATAAATCCTTAGAATCTTTGAAGAAGCTTCAAAGTCTCTGATTTGTAGGAGGACCTCAAAATTTGACTGAGTTCGTATTTGTTAAAGATGCACCGTTTTCTTATCCCCCTGAAAATTCACCCCAAGCTACACAGTCTCGGGAAAAACCATCACGTCACACACGGTCAAGAGTTTCTTGTAGGCCTAGTAGTCAGCTATTTCAGAGGACACTTTCTGTTCCCAGTGTATTGCAGACAACAGCTACAAGGACTGAGACCTCATCCCAACTGCTACACCAGGCAACTGGTGTCTAGTCACCACAATGAGAGCTGAAAGTCTCTCTTATAGTTTCATGACCTCCTCCTCTGGAGTGGACTTAAGCACAACAGAGGAATAAACTGGGTCTAGCTGGCTAGGATTTGGATAGTGAGCAGGGAGAAACAATGCAGGTCTGAATGATTCACATAGCTTGCTCCAGCAGAACCTTCATCTGCCATCCTGTGTACTAAATAAGGTCTGACTCTCTTTCTTACCTCTGAATATGGAATAAAATCAATCGCTGGTACTGAATGGGATTACATAAGGTTAAGTGTCAAGCTTGCATAGGTGATCCTAATTCTAATCTTCTAAATTTTTTTTTCAAATTTTCAGGTTTGCAATCTACATGCTTTTTTAACAGCTGAACGTATTTACCTTTCCTCCCTATTTTCATAAACACCTAGTAAAAAGATTTGTGGGGGAAAAAAGGCAAGCCTCTTTTTTTTTTTAAATATAAGATTTCACTTTTACCAACTTAAACCATAATTTACTTCTGCTTCATGTATGTGTCCAGTTACTATCTTACAGAGAATCAACATTAGCAATGGGATTTAAAAGCACTGTTATATTACCATTTTGCAGATGTGCAAACTTAGTTGATCTTTTCTGAAGATTTCAGTAAGATTTCTTATGATAAATTGATACAGCTGAAGAAGCAACTGTGAATTAAAAAAAAATTCAAAATAGTTCCCATTGTTAAATCACTTACCATATGTACTACTTCAGGGTAAATAGGTTCTGTAATCACATTGCGATTGTGTGTGATATATTCTACCATTTCACTTAAAGCTGCTCGTTTTACTTCCTTCCACTTTAGGTCACTTAGTGGATCAGAAACAAAGTCAAAAAGTACACAACACTGTCGTAACTTCTGGATAAAAAGCTTTTCTTGATCAGCAGGAGGAACATCTGAAAAGTGAAAATAATTGGTTATAAATTATATTGTAGTGGACTTTACTCTTCTCCCCATTTTACTTCCCGAGATGCAGGCACAGCAATGTTTAAGACCACAAGCGAACTTTCTGAATCTTCAAACAACTTTCAGGAATATAATGGTTCAGACTATGAACCCCAGTAAAATACACTGTATATGACAGGATGATTTAACAGAATTGCAACAGTGATGCATACTTGCCTTTGCCAGAAATAGGTACTGCATGGAAAAAATACATACTTGAATAAAATGTCTCAAGGAATTCCCCAAACAGCTCAGCTGGTGTACAAAAATATTATGCCACATTTGCAGAAATACTCTGTTTTTAATATTGGAGATAAATGGGTGGCTCTTCAGTTTCAGCATTAGATTTAAGCCAGAGCTACTTTTTAAACCCAGGAGCTGCCACCTCACAAAATCCATTTTTATATAAACTGCCTCCTATAACACAACAGGCACAGAAAAACTATTCAAGGCTTTTTTAAACTTCATTAACACAAGAAATACTTAAAGAAACTGAAGCAATGCATTTAGGATCTTCAACTATTTGGTCTATTTGTAACACTATTTTGAATGTTTGTTTCACATGTGCAAGTATTAGACTTGCATCATCAATCTAAGCACTTGCAGGAGTCCGTTTGGTTAACTGTGGCCATCAGCACTGCAAAATTAAACAACACTGGCTTTCTAGAAAAGACGATACTTAATCACCAAGATGAATAGAAGATATGAAAAAAACCCCAGTAAATTTTAAAATAAATTGAGTAAATACCTCGTTTGATATTTACTTATTGTTTAATAATCACTCAGATGCAGCTGATAAGAAACTATTTTGTTTTCTCTCTTCTGTGACACCTATTAAAAATATTTCACAGGCTTCAGATATCCTGAGATCAGACTCCCTCATCTTCAGTAACAAATAAAAAAAAAAAAAAAAAAAAATAATATTTGTACTCTTTTGGTAACTCGCTATAATTAATTTTCTGGATGATTGTTATACAGACACTTAACCTGTTGAGACAAAGGTTGCCTTGCCTTGCCTTACACAGTCTTCATGCAGTGCTATTTTTATTGTTTGACAAGGATACTTAGGTTATCAAAAAAATTTAAACTTTTTACCTCCCAATTTTCATTTCCTGTGCTTTACACCTTAATCCTTGCTGCTGATCCTCCACAATTAAGTATTTAGCGCTTGCATGTAAGGTGAAATCAGATTGCACAGTTCAAACTTCATACACAGAATCGATAAGCAAGTAAGCCAGCACTACTTTTGCCATCAGCATTTTCCAAAATAATGAATCTTCAAAAAATTAAAAATATACTCACATAGATATAAACCCACCAATTATAATTTGAAACTAAAGTAAGCCTAAATCACCGAGTGCAAATATAGATGTGGAAGTTTAAGTTTAGGTTACTGTTAAGAAAGAACTAACACTAGACTGCTGTTTATAAACATTCATATGTTGACAAATTAAAATACTTCCTATGGCTAACATTTCAACAGTTATAAAACAGAAGTTACGCCTTTTAAATTCTACAGAGCTTTAGCCTCGATGTCACAAAATTCTGCATGTGCTTTATTTTTCGCTTAAGTAATCCCATGAGCAGTTAAGATGAATAATGCATGTGAAATTACAGATCATTATACACAGAAAAAACTTTTCAGGATCAGGACCTTAACTTTCAATACTTAGGAAATGCTGAAGTAACTGGCCAGAGGTGAAGAAAGCAGTACCATATTTCGACAGCAGCAAAAATTCATGTCCAACTAAAATAGCGACATAACTACAGCACTAAGCTTAAGACAAGAAATGTGAATACACCACAGAAAGCCCGTGTAAATTAATACCATAACACATTATGTTTCTGCATAATGACTTTTTTGTTAGATATGAACTGCTAAGACATTAATAGCATATTAAAAAACAGAGTAAGACTAGACTGCCTTTGTAAATATTTCTGCAGTTTGCTCCCACTTCTTCCAGCTGATGACTTTTCTTTTTCCTTAGAGTATCATAAAAGGCTAAAATTTTCTTAAACCATAACCGGTTACAGACTTTGAAGTCTTCAAGAACTGGAAAGAAGGTGCACAATGACAGGTGCCCTTAAACAGAGCAACACCTTTCTGGCAAATAAACCAAAATTCCTGTCCAGTGTTGTGAACAAACTGAAGGTACTTTAAGCCACACAAATTTTGTATCTGAATACACACACTTTTGTCTATTTGGATTAAAAACTATAGCAATGAATAATTTCTCCTGGAAAAAAGAGTATTTCATCAACTAGTTTGCATACTGAAAGCCAGCCAAATTTATGACCTGAATGTAGAAAGTCTCGGATGTACAAAGTGGTTAGAGTTGTTACCTTTTCCCAATTAACTGGGAAAGTGGTTGAACCTGAAGCGTAACAATACAATTTCACTTAGGGATACTGTGCTATGAATGTATACTCCACAAAATCCAAAGCCGAAATAAAGACTATAATCATACAAGCAGTGGACATACAATTACAGTGATTTACAGTACACTAACCTGCAAGGAGAGGAAGCATTAAAGCTGTAATCACTACTAATCTCAGAAGTTAAAGACTGACAACTAAGAGGGTCAAGAAACATCCTCACAAGGCAAGCCACCTCCACTGCCCTTTATTTTGAAGTGGCTTAACTATTTTAAGAACCTCACTCATCCTTATTATTCTAGCAGAGAGAGAAGTTCTTTGACTGAGAACCTCACATGTTTCTAAGGAACTGTGTTTTGTTTGTTTGGGTTTCCTTCCCCCACTAGGAGTGTTCATCTATAGCTTTCAAGTGTCCAGACCTCAAATCTCATGGTACTTGGCTGGAGTACTTGCCAGGAAATCAAGATCATCCCTACTTCTTAGATTTGAAAGGATGATTTCAGTATGACAGAAAACAGAAGGCGGCTAAGAAGCTGGCTTGAGTAGACCGCAATTTTTGTGCAGAGAATGTATGCACACCTGCAGAGCAACTCTGAGACACCCCGAGAAGTCATTTATCCTCAGCCACATGCCAGGGACTATCTGGTTATGTTCTTTCAGTTAACTGCATGACAACTTCTACATCACGTTCCACTTCAGTTAAGCGGTAACTCCTGACTTCCAATTCCTGAAGCAATTAACTGATATATTTGAAGAGAGTGCCATTAGGTAAAAGTTTCCATAAACTTTGAGCAACTCTGGTGCACCATTCCCCACCAACCATGGGAAGGCTGTGGTTATTCAGAAGCTACTCTTCACAATTACTCCGAAACTTGACATTTGGAGCTATTTACTGAGCAACGTTTTTAAGAATGCAAACAAACAAACAAACCAAACACCCCCACCCCCAATCAAATCAAATCAAATCAAAACAAACAAACAAAAAACCCAGACAACCCCCCCCTCCATTTCCTAGCCACTATTTACAACATTTTCACAGAATTTGTTTCTTAACAGTAGCACTAGTATAATCTTAAGACTCTTTATTCAATCCAAACACTTATCCCTATCAGTAATCATACTTTAAATGAGTACTGTCTCTGGCCTTCTACTGGAACAGGAGCATACTTTTTCAGAATCACAAAGAATTTCAGTTGTACATTTGGACTGGATGTCCAGCAATTCCTGACACAGATTACACAAATACTGTAACGGCAAGAGAATTTTAGCATTTTATGCCTAAATCTGCATTATTTATCCTACTGTCCTTTTTGTAAGACAGAAAAATACACTAGAAAAAGTATCAAAAGAAGGGAGGTACTATGATAGCAAGGTAAACCTCTGGGCCTGAGGGATCAGCTTTTTGTCTTGCTCAGGTTTTTCAGAGTTTCCTTCCTTCCAGTCCCAGGATAACTGTTAGATCAAGTGACACAAACAACTTGCAGAGATGCAAGCTCTACCCCTTCTATTTCAACAGTATTGATACAGTAATAGCTATTCAGTTTAAAATCTTCAACATCATCTTAGATGGTGGCCTTGCCACATAAACTTGCTGATGAGTACAAAATATGTTTCTTTGCACTGTATAGTTGATACCAGCTGTGCTTTTATTATCAGACTAACTATATCAGTATCTCACTCTGTGAAAGGCAGCACTTTCAGTCCGTATCTTAGTTTGAAACACCCAGGAAAAGCCCGGGTACTCAGCTACCAACTGCCTTAGCAGAACACAGATCATTCCTTGTAAAAGCTAAAATTTAAATAGTTGACTTTGTATGAAAAACGATTCCTTGGAAGCTTTGGGTATGTCTTCAGACTGTGAGTTAAAGGTAAATGAGCTCACTGCAAATGAACTGTTCACACTGGTAATTGTCCTCCCTCCGTCCCTGCTTACTTCTCAGCCAGGATGTGGCATTATTCTGCACCCAGAAGCTATCGACAGACTATAGAACCCTGAGAAACCACCAGGTTTTTTTAAGGTACAGCATAGCTAAAGAACTAAAACATAGTTACAATCTAACAAATCAAGATTTTTCCTGTCTTCACATTAAACCAAGTTTTGCCTGGTTTAAGAAAATTAGAAATAGAAAAAGTAAAAATAAACCAGAAAACAGTGAAGTTCAGTTTTTACGTGCCTGAATATGTGTTCAATGTTGTATGATACATGAATATTTTTGCATTGTAGGACTGAAGACAACTTACTGTTCTCTGAATAACATTTTTTATGTTACTTCAAATCTAAAAATTAGATTTCTAGTTTTGTATTGTAATTGTGTCATCACTGGGCACTGATGATTGATCCATCCTCTACCTTCTTCACAGAAGCCCATTCTTCTATGACAATGGTGCAATTTAATGGTTGCTGAATGGAGGACAAAAGGCAAGACAGGGTAAGTAGGTGACCCAGAGAAGTCACACAAAAAAGCTGTTTTCTAGTACAGATTGGAACTGAAATAAAACTAGAAGTTTAAAGTTTTTAGGTTGTGTCCTGACAGGAAGAACAGTCGATACAAGTTGTACCACAAAACACAATGTGTGGTCAGTAAAACTCACCATGTTATATCATTTTGAAAGCAGAAAACAACAGACGTTTTGATAATTTGCAGAAAATATGTACAGAAGATAAAATTCATCTCAGTTGCATGAGCACTTTCTTCCTCATACATAAAGGCTCAGCAGAGGTACCAGTTTTGCTGGGCTGACAGCCCCCCATTTCATCAAAATAGCTCTTTTTTTTTGGAAACTATCAGATACCCATAGCTACCAATCAGACTATGCACACACACATCAGTAAAAAACCATTCCTTTCATTTCAAATGAGCAGCTAGATTTTTTCATACAGAAACATGCTCAGAGGTTTAAGTCAAAGAATACACAGACCACCACCCACAGCAGAAGGAGCATGTGCAAAAACAAGGTCATAAAAAAAAGACTAACTAAAAATCCACACGCTAAAAGTAACCACTTCCTTTAGACACGGGTGTAGAGCAAAAGTCCGAGCATGTAAGGTGACTCCTGCTTGCAAGCAGACGATACATCTTATGAACCATGTCTGCAAACCTACTGAAGGGCTAGGGTTTTTAATGATATGGGAAAAACAACATTTAACTATCAACTAGGATGCTACCCAGAACGTATCATCAAGTATATTGATAACACAGTCCCTTCTGCCAATCAAAAGCAAGTATTAGTGTATTTCAAATTTGATGTCTATTGGAGAAGCAAGCAGCATTAAAGCTTTAGTGAAGCTTTGTAATTTGCACTATGCAGTTGTACTTCAACAAGGGGAGCCCAGTATCTTGCAATGTTTTCTTAGACACTTCAGTTGGCAGGGCTGTGGCAGCACCGTGGCAACATTTTTTCAAAGAATAAGCAGAGTTCAATATCTTGATTAAGAGAAATGGAAATTGTCAGACATGAAGGCAGAGGGACAGCAAAGCATGGGACAAAGGACGTAACACGTAAAAACACAGAATTACTAGAACTAGCACTTTTTCCAGAACTAGTGATTAAGTCCTTAAAAAGAGAAGAACATAAGACAATCACAGAAAACTAGAGGGAAGATTAAAAAAGCTTGTCTAACATTTGATAAAATTCCATTTAAAACTTTTACCTTATTTTGAAAAGATTAAATTACTATCCTACTCCAAAGCACATAACACTTTTCTGGGTTATAGAACTTTTATTGTATTTTTATTGTATTTTATTGTATTTCTATTATTTGACAAACTCATTACAGTTTTCCCTGATTTTACTGAAATCATGATGACAATAACACTACTTAGAGATGACACTCCCAGTTAACAGTATTCTCTCCCAATATATGATATTGGAAACAAGGCAGTGTCACGGGGAAGAAATCTTCCAATTCATGCATGGAAAAGTTTAATTAAAGCTATTACTTCTAGCAGCACTTAAAAATAAACTCAAGGAATACAATAAAGTACTATAATTACATAGAATACACAATATATTTTATACTATAACTAGCAACCCTGGGAGTGGGAGTTTGGCCACAGATACCTCAAAACAGGCAAGATATTGTTGTATGCATCCACTAGACTAGAAAATACACAAAACATATTGCTGTTTATATTGTTTTATTCAGAACATTACTGATCCTGTAGAAGCATTTCTTTTGACAAAGACAAGAAAAATGACCACAGTGACAAAAGCCACGGGAACACTCATGGAAAAACAGTGCTTGTATTAGACTCAAGGGAGCATGATATATAAACATTTTAAGTGGTGCAGAAGAGGAATAAGCTTCTGCTCTTTATCTCACTATTGAAGATAAAGGGATGTACATGTAAGTGATGTAAAGTGAAAAGGTATAAAGAATGGCAGCTTACTCCAAGAGAACTGAGCCTTTTTTTTTTTTTTTTTGGAAACACTTAACATATCTCCTGTCAGAAACAGGACACTGAAGATTAGATGGACTTTGTCTGACCTACAACAACAAAGCTCACAATTCCCAAACAACTCCTGATCAATAACTAAAAATATTTTACAGGCACTTAGAGCTTCCATAAGGATTACAAGAAAACACTTACTATTCCAACCAGCTACTACCATAGTAAAGTTCTTTTGTTCAAGGCCAGCTAGAAGGTGAGCTGCAAATGGTAGGTGGATGCACAAGGGAAGTTCCCAATCTCAAGCAGCACTTGTACACCAGACTGAAACTTCCCAAGTGTGACCCTACTCTGCACCAGCAGCCTTTATGTGGCACTGTGATGCTCAGTAGCAATCCAGGCATTCAGCAGAGGGGGGGAAATGAGAACCAGCTGTAACTATGGGCTATGTCCACTCCTTTGCTTTCAAGGAACTGAGCTGCCGCCAGAAATACCTTTTGGCTGTTCTTCAGACAAGAGAAATTTGGAATTGGAAATAAAAGCTGCTTCTCATTTCCCTGCATTTGGAGAAATGGCACTGTTCCTAACTGCTGCTGTTTCACATTCGGTAACGCACCTGAAAAAGACTGGCACCCAAAATATGAGAACTACTTCTCTATATACTGATAGAAAACAAGATTTACAAACAATCCTTAAAATCATACACATGTGGCACATTTTCTACCTAAAATTCAAAAGCAAGCTGCATTTTACTTTATTTTCAAGTAGTTAAAATAGTTGGACGTTCAGGTACTCCAGTGGTTTTACTTAAAGAAATTTTATTTCCAGAAAACAAGCCCTGGTCAGTAGTGAACATTCAAGCTCTATTTTTTCAATAAAGCAATAGCATTGATATTGTCTCTATGCTGATCTGTAGTCTGGATCTAGCCATAACTCCACTTAAAATAAAAAAGTTATTTCACCTGTGATAGCTCATGTATGAAAATAGTCTTAATCATGATACAGAAGTGGTGATGGAAGATGCAGAAGCAAGATGGTAGAATTCATTAAGTAGAAATGTACACAACATCTAAAATTTTTGGTTTCTACATAAAGAAATCTCTTGGCTAAATTTTCATTCAAATGAGTGGCTTTTCATTGGATCATGAGACTTTTAAATCAATATATTCTTCCATTTAATGAAAAAAAAAGGGAGGGGAGGACTGTTAAGAATCAAATCAGCCATTATCAGACTAATTAAACAGCAACAGAGGGGAAAAAAAAAAAAAAAAAAAGCCATCACCCCAAAACCCCACAGCTTAAGAGAGCCTGAAAGGAATGAGAAGCACATGTTTTGTCAGTCCTGGAGTGAAGCTCGAAACAGGCGCCTCACAACGCTAATCCCCTCCGAGAGCTGCAGTCCAGCGCTGAAGGCTATTACTGGTGCTGTGAAGGCTACGAAAGAGCTGAAGGCTATTGCTGGTGGCTGCTATCTCCTAACTACAAGATTACATTGTGGTTCTGAGGATAGAGAAACTAAGTAATGACATTGAACTGTCAAAGACTTCAGATGGAAGATTTTCAGGAGAAACGCCTGCTGTCATTTTACACTGTTTGGCATACTTTTCACATACTAAACAACCTGAGGCACTGAAATTATTTCCAATAACATCTTTTCCAAGTGCACATCATAAGTCTAATGATGATAAAAGTAGATCAACAGTGAGTAATCGGTGCACCTAATTAACTAATCTAATGATTTTTCAAAAGCAGACCACCACCACCCTGCACCTAAGCTCCTGCTTTAGAGTCTTATCAGAAGTCAACTATTTTCTTAGAAGCCACATAAAATTTTAAAAAACCTTGAGAATATATTTGTAATAATAATTAAGAGAAATAAGGATTTTTAGACTATATTAAAATGTTTAAAAATAGAAAGTGAAGAGTAAAAGTGGTAACTGTATAAATACTTTAAAGGCAATGTACCATAACGAGGAAAACAGGAATGCTTATACAGGAAATGACAAGTGAAACAAGCCAAAATGGGCTTGAGCTAATGAAATAAAAATTCCACCTGAAAATTAGGGAGAAAAATGACAGGGAGGATAATCAAATAGACAACAGAAGAAAAAACTGTCTTAACAAGGGAAGTGGGAAACCAAACAGACAAAGAACTCTCAGTAGAGCTTTTTGGCATACATACAGTTAATATGGCAGCGAACCTCATTTTTAAACAGAAAGCGCTTACTAGAAACAGAAGAGAAAAATGCTCAATTTCCTAGCTGTTACAATCTACTTGCATCCATTCTCAGGGCATAAAAACAAACTTATTATGCAACATCTTCAATTGCATTTGAAAACTTTTAAATTGTTTTTAGATACAGGTAACAGCCTCTCTGATAATCAAAGCACTACTGTGGTGGGATCAGACCTCAGTTACATTACAGAACATAGCTCAAGTGCATAGTGTAACTCAGAAGACCGTTTCTATTAAGTAAATTGAAGAAACCCATGAAACACTGAATAAACTCTGCCACTTTGGACACTTGGTTGAAATAAGTATCAGCTAATCAAGCCTAACCGTCTGCTCTAAGCAGAAGTGCCGTTTCCGGAAAACACACTCAAACTCCATGCACCAACCTGTAATTTGAGTCAGATACCGCTCACACAGTAACTGGCCAATTAATGTTACCTGTCACATCTACAATAAATATAGTTCAAGGAACGATCAACCACCAAAACGTAAAATAACTTGGTTACTTCCCCAGAGCCCATCAGCCTGGTTCTTCCTCTCCTCATTCCCTGTACATACGCTAAACCCTGGGGGTTACTGCTTGCTTTCTATTGGATACTTCCGAATGACAAAATAGGTGAATTTAATGATGACATTTAGAATAATCATTAACAGATACCACAATGTTATGGTTTTGGCTGTGCTCTGTAGTGATTAGTGATGTTTCACCTGGGAGATTTGTTATTAAAACACTGACCTTGAGCTTAATCTGGTATTTGGGCTCTGTACTGAAGCCATTACTGCACTTGGGGTACCATGTCATGGTGACAGTTAACAACTATGCTTCTTCCTCTGAGGTTTTTGGTGGAGGAAATGCAGAATGGCACCTTCACTCGTTACAATAACTTCTCACTATCTTGAACATCCTTGGGTAGTTAAAATACTTCTATTGGTATTTCTTAGAAATATCGCTTCGGTTTCGTCTAAGGTTAACAAGCAATTTAGGAATATGATCCAGGCTCTGCAAGAGTATCCTCATGGGTGGCACGGAATGTGGGGACAATATGGGCAGGTACCTAGAGAACTTCTCACCTCCAACGGTCTGGAACTTACCTCCTGAACAACTACAGGATCCTGATGAAGTGACAGAATGTTTGAAAAAAATACGCCATGGCTATTCCAAAGAGGCACAACCTACCATACTGTGCTGGCCCCTGGCCAGTATCTACCAAACACTGGTTGGTTGGATGGTTGGAAACACAGCCTGTGACCCAAGCCACTGCTTGGAATGCTATTTTGGACCTTGAAAAGCAAGTTTTACGGTGACCCGGCAGCCTTGAAAGAACTGAATCAGACAACGGGACTCATTTCCAAAACCACCTCATAAACACCTGGGCCAAGGAGAACGCCACTGACTGGGCGTATCACATCACGCAACAGCCTCCAGGAAAACTGAATGATACAATGGACTGTTAAAAACTACACTGAGAGCAATGGGTACCGGGACATTTAAGCATTGGGATACACATTCAGCAGAAGCCATTTGGCTAGTTAACACCAGAGGATCTGCCAGTCGACCTGGCCCTGTCCAATCAAACCCCCTGAGCACTGCGGAAGGAGATAAGATCCCCATAGTACATATAAAGAACTTGTTGAGAAAAACAGTCTGGGTTATTCCTTCCTCAGGAAAGGGTAAACCTATTTGTGGGACTGCTTTTGCTCAAGGACCTCGATGCACTTCATGGGTAATGCAGAAGGATGGGCGAGTCCAATGTGTACCTCAAGGTGATTTAATCCTGGGTGAAAATAATCCATAACTTGAGTTGCATGTTACAGGAATTACTACAGCAAAAACCCCTTGCTGCTAGTCAGACTAGGGGCAAGCAGAGGAGTTCATTGCAATGTTAAACCCTATAACCTGGTCCAAAGGGACCAGGGATGGAGATTGTAACAGAAATACCTTTAAATTGTTGTAATCCGAGATTTCAGTTGCATGTTACAGGAATTACTGTAGCAGGAACCACCTGAACCAATGGAGGACAAGCCTTGCAAGACGCACTGCAAGTACAGCAGGGACCCAACCTGAGCTGGCTTTGATGCCCAGTAACTCCATGCAATGCACGACCTCTCCTGTCCTGAGTGACCACCGTAAGAGATAGAGCCCAAAGTCATGGATTAAATCAACTCAATGGACGTTTTGTGGTTGTTTATGGACATTTTATGGACATCTTACAAGGGTGGTCCATAGACTAAGGGAATGATATCTGAGTATTATATCAAAGGATGGAAATGGGGGTGGTGGTTAATAAGGATACATTGGACAGTGTGGGACCCCAGCATGATGTAAATGGTATGGAATAAGGGGTAGAGAATGTGCTGGTTTTGGCTGGGGTAGAGTTAATTTTCTTCATAGTACCTAGTATGGGGCTATGTTTTGGACTTGTGCTGGAAACAGATACAGGGCTGTTTTCATTATTGCTGAGTAGTGCTTACACAGAGTCAATGCCTTTTCTGCTCCTCATACAGCCCGGCCAGCAAGTAGGCTGGGAGTGCACAAAAAGTTGGGAGGCGATACAGGTGGGACAGCTGACTCCAACCGACCAAAGGGATATAGCATATGAAATCACACTCAGCAATAAACTAGGGGAAAGCTGGCCGTGGGGCCGCTGCTGAGGGACTCACTGGGCATCAGCTGGCTGGTGACAAGCAACTGTTTCTTGTTTGCATCATTGACTTTCTTGGGTTTTATTTCTTTCTCTTTTTGTTATTTTCCTTTTCATTACAATCCATTATTATTTTGACTGCACTCAAAGAGCTGAGGTCAACATCTCGATGTCTACGTGGCAACCGGTGATGACTGGCATTCCTCAGGGGCTGGTACGGGGACCAGTACTGTTTACCATCTCTGTTGGTGACATGGAGAGTGGGATGGAGTGCACCCTCAGCAAGTTTGCTGACAACACCAAGCTGTGCAGTGTGTTTGACATGCTGGAGGGAAGGGCTGCCATCCAAAGGGACCTTGACAGGCTTGAGAGGTGGGCCCATGCAAACCTCATGAGGTTCAACAAGGCCAACTACAGGACCCTGCACCTGGGTTGGGGCAATCCCAAGCACAAATACAAGCTGGGTGGAGAATGGATTGACAGCAGCCCTGAAGAGAAGGACTTGGGGGTGTTGGTGGACGAGAAGCTCAACATGAGCCGGCAATGTGTGCTTGCAGCCTAGAAAGTCAACCGCATCCCAGGCTGCATCAGAAGAAGGGTGACCAGCAGTCAAGGGAGGTGATTCTGCCCCTCTATTCCACTCTGTTGAGACCCCACCTGGAGTACTGCGTCCAGCTCTGAGGCCCCCAACATAAGGACATGGATCTGTTGGAGCAAGTCCAGAGGAGGGCTACAAAAATGATCAGAAGGCTGGGGCCTTTCTCCTCTGAAGACAGGCTGAGAGAGTTGGGGTTGTTCAGCCTGAAGAAGAGAAGGCTCAAGGGAGAGCTTACAGCGGCCTCCACATACTTAGAGGGGGGACCTACAGGAAAGCTGGGGAGGGACTCTTTATCAGGGAGTATAGTGATAGGACAAGGGGCAACAGTTTTAAACTGAAAGAGGGAAGATTTAGATTACA
Organism: Burhinus oedicnemus; assembly: GCA_008921705.1. NCBI lineage: Eukaryota > Metazoa > Chordata > Aves > Charadriiformes > Burhinidae > Burhinus > Burhinus oedicnemus. The sequence goes on from VFFE01007257.1 coordinate 572,716, forward strand.
TATTAGGAAGAAATTCTTTACTCTGAGGGTGGTAAGGCACTGGAACAGGATGCCCAGGGAAGTTGTGGATGCCCCAGTCCTTGAAGTGTTCAAGGCCAGGTTGGATGAGGCTTTAGGCAACCTGGTCTAGTGGAAGGTGTCCCTGGCAGGGGACATGGCAGGGGGGTTGGAACTAGATGATCTTTAAGGTCCCTTCCAACTCTAACCATTCTATGATTCTATGATTTTATTTCAATTATTAAACTGTTCTTATCTCAACCCATGAATCTTTTCTCTTTTACCCTTTCAATTCTCTTCCCCTCCATCCTGCTTGGGGGGTGGGGGGAAAGTGAGTGAGCAGCTGTGTGGTGTTTAGTTGCTGGCTGGGCTTAAACCACAACAGCTAGTTACGATTTGTTTGGAAAATATTTTGGAAAAAAACCTTATTACACTCAAATGGCAGACAACACACTTCTTCCTTAAACCATTTACAGGACTTCAAGCTTTGACCAATTTTGTTCAAGTCGTCTTTCCAATGTGGCCCAAAGGAACATAGGTCATCTTTGAAACACCACTGACATTGTTATGCTTTCACTTTAAATACAAAAGCAATATGAGAATTCAGTTCTAGAGGCTGTGTGAAGATACGCAGCTCATAGCTTTAATCCAAAAACATAAATTAAAAATCTTCCATAAAACTGCTCAAAATTAAAAAGTATTTCAAATTAGTAAACTGCTACAAACAACTAGAAAAGTCCCAAATGAATCATTTTTTTTACTTCGGTTTTACACCTTTTATGTTTCATATATAATTTTTAATTTGTGTAACTTATAAAATAAATAAATACTTCATAAAATTCAGATCATTATCAATAACAAGAGCAATTATGAAAATTGACATAAAACTGTCACTTCCACTACTGATAACAATCCAGAGTCAGACCACACCCCTAATTTTAACTGCATTTGAAAAAGAAAACTTAATTGGCAAATTATAGTAGAAATGGTGTTGCATGATTTGTATGTGCATTAAGTGAAATTGATTAAAAGAGGTGCGGATATGGCTTTAAAACATTATCTACACAGATCATTATTTAACTCAGTTTTGTCATTTGAGACACAAGCATGCAGGCAGAAGCTAAGCACGGGCTCTGTTATGCTGTCAAGACCATACTTTCACTGGTATAGGGTGTTTATCCTGGGCATAAGGTTAGAACATAAAAGCCACCACCAGAGGAACATCTTATAGAATCACAGAATGGTTTGGGTTGGAAGGAACCTTAAAGATCATCTAGTTCCAACCCCCCTGCCATGGGCAGGGACACCTTCCACTAGACCAGGCTACTCATATCCAACCTGGCCGTAAAGGCCTCCAGGGACGGGGCTTCCACAACCTCTCTGGGCAACCTGTTCCACTGTCTCACCGCCCTGACAGTAAAGAATCTTGTCTGCATTCCTGTATCTATTAAATACTGCTGGTGCTCACTTAAATCTGTGTGGTTTACAATGCAGTTTCAGTAGCTAACACTATTTGATAGCACATGGAGAGAATTAGCTGATTCTACAGAAGTTGAAATTAATTATTAAAAGCTTTGAGCAGAAATGGGAAAAAAAATTTTCTGCAGAAACAGATGACACTGAATTTTAATATTAAAATCTATTTCATAGCAACAATCACAAAACAGAAGATTTTTGATGTATGAATAAAAATTGAGGAAAATATGCATTTACGCCCATATAATTTTGCTTCCTTGAAAGGGCATGCAAATTACACCATGAGTCAGTAAATGTAACTTAAAAATTCCAACTGACTACTTTCCTATAATTTTACAGAATTTTCAGCTCGAACAAAAAGTCCCCTTCAGAGACATTTTACCATCATATCCTTAGAGATTTTAAGTGCGGTGTGAACACTTAACATCCTCATTGTTTCCAGCAGCAGAACTTATACATACAGTCTTCATATGGGCAAAGGATCTATACAAAGGTAAAAACTCAACAAAGTGAAGTAAGAGAAATGACAGAATGACAGAGCACACAGCGTAAAAGCTGTAACAAGGTAATGTGTATCTTCCTATAGAAAATGATGCACAGCAAGTGAAGAGTTAATAAGCATGTCACCATGTTAAACACAGCAGGAGTGATAACTAAGCAACCTCCTTTAAATCTGCTTTTGGTCAAGTACTAAAAACACTCCCCACGAGTTGCTTCAGTACATACCAGCAAAAAAACATCAGTCTATGTCTGGCTAAGTGCTGTGGCTATGTCTGGCTGTCCTTTGAAAAAATTCTAGCAAAGCCATACAAGCGGCAATAAAATAAAGTCATTTGTACCAATATCAGTCATTTGACAATGCAGATGATTATCTAATACTAATTGATGAAACTCTTCAGTAAACATTTCACAGTCCTACAGATACGAGAGGCCTAGGTTCATTAAGAACAGAACTGATGCTTGTTCTGGAGGAAGATGGTCTTGCTTCTTTTTGAGGCAACACTTTTAGAAAGGAACAGTGGATGGGTTTCAAAGCTAACGATTCAGTGTACAACTGGTTAAGCAATGTTAAAGAGCAGCACTGCCTGAGAACTCACTATGAAGATACAGGAAGCTTTTGGCAAGATGGATGACTATGAGCTCCAGGAGTCAGGCTAAGTATCAAGGGAGTCCGGGTGGCTTGGCAGGAAGGCACAGGTATCAGCCCAAACGTGAAGCTGGTTCTCAGCCCTTCAGATTATCAAATTACAATTGGCTCTTACGGGAGAAAAGGGAAGAACAAGCATTTTTATCTCCTTTAGATCTAAGATGAGGTTTATCCATTTGATCCAAACCCAAAAACAACTATGACCCACAAGCAGGACAGAAGATGTGTGGTGGCCATGGGAAATCCCATTTATTGGATTAGCAGGGTTGAAAAAAAGTTTTGAAGGTCTTTCGCACAGGAATATTTCCACAAAAGTAAAAACAAGCCTGCAATTTTACAAGTAGGTGTAATTTTTTAATTTAAATTCACTGAAAGAGAATTACCACGATTCATCGCTGTGATTGAAGCTTCTCTGAAGAAAATTATTAAGGTGTCTACTCTATGTACCTTTCTTCCCCAGCAGATTTTACTCACTTCTCACAACAGTCACTGTACCTTAAACGTTTACTAAATTTAAATGTGTTGAAGGATTAAAGGAAATTAGTATTTAAATAAACATACATGCTCAGACCAGTTAAATTCATTATCCTTAAAAATACCTGCCTGTGTGGAAAATGCAAGATGCGTGTGAAGGTGAAGATTATCATTACACAGAAAATACAGGAGAAATAAAACAGATTTATTATCCACTTCAGTATACACTAACAGCAAAAAACCAGTAGCATAAAAGGTGACTTTCTGAGATTTTTAGGTATGCTATCGTAATCAGCATAGGCCAGTTTCACATTATAATAAAACATTAATACCCTGAAAAAGGCAAACGGAGCACATGTAAAGGAAATTATGCTTGAAATTTTTATCAAGTTCTTGGAAAGTATAAGGAAGTTGGTAAATTATAATTATCCCTGGATTTTTAGACTTTTAACATAATGTTTTTATAATGCAGGAAGAGTACCAGAAACATGTAAGGATCTGTGGTAGAAATTACACTGTTCAGCATTTTCATAAACACTACAGAAGATGAATAGCGAGGTCACACAGTTTGTTAACGCTGTATTCACTGTCAGTTTAAAGCTTGTTAAAAAGAGCTACAGAAAAATCTCACAGAATCACAGGGGTTGGAAGGGACCTCTGGAGATCATCTAGTCCAACCCCCCTGCCAGAGCAGGGTCACCTAGAGCAGGTTGCACAGGACGGCGTCCAGGTGGGCTTGAAATGTCTCCAGAGTTGGAGACTCTACCACCTCTCTGGGCAGCCTGTTCCAGTGCTCTGCCACCCTCAAAGGAAAGAAGTTCCTCCTCATGTTCAGATGGAACTTCCTATGGTCAAGTTTGTGCTTGTTACCTCTTGTCCTGTCACTGGGCACCAGTGCAAAAAGACTGGTCCCATCCTCCTTGCACCCTCCCTTTAAGTACTTGTAAGCATTGATGAGATCCCCTCTGAGTCTTCCCTTCTCCAGACTAAAAAGACCCAAGTCCCTCAGCCTTTCCTCATAAGAAAAATGTTCCAGTCCCCTAATCATCTTTGTAGCCCTCTGCTGTACCCTCTCCAGTAGTTCCCTGTCCTTCTTGAACTGGGGAGCCCAGAACTGGACACAGTCCTCCAGGTACAGCCTCACCAGGGCAGAGTAGAGGGGGAGGATAACCCCTCTTGACCTGCTTGCCACACTCTTGTTGATGCACCCCAGGATGCCATTGGCCTTCTTGGCCACAAGGGCACATTGCTGCCTCATGGTCATCCTGTTGTCCACCAGGACTCCCAGGTCCCTTTCCACAGAGCTACTTTCCAGCAGGTCAGCCCCTAACCTGTACTGGTGCATGGGGTCATTCCTCCCCAAGTGCAGTACCTTACACTTGCCCTTGTTGAACTTCATGAGGTTTCTCTCTGTCCAACTCTCCAGCCTGACCAAATGAATTCAGTCTAGAAGATCTTTCCAAAAGCTGATAAATGTAAAGAAATGTTGGTGAAATAGCTGACACATTTATGAGTTCTGGCTCATTCAGAATTACTTTCACAGTTATGGATGTTCTGTAAAAAACACATACCTGCCACAATTTTTTTTACTACTGCTGAGCTCCTAACAGAATATTAAGAAATGAACAAAATGACCTTTTAGTGTGCCAATATTTTTAATAATGCATGCAGTTCCAGTCACCCATCTTTAACAGTTTGCAAAAACATGGCAAGAACCATTTAAAACACCGTAACACCAAAAATTGAGAGTTAACACAGAGGTAAAAGTACTACTAACAGGCATGGCTGGGACCAAATGTATTAGAAAGTCTGCCCTAGTAACTGAAGGGAAAAGAAGAAGAAAAAAAAAAGAAAAAAGATAGTTTACAACAAGGATATTGCTGTTCGAATTAAAAAAGTACATTAAAATTGATATTTTAATATTTTTAAGTGACAGTAAGGCCAGTCATTTTTTGGTCCCACATGCAACAAAGAATGACAGAATCAGAATAATTTTCACCAGAAGGGACTGTCCTGTTTCTGCTACTCTAATCCCCCACTCAGAGCAGGGTGAGCTAGATAAACCCGGCTGCTCATAGCATTGTCCAGTCAAGTTTTAAGTATCTCCAAGCACAGAAATTTCACAGCCCCTTTTGGAGTCTTGTTGCAGTGTTTAACCATTTTTACCATTATTTTTTTTTCTCGTTGTATACAATTGCAATCTCCTGTGTTGCAATTCACATTGGTTACTTCTCACTCAAACACTGTGGACCTCTGAGAAGAACCTGGCTCTGTCCTCTACAACCTCCCATCAGTTAGCTGAAGACAAGGTTTCCCCTTAGCGTTCCCCTCCTCAGGCCAAACCAACCCAGTTCTTTCAGTCTCCTTTTGTATATCATGAGATTAATGGCTAGTGTTCTGCATGCTGAATTTGGTGTGTATTACTTCTGAAGTGTGAGCTTTGGCCTCTGCTTCCCATTTAATTACAAAATGGATTTTTAATTTTTTTTTTTTTTTCAGCTCGGAAACAAGTCCTGCAAAGCAAGAGCCTGCATGATTTTTAGGAAGTATGGTTAGACAAAAGTACCTTCAGGTCAATTATTTTTCAAGAAAAAGAAACGTGCTGGGTTCTTTCTCAAATGGAAGTGGTGAGCTTTTCTCCTTTAAGAAATAAATTGCATACTTCAATTTAAATGCAATATGCAGCTTACTTAAGAAGTTGTTTCCTATGTTTACACATTGTCAAAAGGGACCTGACCTTTCATAGTGAAGTATGAAAATATAACATGGAAATGCACCTTGCTAGATAGCACTTAGTTGCTTAAAGAACCTGACAGTAATTCATGGTGATCAGGTAACCTTTCAGCTCCAGATCAAAGGTGGCCCACGCTCAGGGAAAACACCACTGACAGGTGCTTGAGGCTGTTAGTACCTAACCCAACAGAACAATGATCTTTCACCATCCCTTGACAAGAATGCAAATTTCTATCCAAATACTTGCATATTTACATCACAAACACCTTACCACCGACGTTTTTAGCTCTGTAGAAAAGCACTAGTGAAAATGGAATAGGAACTACCTTCCACGATCCCTTACTCAAAATTAACACGCCCAAGGAGCACATAGAAAGAAAAGACAAAGTTAACATCACTTACACCTTCTTTGAAAAAAGTCAAAGTATCTTTCACAAAATCTGAAGTAACTTAAATAGTGATAAAGCCAAATCTGTCAAAAAAATGTGCTGCTCTGGAAGGCAAAGGAGAATGATGGACAATGAGATATTTGAAACAGGTTATGGCCTACAGGAAGCATCAGTTCGAGTTAGCACAGTATCAGGGTGTTCTCACCCTTCTTCCCACACAACTTTCAGTATGTCTTGCAAAACACTTTGAAAATCATTTTTGAGAAGCATGAACAGACATTACTAATCCCAGCCAGTCAGCAATTAAGCCACTAAAGTAACTTCTATATTCTGCTAACTCCGCCATTGCAGATCAGACTGTAGTTCTACCTACATTTTGTTCAAATATCTGTGTCTTGAGTTCATAAAAACACTGGCATTTGGGCTATTCATATGTTACTGATTAAACAGTATTAAGAGTTTTTTTTCTTAACAGCATTGAACTGTATTCCTAAAGAAAAATATGCACCCCCCCATGACTAAATATTTATAATCTGCCTACAGAATGAATTACGATTGTTTTCTATCTGCAACTGCACTCTGTACTACAGCTACAGTTTTCAGCGAGACAACTCACAACAGTAAATATGAACTTGTAACTGAAGTCTAGTGACAAATGTTTACTGTTTGTCCTAATCCATGTTGCTTGTACAGCTGCTTTCTTTGCTTGAAGTGCTGAGATGGAAATCAAAAGGTCGTGATTCCTTCCCCCAGGCCTCATCTCGCTTATGTGGATCCTCCTGTCAGGGCCTTGAGTGCACTTCCATCACCCTAGGGGTTCAGCTGCCAGAAGGGCTCCATAAGGAGAAAGACGCATCTTGAAAACACCATCCAGCTCTGCTTCTCTCCTTGTTGCAAAAATCTTAAATTCATAATACCTAATAACCCTCTTCTCTGTGCTGTCTTAATGACACCTTCATAGCGAGTGACTTGTCTATGCACGAAGATCCTAAAGGAGGGCTCCATGCAGATATCCCATGATCAGCTGCTTTGGCTACAGCATTTGTTTCACAGCCAGCTACAAGCTCAAGTCTCAGGATCACAAACCACAGTAGTTATTCCACGGTTATAATGGTTGCTCAAACTGAAATTGTAATTTTCTTGGAAGCTTTGGGATCATTTCAATACAAGGTAAATTTTCAGTTCACCATGATAAACAGTGACAAGCAGCTCAGCTGACCATTATGCACTATCTTTGTACTCCAGAAAGATCAATGCAGCAGTAGTAGAACTCAGATCTCCTGGAAAGCCTGTTGCGGGTGGAATGACCAAGGGCTCACTACCCCAGCAGGCCAAACACTCTTGTTGAGCACTTTCAGCACAAGTAAATAACATACAGTAATGGCTCCATGCCACTTGCGTTCAGTGTGGATTAGACTCTTTCAGTGCTTGGTATTTTCCAACAATAGGTCCAAAGTCATCTTCTGCAGACCTGATTTCTACGCATTGGTCTTGAACAACTGCCAACAGTCTATGGCTGTGACAAAGGGCATAGTCTCACAGTACCTGAATGAAGAAAGGAGAGCAGGTGTACTGACAGCGATCAGGGTCAGCCAACCGTCCAGTGGTTGCTGAACAAGTCTACAGTGAAGAGGCACACCAAGGCGGGGAGTCAACACATCAGGATCCAGATCAGTGAGGTATGTGGCTGGACAACCACATAGCTGCAAACTAGCTGGGGCAACGACAAAGGCCAAGGGCCTGAGCTTAAAGGCAACTCCTGAGTGAAAGGGGAACCCTGATAAGACTTCTCAGAGCTCCTTCCACAGCAGTCTGACTCAAGATTACACGGCTGCACCATATCCAAGATGACCTTGAACACCAGCAGCCAAATGAACTGCTGGAGGATGGGCTATTTGGGGCCCTGACACCTGCTATCCTACAAATACCTACTGCTCCTCCTTATTGGTGATGTGATATTCTGACACCCTTATTTCCTATTCACAAGACTCGTAACATCAATTTTGACAACCACCTGCATCTATTTTTCCAACTGTGTTGTTTTGGCAAAGCTGTAAGTAGCCCACACAATAAAGGTGTCTGCAGTTCAGGAGGGGCAGAAGGAAGGGGAGCAAGCTCCTATCCCATGCTGGATCAGATTTTCTTTTTATTCTGCAAACATTACATACTCCATATGATCCAGATACAGAAAATGCTTTAGAATTAACTTTAAAAGCAAGACTGCCATTTTTATTTTCAAAGAAGTCCTGACAGTGTAGTCCACAAGGCTTCATAGATTTTTTAATAAAAAATAAGGCCAAATATGGTAGCTACAATATAAGAGTAAAAAATACATTACATCATGTCAAAATTTTAGTTTAAAGGTCATATGAAATTGGTGGTAAAGCAGTATCTTCTCTATTACAACAAACTAGATCTACCAGAAACAACTGAGGGGCTCGTGGCCCCCCCGCCTTTGACAGGGAAGTCTTAGCTCTTATAGCTGTGAAGAAGAGTACTTCTATACTGCAACAGATGATGTAGAAAGGCAACTGTAAAAGCAGTATGGATTGGGACAAACAGTAAACATGTCATTAAGCTTCAGAATTACCAGTTAATTTTTACTGCTATTAATTTTGTATGCATTGTTCTGTCAGGCTTCATTTTGGAGGCAGATCAGTACTGGTAACATCAGAGCAGCTAGAGAGATGAGGCACACACAAAAAAAACAAAGCAACTTCTGTATATACATATGTATGGAAGAGATGCTTTTCCTCTCCCAGTGTCAAGGAATTCCTCTGAGCTGCAATACCAGAGACCCATCTTATTTCCTACCACCTGAAAAATGCAAAACAACCTCCCAGTTATTCCTTAATTGCTTACAAGAAGGCCCACTTTCATCATCCATTTAAAAAAACCCACAAAACCAAACAACAAACCAAAACACAACTCCCCTTAACCTCTACTTTACTGTATTATCCAGTGCACCAAAAATTTAGGAAAGTAAATTTCAGAACAGTTTCTTAAAATCCATTGTTTCTACAATTATGTATTTGACTGGAGCAAAAACAGGGATAATACATTCACTGACAAGAACCTCGTTATGGTATTGAGACAAAGGATTATTAAGGTTCATCGTTGTAACATTTCATCATTCTGATTCCAACCTTGGTTGATTTTCCTGACTTGCACCTTTAAAAGATGGTGCTTCCCCCCTTCCAAAAGGCAGCATCTACCAGAGAATTAAGGTGATTTGCGCAGAGTGAAAAGCGAAGGCCTGTCTACAGGTCAGGCAGTTGCATTTATATTCCCTTGACAACAAGCACCATCCCTATTCTAACTCAAGGGAATTTTATCACATTTCCCCCCCACTCACAGACCAAAATTAGAGTCTTCTAGAATACCTCCAGTCCCGCTTCAGACAGAGGAGGATATGGCTCTTTTAAAAGGTAAAGAGAAATTGTTATTTCTTAATACATGAAAACCAGTGCTACCACTTAAAGGAGCAGGCTTCTGAACACCTGGCATTTTTTAAACTTTCAAAGCAAAATATTTTCAGTGTATGGAATATTAATGAAAAAAATACTCTTTTCAGTATTAACATGTAGCCTATGCCAGTGAAAGCTGAGAAGCAAAGGTAATTAAGAACGCTATCAGCTGTGTTTCTTGCATATAAATGCCATTGTTCAAGGTGTGCTGATCTCAGCTAACGTTTTCACAAAAAGTTCTAAACCAAAACCACCTTAAGGAAGACATTCAAAAAAAAAGCTTTGGTTGGTTAACAGCCAGCTGAAAAATATACACCACCCCCCCATAGCAATGCAAAATTTTACTAACTGTAAACATACAGCACAAGAGATACACACTCAGTATTCTGCAAAAGTGTCACACCAACATGTATTTTCCCAACGAATTACATAAAATGTAGATTTGCAATGCACTCATTCTATAAACCCAAAAGAACATATTCTGTGAAGAAATTTAACATTCAGAACTGCACAACGCAATAGGCACGCAAGAGCTTGCTTGTTAGCCGTACCGCATCTCTTCTAGGAAATGCTTTCTGAATACATAAAGGATATTTTCATAATAAATGTCACATCTCTTCCTCCCCTCCTTCCTCCCCAACAACACTCCCAATTCTTTTACAAGGCACAGTGGGTTTTAAAGGCGCTCTATCTGACCGATTCACACAAAAAAGGCTTTGAAGCGCACCAAACGCTTGCTCTTATTCTATAGAAACTGTATAGTGATAACTTGGCTCTTCCCTCCCCCCACTCAGTACCTTTCTGGGGTAGTGACTTCACATCCTTTGACATCAGCGCAGCTTGAAAGGGGGATGGGAGAGTTACGGCTGAAAGCAGTAAAACCTGCTTTTAACTATGTATGCAATGCCTCTACGAATTCTTAAATCTTCCCCAAACGCATTTAACAGAAAACGGGTTTCGATCTCCGCCGGTTTTGCCCCGGCTGTAACCAAGGGAAAGGGACAGGGCTACAAAGGACTTCCTGCTGCCCGTGCCCCAGCACCACAATAGCCATTTATGAGCTGGTCGGAGGGTCGCGGCTCCCTCGCACACGCACAATAACTCACCTCTGATGTGCAAAAGGGCCACGGGCTGGAACGGCCCATTGGAATTGGCTGCGTCAACCACCATCCTGCTGCCAGCTCTGTTACATGTCAACATCTAGGCTCCAGCAGGCAAGGCAATGTATTCCTTAAGGCAAGAAACCAGCCTCCATTTTAGTTTAAAAAAAGACAGAAACTGAAGCGCTCTGCAGCTGGAGGGAACTGGCTAGTTAATGATGTCAGCGGGCGGGAGGAGCCCCATTGGCTAACGGCAGCAACTTAAAAATGACACGGAGGAGGCCGCAAATGAGCGGAGGCCGGTGCAGGGCTGTCACTGCGCCCCGCGCTCCCGCCCCGGCCCCCGCAGACGCGGAGCTCGGCAGACCCCGGCCCCGGGAGGGGACGGCGCTTTGGCCTTTGTTGTGGTTTTTTTTAAACCAGGACGATCTGATTGCTGCTCTATTATTTCCCCCACAGATCATATTCGGTACGCACCTGCTAGAAGGAGCGCACACGCTTCCCCCCCCGCCCCCCCCCTTCCTGAAAAAACCCAAAGCTTCGCCTTTCCTTCAATAAGGTTGCCAAGAATTGCCAAACAGGAGTTCAACTTAACCGTGGAAAAACACAGGATTAAGGGCAACACCTACAACTTCAGCCTTCACGAGCCATATTAAAAGGTAGTTCACAGTAAGATACAAGTCCTTGAATTATTAATATTAGTGATTTATTAATATAAAACCTTATAAGCATTCCCATGAAGTCTTTTATGACTGGTTGCTAATAGGAATGTTATGAATAAAAGTATATACATAAGACATTCAGGAGATGAAAGCCTCATGTTGCACGCTCACCTCAATATTTCTTTCAACCTAGAAAGGAACCTACCTTAACTAATGTAATGGGTAAACTTGCACATTGCAAAATTCAAGTTGTCCTTTCTAAAAAGTTCAGTAATGGTAAGTAACTTTTTTTTTAGTATTATTGAAAACTAAAGTATTGCAGCACTAAGAACCAGTGTATAGGCATATGGAAACAGTTTTGCTGCATAATCCCAGAAATACAAAAAAAGCACAGCATTACAATTTCTAAACTTTTCAGTCAAATTACTTAAGGTATTTGGAACAAAACTGTAAGCAACCTTTCCTTCACCATATGAGACTTGCACGTTTATTTTTACAATGAGCTATTTGAAGGACCCTTTTGTCTCCTAGGTACTGCAGCTCTGGGAGTGATGTTCAGAGAAACAGGCAATGTTACACCTGTACCATCTCCAAATCCATGCTTCTCCCCAAATAGTATTTGCACCAGAATGTCACCTTTAAATATTTAGATTACTTGATCTGTAACACTGTTCAAACTTGTATCTGCTCAAAAAAGGAGTACATCAAAAAAAGAGGAAGAGACTTTTCAGTTAGGTACTTTGCTAATGAAAATTTGGAACAAAAACAAATTACAGGGCATATATATACCTGGTTAGAAAAACTGTATCACACTGCAACGATACACTGTCAAAGGTGAGTTAGAGCTGTACTGAGTATTACTGAATTGGATCAAGGGAAAAGACTAACTGGGATATAAAAAAGAGGAATATTACCCCTAAGACACATGAAGAAATCAGTTGGATTTACTGATTGCTGACGAGGCCCGATTTGAAGTAGTACCTCCTGGATGTCACACTTCAAGAAGGATGTAAACGTGACGAGAAAGCCCAGAGATGACCAATCCAGAAAATATTCCTTAGTTTAAAAAAAATAAAGCTGCCCTGTTTCGTGTGGTGTTGGTTGGCGTTTTTTTGGTTGGTTGGTTGGGATGTTTGGGGTTTTTTGGGGTTTTTTTGATAGACAGTGCTAGATTGAGAATATCCAAGTATTTTAAAAAGTAATTACACAGATGGAGGGAATTAGTTTTTCTACATTCACTACAGACAGTAAATTCCTCGTACATCAAGGAAGATCAGGTTAGATATTAAATGAAATCCCCTCGCAATAAGCATAGTGAAACAAAATACAAGACTGCAAACTTCTATTAATTTAAAAAATGGCCAAACATAATGAGTGATATAAATGCAGTTGATCCTGCTTTTGAGAAGAACATCAAAATGGACTACATGAACTTCTGATGCTTTTTTAAACCTTTTCCCTAAGACTACAGAGACTCCAATCATTTGTCCTTCCAGTCTAGGCAAAAACAGGGGAGATGTATTCTCAAAAATGTCAGGTTTTATACCCATATATCCCTTGGGTATACCTTAGATGTGGAGTTTTAGTCGTATAAAACAAAAAGCTACCATGGAGATATGCCTTTAACAAAACTAGATTAAAAAAAAGCGGAAGTCTGACCTCAAAATTTTCTACAAGATCCTGATGAAGGAGAAAAGAAAACTGAAGAATAACTCAGATGATTTTTTTAATACTTTCATACAATTTTGTAGGCAAATTTTCCCCATCTAAAGAACAATTAGACTGTTCTATAGTGATAAGCCACAGTATGAAGCAGCAAAAATTAGGTTTAAAATTCCAGTTTATCTGGTAACCACATCTTTAAGAGGCAGCTTGCTCTATCTCTCCTCCTCCCTACTCGTGTCTTTGCTTTAATGGTCAACTGCTGCTTCTTTCTCTTTGAAACTCCCTGCAAAGATTAAAATGGGTATGAAGACTGCTGGTACAACTGCACTACAGCACTGGAACACAACAGAGCAAAAAGGGAATGTTACTTTAGTTACAGTGCCATTTCCTATTTACATATAAGCATGGCTTGAATAGTTGGAGGTTCATTAGCAAATTTTAGGTAACGGTTTAAGAGTCAACACCCCTACACTGCTCTTCACTAAAGAGAGTAAATGTGACATTTGCAGTGCTAGCAGTGGTATTGGCAGAACACTAAGTCACAGTCAAGTAAGTTTTCTCTTGCAAGATACACATATCCTGTTCATATGTCTTCCTCTTTGCAGGACTGTGTTGTATCTGAGGCCAGTACTTAGTAAACTACCCTGAAACTGGTTCAAACAGCCATAATTCAGTATATTTCTGGTGTGCTTCTTACAGGACACTAGTGGAGCTGAAGAACTTCAATCTTTATAAGACCTTTTGCTCGTTAACAAAATCTGGTATCTTCTCACCAGCCGTACAAATTGAGAGGCACATTCTGCTCAGGAGGTTTGTCCACCTTCCCTTTGCCTCAGCCTTAAAATATTTGATTTGCCACCAAAGGAAAATATTTACTTAAGTTGAATTATTTTGAGCAACTTCATTTGGGAAAAAAAATTGCAAAGAAAATTAAGTTAGGAATTGACTTACTAATGAGAAGGGAAAGAATATTAGGGCAAGTGGAATGGAACTAATGAATATCAATGGGAGAAGGAAGAGGTTACTTGAACAAATTTATGAAGACACTTCTGTCGCAAGAGAATCAAAAAACATATTAACTTTGGCTACCCATTTTTAGAATTAAATGAGTAAAAAAACCATCTTGACAGTATAGCAAAACTGTAGCTATTACAGGTTTCCTCTGAACCCTGCTCATCACTTCGAACTTCCTGATGATGGGAATGAAGGAAAATCCTGTAAAATTCTCAGGATATGATTGTGTTACCTTTAGGATCCCGCACTATAGCTGGTCAATTCTCTTTACACTGGGAGGCTATGTAGTATTTCTTTCAAAACAAATACCCCATTCGGGTTGTGATTTAAAAAACAACCAACCCTACCCCACCCCCCCAACAAATTCACCTGCCCCAAGATTGCCTTTATTTCCATTCTGAACTAGCTGCTATTCTAACTGATAGTGACAGAATCAACAACATATAAGGTAATTTAAATGGAACGAACTTCTACTTACATGAAGACACCTTGGACAACGTTGGTTACTTCCCAGACTATATGAGGGGTTTTCAGTTTTGGATTGGGGGAGGACGGGGCTATTTAGTTTGAACTTTAAGGTAACTAAAGGCATAATTCTGCAACTCCTGAAGTTGTTATTCCTCAGCGACCTAAGCCAGCCTAGTTGCAGACTGCTTCAGCCCCCTTCCTGCATTTCCCTCTGCTTTATTTTGCTCTCATCTGCTTCAGTGGTCATCAGACCCACAGCTGAGTTGGTTTAGTCCACTAATCTAACAGAAAGATGCTTACTTTATTGTCGGGTTGGTTTTCTGTTAACTTAGACTGTATTCCATTGCAGCCTAAGCTGAGCTAAGTCTATATGAGCTACTGCTGCAATCCCACCTCTTCTGAGCCACATGTGTGCAACCACCTGAAATCGCTGTACAAGGGCTTGCGCAGCTGCATGGTTGAATCAGATTAGGAAACCGAGCAGAGTTAAAATGAGAAGGAAAAGGGTGAGTTTAAGCCACGTTGATTCCATTATCTGGTTCACCACACAGCCACCCAAAAAAGGGATGGGAATAAACATGACTTGCTTTTTTACTGGTAGGACCACTGTAATTTACTTTTTTCCATCCAATTATAGCCTAAGCAAAACTTATTACTTACACAAATGATGTCAGGCTACAGAAAATAAGGGTCTCTTCACAACCCTGAAGAATGAGTTACTCAAGGACAATTAACTTTGTTTTAGGGGAGAAAAGGCACTGGATACCACACATTCTGGAGGAGAAACCACAGCAATAGGAAGGATACTGGGCTTCTCCTACAAGGTGCTGACTCAATTCCAAACAACAGCCACGAGGAAATTCTTCAAGGAAACAGAGGCAGTAAACACCATGTTAATACCTAGCTATCAAAAGAAATACACAGATAGCAAAAACATCCTGGATAAATGAAACAGGTATGGACTATCATTTGGCTTTCTTAAAGAATTCCTACGACTGAGCATGGCAGAAGGTAGTATTCTACCTTTCACGTTGAGAAATTGATAATATTTACTCATTTTAGTACAGGAAAAACTGACTAAAAGTAAATTGGCAAATATCTGCCTCTGATTGGATTTGTCTCTATCTGGATTACCTAATATTTCCATGGTCACTGTAGCGCGCACAGACTCAACAGTGCCTAGTCTTTCGTCAGCCAATGTTGTATACTCAAAACGTTTTGTAGGTGGGGGGTAGGGGGAGAAATCAGTAGATATCTGCTGAATTCAGAAAGCTGTACAACACAAAAAAACCCATTAGTTACCTTAAAAGAAATATATTTTAAGAATAGCATCTGGCACAAAAATGTATTTCCCACAGCAGATTGCAGAAGCTCGTTTACAAGTATTGGCACGCTATTTTAACCAAGCCCAGCATTAAAGCTAACATATATACCACCAAACTCGCTCCTGTCTGTGGCTTTATTACTTAGGTCACACATGTCATTTTCAAGAAATGAAGTGTAAAAAATTAAATTTAAGAGTAAAAACTCGTGAGCGTGCTAGTTACCCAGCAAACGCTGCCTTATATTTACATATATAAATACTGCATTCAGTGTTTGATCAGTAGAGGTCTTATGAATGGCAAAGTTAAGTGCAGCAGCAAAAATGTTTAGGTCTGATTATAATGAAGACCTGTGCAATGGAACAAAACGGTCTTTTTGTAAATAAGGGCATAATAAAAGACATTTTAAGAGAGATCTAAACTCTGAAGACACAGGTTAGAATCTAGAAAATAAGACAATACCACATTTTAAAACCTATTTTTATGGATTCTATCCAGCCTTCGGTGGAAACAAGTTTGGTAGGAAATGCTGCCAGTGACAGATGTAGAGCATTCTTCTAACACTTTCAGCTGCTGACTAATGAGTAGGTGTTTGATAGGGCAGTTGAAATGAAAAACGGCTCATTAATCCAAGCCTATGATTTCATGTAAAGCTAGCTAAAGAAAAAAAATTCACACACTCAAGTGAAGTATTTTTCTCTCTAACCTTTTTTGGTAGTTATTCACTCACCATCATGTTTCTTAATCTTTAAAATGTTACTGGATCATTGCTAAATACTTTAATATTAATGATTTGATAATCATTAAATATTAAAATATTTACTCATTTGATAGCTCATATTTTCCTGTATAAACACCCAACAATTACCAGTTTTTGCTTTAAGAAATTTATGTTTACAACACATATTTTAATATCTCTTCTAAACAGTTAAAAGAAAAGCAAATACAGGGAAGTCTGTTTATGCAACAGTATGATAATGTTTTAAAGATCAAAGTTCAAAAACAAAGTTACTAAATTAACATCTCAAAGAAAGTCTCTGAAGTTCTTTCACATGATACAATATGTACACTCACTGACATCTAACCATACTGATGTAGGAAAGCGCAAGCTTCTGCAGTATTTTCCTTTATGGACTTTTTGTTTCAATAAATTCAATACAATATTGGGCTGCCAAAAATACTATAAAAGCATGAATGCAGCCAGGACCAGAAGGATGGCACTTAGCATACTGAGTTAGTCCAATGTAGTTCATGTACAAGGGAGAAGAGCATCATCTGTTTCACAAAACTGTATTCATCGATGTTTTGCATGCGAACGAATTTGCTTTGCCTCACTGTTTTTGCCTTTTAAATCCATTACACCTCAGGGCAAATTATCTTTTATGGTAGCATTATCTTGTTTAACCTACCACTTCGCATAAAATACTTTTAGCTAAACAGTCATGCTACTACCTTGCAGCTGGACAAAATTCTTTAATTGCCATGCACATGCATACACACAAGAAGTGAGATTAAACTGGAAAGGCTGAAGTACTGCACCTCTTTTCTCCACCAAATTTACAACTGGCAGGAGTAGGTTTCGGCAATGAAAGTGACATTAAACATTGAGATCTCCAGTCTCAACAGCTTATAAGAAAAGTACTTCTCAAAACCCCAAAGTACTCCATTATCGCTGATTCCCATAAATTCAATTATATTGCATACATCCAGTCAGTCTCTTCTGTATCACAAAAATAGATGGTAGTTTTAAATGAACAGGTAACACCCTCTGCTTGAGTTTGAACTTACCCTGATATGAGCTTGTGGAAATTACCAATATATATGGCTGAATTTCTGTGCAGCACAAAGAACAATACTTTATTTGCTTTTTAATTTACCTTGACTATCACTTTTGCTTACTTATCCGTACTCTACAGTTGAGAGAAATGCACAACCACCTTCTATTTCTGACCTCTTGAGAAATTCTCACCTTTTCCTCCTTCCTCATGGTTACAACAGTTTTATGAAGGAAAATTTTGTCCAATTGTTTTTTTAAGTATCAGAATCTTAAACTGGAATCACCTCTGCTGCAACCTTGACTCATCAGACTTTAATATTGTATAGACGATGAAAACAGAGCTGTCTCCTAAACAGCCATTTATGACTTAAAAACATTAGGAAAGCTTTAATAACACTTGCGTCCCTATCAGAGTCCTCTATCATAGGCCAACAAGTTGAGACACCACTCTGACATTCTCCTCTTGCACAGAATAGACACAGAATTTGGCACAGCTCTACAGTCTCTGCTTGAAAAAAACAAAGAAACCATGCACTCTACCTGAAATGTGCTCAGAAAAATAGCACCCTTATGACCTGTCATGTTCTTTTTTTTTTTCTTTTTTTTTTAAATAGATATGACGTGATAGTATTTTTAATGTTGAAATCATGCTAAGTCAGAAACAGGTATCTCCACCAGAAGGTCAAACACGAGGTTGATCAACATGCATGGCAAGGTCTTCAAAAACAAAATGCCAGAATCTGTTTAATCATATCACATGCAGTTATTCTACATTAAGAAAACAGCACATATTCCATATTCTATACTTCTCAGCACTAAAAGTTAGTACGTATGTCCACATCTGTCAATGTAGCTCATTTCTTCCTACCTCGATATATACCTTTATAAGAATATGGTATCTACATTTTTGAGATCAAAAATCCAAGTCCAAGAGGTGAACTAATTCTGTAAATAAATTACGAACTGTATTTGAAAATAAAAGCTGAATTGCAATTGTCATCTTTAAGATTACATAAAACAATGTTCACTTTTACCTAATAAAGAAAACAAAAACCGAACTCCAAACCCATGAACAAAACCACGACACTCGCATCACACGGATCCTCTATAAGGTTATAAAAGGATTCTATCCAGCTTTAAAAAAACAGACACAGAAATGCTACAAAAAAGTGTATTTTTGAATCATGCCCAAATTTACATATGTATGACTAACATGCGCTCATTGCGTAATTTTGCAACACTTCAGAATATTAAGCAGCACTGATTTTTTTTATTTTTTCAAATTTTTTATTCTAGGACTGACAGAGAACATTACCTTTTAATGAATATTACTTGCAGGTTAAAGTTAGATTTGTGGCACAATCGTATTTGACAGTGTATAAGAGCTTTTATCCCAGTCAGGGCATCTTAATATTCTATTTAAGAATTCTCTCTGCAACATTCTCTTACGTATTGTAAGGATTCAGAGCACATCCTTAAAAAGCTCACCACTTTGTACAAGTTATTTCTAAATGCTGCACATTTACACAGTTTACTAAAATCAGCATATCCTTGCAAAATAACGTGTACACATACAAGTACGTTCAGCTGTTTGTACTGTTAGAAATCCCTTGTAGCATATAACCTAAATGTACATAATGGGCAAGAAAGCACCTTAGAAATACATAACTAGCAGGACTGTACCACAGTGAAAAAAAAAAAAATGTCAACCTGTAATGGAAGTATTACTAAAATGATAAATTCTTATTAATAGAAAGTCTCATTTTTAATAACATGTACATTTTTGAATTGTTAAATTTTACTTTTCTGTATTAATAGTCGAATAGAAGTGAAACACATTAACATTTAGGTTGTTAGTTAATCAGTTACAAACCGCCACACTGCTGGCTGTTACATTTTTTTGTTCCTTTTTTGATCTTGGTCAATTACTCAGTGAGTCCATCACAGCAGCAACCTCAGTCCCACACATGCCAACACTCACCCATTACTCTTATGTGGTAAGGGACAACTGTATGCTCAGTAAAATCAGAGAGTAAAAACAATTTTATTTTTTAATTAAAAAAAAAAAAAGGTTATAAAAAACATTCCAGGGAAAATTCAGAAAACATTAAGTCTGATCTCCTAATAGTTAGATAGTGAACTAAGCTTATAGAATTTACAAATGTTAGTGTGGTATAGTTTTCTTAATATGCATGTAAGAGAACGGGGGTAAAAAAAAAGCAGCGAGATCCAGAAGTAAATGCAATTACCTCATTTAAAAAAAAAAAAGGAAGAACCAAAAAGAAAAAAAAAATCCTTCCTTTCCCTCAGCATTAAACCCAGGTAATTTTTTTGTTTAAAGTTTTAGAGACTTGATCTGTATGATGGTCTTTGGATACTAACTCCACGAGAGCTGAAGTAAAAATGTATTATTACAGCTGTCAAGCACACAAGCAACAAGCATGCAATTCATAACATATCATGGCACACTCAGAAGTTTCCTCTCAAAATTGAACGAACACAGCTAGATGACTAGCACATACACATCACATATTCAAGCTCTACAGCTTTTTCCAGTATTTAATGTATTTGGGTGTCAGAAGTTCATAGAAGTAACCTAAAATCAAGAACTAAAGTGAGGATGACCCATCAACATCACCAGAAGTAAACGCCAGCACACAACAAACTAAAACCACAGACACTGTGGAATTACTTGCTAATTAACCATGAAAAAAATTATCCATAATGTAACAAGGAATTCAAGCTTCTTGCATAAAGCTGAAATAGGCAGTTGCAAAGAACACACACTACTTCAGTGAGTCAGTGGTCAGGTGCATACAAGCTCAGATAGGGTACTTTTAAAATATATTTATTAAATATTCATATTGTAAACTTACACTGTTTACCTCATACAGAATACATTCCTAAACTTATAAACAATTTCAATATCTCCTAAGTTACAAACTATTTTCTTAAGAAAGCAAAAAATAAAGAAACTGGTAAGTTTCTGAAGGCTGAAACGCCCTTTGCCATTTACATTTGATGTAACGAAAGCATTAATCTGGAAGTTTTCAAATCATAATACAACAAAACACCTTTAAAGCCAGTAAGTAGTTTTTTCCCAATGAACAACTGGAAATAAAAATCAACTTTCTGTAACTGAAGTACCTGTACTACACATGTTAGCTAACAAGAAGAACCGGATAAGCAGAAATTAACATAACGCAAGTTTGTTGACACAGAATTTTTTTTTTTTTTGTGAAAAACGGTGCAATCTTTTCAAGACATTTGACATAGCTCTGAAGGTCCTTCTCCAGAGATACTTTTGGGTTATCTGTGGGCAGACAAGCTACCTATTCTACCCGAACTAAATCAGGTTGTATCGCACTGTGCTGCAGGGAGCTTCGCTGGCTTGCAGCTTTGCTAATATAGGGGATCTTGATGCTCCACAAACCAATTGCATCAGACGTTTCTCTTTTCTATGTTCATTTCTATTCTTAGAGCCTCTTACCTCATAATTTATTTCCTTTTCTTTTTGCACTATCTGAGCTATCCTGCTCCTCCATTTCCTGACTAAACTGAGGGTGTACAATGTTAATCATAAGCTGCTCCAATGAATATAAATCATACCACACTAGTACCAGTCGCTAGGGCAAATAGGCTGATATTTCCGGAAGGCTATCATCAGCGCTTCGGTGCAACGCCCAACAGAAAGTTCGCAGTGTGGCTGAAGACCAAAAATTAAGACTATTTCAGATTAAAAGGCAAAGTATTTCCTGAGTAAGAAACCTTGATGAAAACCCACTTTTGCAGCTCCTTCTTTCCCTTCCCACTATGTCAAGTGATCCGCTGACCTCAACTCCAGCCCTATGGCACCGAAGCAAGGTGGTTATCTCAGCAGTACCGCAGGCCGTTTGCAGCTTACCAGTTACGAGCTTTCACAGATCTAATACACACCTTCCAGTATGCGAAGATAACCCCATTCTATACGCTGAGTTTAAAATACAATCTCATGTAAACTACATCACACCACACAGTACATCACATCACGCCCAACATTTATGAAGAAAATACACATCTCTTGGTCTGCTACAGATAGAAGAAAGGTCTCCCAGGTACTGTAGCCATAGAAATACAGCCACTCGTTACAAATAAGTGGAGTTTGGAAGTTGGAAGTTGAAACACAGCTAACCTGAGGGAACGCTACATTCTTCCCAGTGCTTCATAAAAGTCAAACCTGCCTTAATCATTTCAGCCATTTAAATTACAGCCTGCCAGTCCGCTTCAACTCCTGTCCAGACACCGACATTAAACAACACACTTAGAGCTGTCCAGAAAGAAAGTTTCCCAGCTTCACTTGACCCACTGAACGCACATCAAGTCACGTATCTATGTACACATGAGGAGAACAGGGTGACTGCCTAACAGCACTCTCAGCAATCCTAATAGGTGGCAATTAAGTCACAAGTAAGCATGTGTAGTGAGCACTGCAACTGTACAGACACTTGCTATGATCCATGAGACTGGACATAACTTTATTAGTAAAGGTAGTAAATACTATCCATCACTAGATTGGCAATTGCACCACTGTTCCATAAGAAAGTTTGACCCTCAAGAGCCTGGGGACACACGTACAGCATCAGACATCCACCAGAGATAAGCTCGAGATATTGTCTTTCATTTCACTTGAGAGCGGGGGGAGTGATTGCAGACCCAAAGGCAAACAAAACGCGTATGCACAACAATACTCCTACCATTTCTTCACACCTAGGTACATTGCGTCAAAAACGCTAGAACACTCAGAACATACCTCATACAGTTTTTAAGACTTATCCCCCTGACCCCAAGTCCAAGCAGGCACTCTTTTGCCCTTCATTGGCCTCCTAGTTTAAACCGCAACAGAGCTAAGGTGGAAACAGATCTAAGACTTCACCCACCTGCTCTAAGATGGATTACTTTCCCCCTCTCCCATCTGCGCTCCTTTTTCTCATTTGCAGCTCACTGTCCATTCTGCTTTCTAATTGAATGCTCAGTTCTAGTCTCCCTGAGCCGACAGTCGCAGGCACTACCAGAAACATACTATTTAAAACAGGACAAAATGTAGGTTCTAGACCAAGTAACATTTTTCTTTGTGGATGAACCTTTGAACAGAAGGTTATGCCAGTCAATGAGGCTGTATGCATAACTTTTTATAAAAAACACTACTGTAATTCAGTGTTATTTGCTTATGTCACATCCTGGATGTGACAGCTTATGCATGAACCTATGTCAGTTTAAAAAATAGGACATACAATTCATAATCTGTGGTGTTAAGTATTCTTATTTACAAATTTAATAAAATAGATTGAAATTCAATAAAAAGCAGTCTTGAAGTCTTGAAAAATTTGAAGCAGCATCTTGTTTATAGACTGCTATACTAACATGACAGACAATATTTCATATTCTTTTTGTAAAAACAGTGTCTGTGTGAAGAGAAGGATGTTGCAGTCTAATTTGATCTGTATGAAAAGCAGTATAATTCACATGGGCCGAGAAGCTGAGTTTCTTATTTTCAAGAAACACTAATGCCATATATCAAGAAAACAATGACTGGAGAAAAAAGTCTTATCCCTTGACATTTTCACATTGCCTACAACAGTACTACTGAACACTTCAGCAATATCTTAGGCTTTCACTTTGGACACTGGAAAGCAGCATGCATCACACTTCGAAACAGTTTTGCTTATTTGTTTTTAGATAAACCTTCATAACAAATCAGTTGCTTATAAGCAATAGATCAGTGCATCTGATCACACCTGAAAATTCTACCCTAACACTACTACAAGCTACCGTAAGTACACTATGCAAACACGTATCTACACAACAGACAGTAGCTAAAAAAAGATGATAAAAGCCGTGTTATTAAGAGAGGATGCATCAATTGTCATCATCTTTTCATCACAGATGACAGTAAATATAACTCTAAAAGATCACAAAGCCTTAAAATTGACAAAGGAAAAACTCATAGTCACTAAATAATGCCACTGCACTTGACCCACGCTCAGGAAAATCAGACCAATAAATAGCAATAGACCACATTTTCTCACAGTGCCAAGAGATATTTTAGTACAAAGTAGGGTTTGAGTATGCTGCACTGAGGACAGATGACTGATATTTTACATAGAGAGCCCAAATATTCCGCTTTCATGTGAGATGAGTGAATATACTTTCACATAGACATTTCTGGGTTGAAGAAACTTAGATATTTCTTATACTGATTGCCAAGAAGACAACACACTGGAAGTCCTCACATAAGGAATGAAAGAAAAGAAAAAAAACCCAGTGTGTTTGAGCATGCAAGTATGTGCAAGTTTGCACATGTGTATACTTGATATATAATGTAGGTTTTCCAGATAGAAGTATGATAGTTGAGATGCTTCTCTGTCTCATGCCCAAGATCCCACACAAGAGTCAATTCTAATTTAGAAAGACATACCTTTTAAAGCTGGCAGTTTTTGAAGCTCCCTGTTATTGCTAACATTAAACCGTGAAGAACTCTGCCGCTTTTCCTTCTTCAGTACTGTCTGTGGTGCTGGTACTTTGATTTTAGACAGTTGTGCTGGGGGAGGAGTGCTGTTTGATTTTTTGTTTGACACCTGTTTAAAAAGAAATGAAAACAGTTAATTGCAGCTGAACTTAGAAAATCTTCTAAAAGTTATTTTTGTTACAGAAATAAATTAAACAAAGAAGCTTTTAATCAAATAGCTCTATTCATGCTTTGAATGTATAGCTATCTATTCTTCTGTTTCCTCTTTTCAGCGTTCATTTCTGGACCGTAGGCCTCATATAGATAGGAAAAGACTATCTTGTTACATGCACTAACCCATTTATTGGAAGTTAACAGCCAATTGAAAAGAAATTTTCAAGTAATGTAGTTCCTCAGCTACTCTCACCTTTTCCCTGAGAATTCCAGGTCTCCAAGGTATTTGGCTGTCTAACTTCAGCTTCAAAGGGATCACAGGACCTTGTCTATTTACAGCAAGTGAACCTTTCACTGCCTATTTGTACTGTGCCTCACTGCTAGAGTCCTAAGCTTGGCTAGGGCATTCAGGCTTTGATATAAGGAGCAAGTCTTATTATCGTAGTAGCTTCAGCAGCTTCTAAAACATAGAGGAAGATTTGTAGCAGTTTACTGCCTACTCAGAGCAAGCTGATTTTACTGTGATAATCCTTATCAGATTGCCACTGTACTTCTGTATGAAGCAAATAACATAAAACCAGAAAAATGGTTCCCACCTATAGGTTTCTACTCTGCTGTTATTTCCCAGACTATACTTGACAGTGCTCTCTCTCAAGCCGAATAAAATGCATCATTAACAAAAGCCTGTCACAACTTGTGATGTTGCGTTTCTCATTCCTTTTTTGAAGTAGGAAAAGCAGGTTTAAAGTAGGTAATAGTTAACTTTTTACATAGGAATAATTTCAGGACGTTCTTTACAAGAATGATAAAACATCTAGGAGTGACCTACACTAAGAATATAGAAACAGCTGAGCGGGAAATCTTACTGCAGGTATTGTAATTCATTTTACAGGACCTTAATTTGCTGTAGAAGCATTTCAAATTTGCAAACTATTCTACACTGAAGCACACACATTTGAAAAATATACCTTGGCACTTTTCTCTTACAGGAAAGACCATATTCTCCTCTTCAGGAAGTGCTCATGTGATAAGAAATAGGAAAAAGAAATCAGATGGGAATGGGATTCAGGATGGAAATCTAGTTGTAATGCTGCTACTTTGGCAGTTTGAATGTATTTAATTAGTTTTGTTAAGTATAGTAGAAAGAATGTTTAATTCCTGCATGAAATAACATCAGTGGCATTTTCACAGGGATATGGCTGAAACAACAGAAATCACTTTTCTTCGTGTTCTACAAAGGATTTCCAGAATAGCTTATTCATCAGCAATGTCCATAGAGTCTGGGGGTGTACACATTCAGTGCATATATAATGTTACCATACATAAATTTATCTACCTTTAGAGTCTCTAAGACAGTAATTTTATTAAAATTTTGTTCTAGTAGCATAACTGGGAGAGAAATGTATATGCTTCAAGAACAGATTAACAATTGTGTTATATTATAAACACAGTACTTAATATATCGAAGATATGACTGCAAGCAACACTTAGTTTTCATTGAACACATTTAAGATTATCATTTCGTGAATTTAATATTGTAATAGCAAAAACCCTTACAGCCTTACAGACAAATAAGGGGAGACAATACACTGAACACTGGAAGTCTTAAGTTACCAAAAATACTCTAGAACTTTTTTCAGTAAAAATATATGAAGCATGTATCAGCAAGTTAAAAGCATTTATGTACAAGTAATACCAGTAACATTGCATTTTTCAGACTATTTCACTTCTTAATCTCAAACACTAAATGCTTAAAACTCTTTTTGCTGAAATACAAGTGATCTGCAAGGTAAATTCTATTAATTAATTCAAGTTAAAAAAAAAAGCATTCCAAATAAAAATATGAATAGACTAAGCAGACAGAAAAATAGCACTAAGAATTAGGAAGCAATGACTTACCATGTATTAAACAATAAAAGCTAATTCAGATGCATTATAAACACTATGACTGCACAGGATTCTATACTTTCAATACCTTGCTTGAGCCTAATGGTGTTTTTCTGAACTGGCTATCTTCTACTACCACCTGTTTTTTGTTCATTACTTGGAACAGGAAAAGCCACTTTCCTGCTTCCTCTATTCCCAAACAAATTCTCAATTTGGAATTAACAAGTGCTCACATGTGCCTCCACACATGTGCACACTACGGTATCCTAAGGTAACACACACCTCAGGGAACCAAGTATTCTAAACTGCAGATAAATTCTAAAATTAGCTAAAAGTGGTTATTTAAGAGGATGGGTAACATCTCTAATTAGAAATGTTGAAAGAAAGCATTTTTTGTTGCTATAGCAACTTCCCATCTAGCAGTGATGACTCCAGCATAATTCTAGCCCTGAATCACTGGCCAGTTTATCCAACAGATTTCCTCCTCCCTTCCACCATCAACCATGATCATCCCTGCTTTTCAATCATGCTCTGGTCATTCAGCCAGCACATACCAGAAAGCTGCAAAACCATTTCCACTTCATTATTATTTGAATACCACACTACACAGCTATACCCAACAACCTCTGCAAGTAGCACTATGGTGCTACCACAAGAGAACTGGCCTCCAGAGCTTGCAGATAACTAGCCTTTGGATAGAAGGGCACCTGGAGAAAGTGAGTTAAATCAACTTAAGCCACGTAGGTCAGCAATCTTAATGAACCCTCTAAAAAGAAAACAAATTCAGACTAACAAGTCTGTGTATTCATTTGCTAAAGATTTCAAGGTAACTGAACTTTTTATGAAGCTACAGTGCTCATTAGTTCAGATAGAAGAACCAAGCTCAGCTTCTTCCTCCCAGTAACAAACCAGACTCCTTCAGAAACCACAACTCCTGAGAGTAACTGATGGACATTCTGCTACTTCAGTGAACAATTCAACTTACTTGACAGCAGAATACTCAAACTACACATACATTTTTATCAAGTCTCTTCCTGTGACTAGAATGGGAAATTCCTATTCTTCCCCTTGTTCTAGTAAACAGCTCCCTCCCACCCAAATGTTTATATACTCATAGACACATTCAATTATGAAAGTGCTGATAAACCCCTAAAAATGTGTACAAATTACTCTGAAAAATGTCAGATTGAGAATGTGTTTCTTCAGATCATAATTAAAACACAACCCTCAGGTTTTCTGATCAATTTAGTCTTTAAAAGCTAGAGCTTTACATACTTTTATGAACATTAAGACAATCAGGACCACTGTGATTCTGACTTTTAAGTCCTGCTTTTAACAATTGAAAAAACCAAGAGTTTATGTTCCTCAGTTCCCTTGAATAAGGTTAAAATTAATTCAAGAGAGCAAATGGCAGGGAGGAGAGAAGGTTTCTTGCCAGTCACAACAGTATAAGATATATAGTCGCTGCATCTCTTCTTCCCTTGAGTCCTCCTGCATCAAGCAAGATGTGGTACATTCCTTGTCTTAACATCACTGTTTTGAGCAAAGTTGGATCCTTCATTCCTCTGACTCGTACACAGGCAAGTATAGATCAGAGCACAACAATAAGTTTGCAACCAGGGAAAGAAAGATATGAGTAGACCAAGCACATCTACAGCTACAGCCAATTTTTCTTTTTAAATTAAATCAATCATCAAACAGCCCACATTGCAACTTTTACTTTTGCCCAGCCACCTAAGACATAAGAGAGAGAGAGTACTGGGATCTGCAAGGAGGGTCCCATGCATGTCAGCAAGTCTTTTAGAAGACCCTATTCTTCCCTTTCTGACAGTCCCCCAAAAAACTGATATTCAAGTTACCTTGACCAAATATGGGCAACCAGAACAACTCTGTCTGACCTTACCTTTCAAAGCATGCTCACTAATAAATGAATTAGACCAAAGCGCGCAGCCTCTGCTCCACAAAATCAAGCCTAGATCCTCCACAAAATCAAGACCTCAGTCCTTCCAAGCCAAGTCTACAGTGGGGTCAACTCTAGAACGATGCAGCAAGCTTTCATACTGCTTTCTAAGCTAAACTGGACAGAGCAGAGTAGGATTTGAATATGACAACAAAATCACCTGGATGCACCTGTCATTCAAGATTAAAAAAATTGGATGGTTTCCTAGTGACAAAATCAGATTGCCTCCTAAGCACAAGGCAAGAGAGATTTTCTCTCTCTCCATCTGAATAAAAGATGGTGCTAGGCAGCACCCTATATGGTGTTTCTTGACACAGGCCAGTCTAACACTAATCCGCAAATTTCTTCCCTCTAATGAGTATCACCACTGAATTCAAGTTTCTATCAGTGTGTACACCACCCCAGGATGGCAGCAGCAAGCCACGTACCAGCAAGAACCTTGATAAAAACTCTGAACTACAAAATCTGGATAGGTGAACCTTGTACCAATTAACACATGATTAAGACTCCCTGTGAAATGCTGGTACACAGAGCAAAAAAGCACAGAACACTTTTTATAAGAATCCTTAGTCTGAGTCTGAGAACAGAGGGAGAATGCTTATATTAATGCAGAATTAATCCCTTCCTTCTTTTCCTTTTGGTATAGGAAGTAGCCTCCATGGATTTATTTTTCATTAAGATAAAGAGAGGTCTGATCTATAGCACCCAGAAGAGCTCATTTCTTGCCAAGGCAGCCTCAGAAGGGGCTTTGAAAACATTCTGGATTATATCTAAAAAATACTTACAATGCAACTGAAATACAATTTGCTGAAACTAAACAAAGAACACGAAAAAACATGAAAGGGACATTTACAACTTCATTTTCAAAACTGTATGAGAGCCCAGTATGTAATCAAAATAATTTGGCTAAGAGGTTGAGGCCCAATATATAATCAGTGTAATTTGGCTGAGAAGTTGAATTTAATTCAATCTCCTGACATGAGAACTGAAATCAAAGATCAAGGAGTCAAAATGGGTGGAGAGCCATTAAGAGCCTTCTATGCAGTTTTTCCCCTTTGCAGTAACTTCAGAGTAGCGTGAAAATCTCCAAACACTCTATGAATCTTGAACTCTGCCGCAGAGCTCTCCACTTTGCAGATCTTCATTTACTGCTCTGTTTTGGGGGTGGAAACAGGGACCGATCACACCTGGCATATGGTCCAGTAGCCATCAACCTGGTAAATATATCCACAGCATACCGGTAGGAGGTGGGCTGATGGTGTTAGACTAGCAGTTGCGACCAAGACAAGTTGTTCAAGACAGCATGCTACCAGGACAGCAGTACTTGTCAGCTGATTTCAATGCTGTGTTGTTAACACCACCAGTTCAACATACCTTCCAACAGGACAACATCAGAATCATAGAATGGTTTGGGTTGGAAGGGACCTTAAAATTCACCTAGATCCAACCTCCCTGCCATGTCCCCTGCCAGGGACACCTTCCACTAGACCAGGTTGCTCAAAGCCTCATCCAACCTGGCCTTGAACACCTCCAGGGATGGGGCATCCACAACTTCTCTGGGCAACCTGTTCCAGTGCCTCACCACCCTCACAGTAAAGAATTTCTTCCTAATATCTAACCTAAATCTAACTCAGTTTAAAACCGTTACCCCTCATTCTATCGCTACACTCCCTGATAAAGAGTCCCTCCCTGTCTTTCCTGTAGGTCCCCTTTAGGTACTGGAAGGCTGCTATAAAGGTCTCCCCGGAGCCTCCTCTTCTCCAGGCTGAACAACCCTAACTCTCTCAGCCTGTCTTCATAGGAGAAGTGCTCCAGCCCTCTGATCATCTTTGTGGCCCTCCTCTGGACTTGCTGAATTCTTGTTATTATGGTATCAAAGACATGGCCTGACAGAGCTATGCAGGCATTCTGCAGTAATTCTATTTCATGCAAATAGTGCCCAATCACTGGTAAGGAGCAGCTAGCTAGGATCTTTAACGTTAGCATTTTCAATCTACAGAGTCCGTGATAACTGTAGAAAGCTTGATATAGATTCCCAATCATCTAGACACACAAAAAGTAAACAGTTCTGAGGTCTCACTTTGTTGAAGATTCTTGTTCCTATGCCATCATTGTTCACAAGTTTCACTGCCACAAGATTGGTTGGACAGACAACTTATGGAGGAGCCTCTGGAGATGCATCTTATGGTGCTGCAGGCTTTGGCTGGTTTCACACAGACCACAATTTAGATTTCTATTGTTTTTCCTCAATAAAACCATCTGCCAGAAAGATACCTGTATTGGCCTGTTAGAATGATCTTTGCAGCTGTCATCCGAGCAAGTATGTTTATTATCATTAAAAATTCTCTCAGTGGTTGAGATACTACCACTGTACTATCCAGTGTCTCAGTATAACTTATGTTTTTATTTGGTAAGATAGCAAGAGCTGCATCCTAAAGCTTTGAGGATCTGTGTTATTATAATGATAAACAAAAAGATTAACTTTTCAACAGGGTGGTGATGACAAAGTTTATGTATTCAGCACTCACTGATTTACGTTGTGGTACTTGTTTAGCAACTGTGATTTTGCATTTACATATAGCAATGTTACTGCTGGCTATTCTTGATGTCTAACTATGGAGTTCCATCAGTGTTTTGTCAGAGACAACATGGAGTTTGCTGAATTGCATCAGTGACTGGGAAGTTCCCTACAAGGAGTGAAGGTCATCTGGCCCTTTTCACTGTGGAGGGGTGCCCACGGCAAGTTTTACAGTCACAGACCATTTTACAAGACTGATCTACAACTTGCTGAAGCTCTTCTGCCTTTCTTGCTGGCATTTATTTTTCACGACACAAAGCACTGCTTGTACTTCCTGTTAGCTGCTTAAACACAAGGCTCAAATTTTATCTTCTGAAGAATTGTATCATCACAAGTTTGTGCAACACACTTGACTTGCAACACATCAAACCAATCCTGACAATTGCTAAAGATGTCTCAGCTTGGTGTACTGCATCTTTGACATTCTTGCACTGTAATTTTACATTCACAGTTAAATATCAGTAGCATAATAAGCCTTTCCATTTCCTCCTTGTAAACTTAATTTTTTAAAAAACTAATTTACTCCAGGAACAAATTGACATTTGATTCCTTTCAGTCAGAGATCAGATCTGCAGCCTGAGGTTGTGGAGTATTGGCAAAGATAGGGTGCCCAGGCTCAGACTGCAAACAGATTCATGCTGGTTTGTGTTTGCTGAAACACCACCATCAGTGAGCACCTGGTACTTCACTGTGCTGGTTTTGGCTGGGATACAGCTAATTTTCTTCATAGCAGCTAGTATGGGGCTATGTTTTGGATTTGTGCTGAGAACAGTGTTGATAATATTCATCTGGCTGGGAGGGCACAAGAAGCTGGGAGGGGACAGAGCTGAGACAGCTGACCCTGACTGACCAACGGGATATTCCATACCATAGGACATCACGTTCAGCATACAAAGCTGAGCTGAGAAGTAGGAAGGGAGGGGACATTCAGAGTTACAGCACTTGTTTTCCCAAGTAACCATTACACTGATGGAGTCCTGCTTTCCTGCAGAAGGCTGAATACCCACCTGCCGATGGGAAGTGGTGAATGAATTCCTTGTTTTGCTTTGCTTGCGTGCACAGCTTTTGCTTCACCTATTAAACCGTCTTTATCTCAACCCACAAGTTTTCTCACTTTTACCCTTCTGATTCTCTCCCCCATCCCACCGGGGTGGTGAGGGAGTGAGCGAGCAGCTGTGTGGTACATAGTTGCCAGCTGGGGTTAAACTACAATAGTCCTTTTTCATGCCCAATGTGAGGCACAAAGGGTTTGAGATAACAACAGGTTTGATTGGAATGTGCTAGATCAAATTTATTGTTATTGCTGTTTAGCTATTAATTGGCAGCCTTCTGTGCTTGCCATGGGGCTCGCTTGCCTCACTGTATGTTAGAGTCTAGTGCTCTTTAGTAGCTGCTTTTTTTTTTTTTTGGCTTTTGCTGCTTGCTGTACTGTTTATCATCTTACTCTGCTGTTCCTGGGAACATTTTGATAACAGCAATGGCCATGTGCCTGGGCTGGCAGATGGCCAGGGCATCACTGCTGTTCCTGTACTGGACAGGCTGGAACTCCAGCATGAACTCAAGTCAAAGGGACTATCACCTGTGGATGAGTCCATGGGGCAGCAGGACACCCTGAAGTGCCTGCGGCCATGGATAAGCCCATGCCACAGCAGGTACATCTCGAAGGATCTGTGACCATGGTTGTATCTGTGCTGCAACAGATATACCTCTGAAGGTATTGTGGTCCAAGGGTGAGTCCACACTGGAGAAGGTACACCTCAAAGCATCTGTGGCTATGGATAAGTCCATGCTGCAGGAGGTACACCTTAAAGCACCAGTGGCTGTGCAGGAGGTCATGCTGGAGCACCTCAAAGCGTGTGGCCATGCATAAGCCAACGACAGAGCAGGTACACCCCTGGAGGGACTGCAGCCATGGGTAAGGCTATGTTGGAGCAGGGTCACTCCTGAAGGCATTGTGGCCCATGGATAAGGCCATACTGGAGCAGGTGCACCTCAAAGCGACTGTGGATAAGTCTATGTCGCAGCAGGTATGTCCCTGAAGAGTCTGTGGCTCATACATCAGGCTCCACTAAGAGACTGCAGTCTGTGGACAAGTCCAAGCTAGAGCAGGGGCAAGGGGAGGAGTTCATTTCAACGTTAAATCCTATGGTCAGGTCCAAAGGGACCAGAGATTGTAATGGAAGTACCTTTAAACTGCTGTAACCCTGAATTTGAGTTGCATGTTATAGGAAGTACTATAACAGGAACCCCTTTGCTGCTAGTCAGACTAGGGGCAAGCAGAGGAGTTCATTGCAATATTAAACCCTGTAACGGGGTCCAAAGGGACCAGGGATGGAGACTGTAATAGAATAAATTGTTGTAGCCCATGATTTGAGTTGCATGTTATAAGAATTACTGCAGCAGGAACCACCTGAACCAATGGAGGACAATCCTTGCAAGAAGCACTGCAAGTGCAGCAGGGACCCAACCTGAGCTGGCTTTGATGCCCAGTAACTCCATGCAACACACAACCTCTCCTGTCCTGAGTGACCACCATAAGAGATGGAGCCCAAAGTCATGGACTAAAGCAACTCAATGGACATTTTGTGGTTGTTTATGGACATTTTACAAGGGTGGTCCATAGACTAAGGGAATGATATCTGAGTATTATATCAAAGGATGGGAAGGGGGTGGTGGTTAATGAGGATATATTGGACAGTGTGGGACACCAGCATGACATAAATGGTACGGAGTAAGGGGTGGAGAATGGGCTGGTTTTGGCTGGGGTGGAGTTAATTTTCTTCGCAGTACCTAGTATGGGGCTATGTTTTGGACTTGTGCTGGAAACAGTGTTGCTAATACAGGGCTGTTTTCATTATTGCTGAGTAGCGCTTACACAGAGTCAAGGCTTTTTCTGCTCCTCATACAGCCCGGCCAGCAAGTAGGCTGGGAGTGCAGAAGTTGGGAGGGGGACACAGCCAGGACAGCTGACCCCGACTGACTAAAGGAATATTTGATGCCATATGTCATGCTCAGGATATAAAGCTGGGGTAAGAAGAAGGAGGAAGGCATGGACATTCGGAGTTATGGTGTTTGTCTTCCCAAGTATCTGTTACACGTGGTGAAGCCCTACTTTCCTGGAGATGGCTGAACACCTGCCTGCCAATGGAAAGTAGTGAATGAATTCCTTGTTTTGCTTTGCTTGTGTGCACAGCTTTTGCTTTACCTACTACACTGTCTTTATCTCAACCCACAAGTTTTCTCACTCTTATCCTTCCAAATCTCTCCCCCATCCCACTGAGGGGGAGCGAGCAAGCAGCTGTGTGGTGCTTGGCTGCCAGCTGGGGTTAAACCATGACATTCACAAACATAGGCAGCAAAGCAACATTTGTTTCTTAATGCATCTTTTATGATGAAACTTCAAAGAAATAAATGTCCCCAGAAAGGGAAAATTTGTTACCTGCAACCTTCAGTTAGCTAATTAAGTATGATTAAAACCAGATAATGTCCTAAATGTTACTTCAAACCATTTATATAATTAGAGATGAAAAATCTTTATAAATGATGGCCTGGCTTAAATTACTTTGGTTCTTGATTTTAATTTGTAATTTCTTTCTGAACAGCGTGAACCACTGTTTTACTTTCAAAAAACCCAACAAAAAACTATCTTTGTGCTTCTTTTTATATATATGCACACACACATATATGTAAGGTTCCCACATTTGAAGGAAAACACACACACAAACACTGATCTCATTTGCTTTCAGGCTCAACTCCTATACTCTGCTGTAAATTTTAATCACATAAAGCTACTGTATACGTGGCTTTACTGATGATGTCTCTATTCTTGTGTTCCCTGATCCATTCATAATGGTTTCTCACTTCACATACTCAGTATACTGAAACCTTTTTTGCTTCGCCCCCTGCCCCCCAATTTATTTTTTGTATTAGATACTATATAAGAAAGCTACTGTCCACGACAAGGTTCCTAGGCATTTCAGTAGTAGAACAAAAACCTTGACCACTTCTAAAGAACTGTTACATCAAATCATGTAACCTTTGGCTCTCATCATGCTTTTATTTTACATGTCACCAGAAAGTTTACTTTTCAGTACCGCAGACTGCTGCACTGAGCAGTGGTGAGGAAGCATATTAAATTATAGTCACTATAAAGGTGTAGAAAATTATAATATTTGGAAGTCATCTTAAGTATATTCAGGGATGAGTCAGGATTTTTCTCCTAGAATTTTTTCTTTAATTGATCCACAAAGCCTGTTAGGGGAGAAAGGGGGGGGGGGGGG